>NDFZ01005323.1:0-11718 GCA_002192655.3 Mamestra configurata
AAGGGGGATGGGGGGGTAAATAATTGCAATAAATCTGCTTACGTAATACTTGAACGGCCCCCATGCGTTGTTTAAATTTTATTATTATATTTTGTTTTAAATTTACTAATGAATTATTAACGTTTTATAGAGAATGTTGTGCATACCTACCTATAAGTGATGTATTTGCACAGAATTCAATTCTTATAATTTCCTGTGTTTTGTTGAAATTGTAAATAAATGTCGTTGGTATTCCTTACTTACAAATAAATAAATATTAAAACACTTTAACACCAAGTCACCAACCAATTTCAACACATTCCTAGAAATATAAAAACCAGTTATTTAAATTAACTAGCAGCTCAAACCATCACATTTAATCAAGCCAAATTACTACGGCATTTCGGCCTGTTCGCAGTCATAAAGTCAGACCGTAGGTAGACGAAAGCCTAAAGTCCAGTGCCTAAGGCTAACCTCACTACTGCTCATAACTCAACAAAATTATGCAGAACCCCTGCCCATTTATGACGAGCTAACTACTGGAGTTCGCTCAGGCCATTTATAAAAGCGACGTGTGATATTATAGTACCTAAAGAAAAGAAAGAAAAAGGTTTTGTTGGATAGGTAAAAAAAAAAAGAAAAAAAAGTGGAGCAAAGGAATGAGGGTGCAGCTTTGAAACGTGTGTTTCATCGGAAGGAGGGTGTCAACATTTATTAAAATGACAGTTCAACTGAACTTCACATCAGAACAGGACAATAGGTACCTACTGTTCTGTTTGTAAAATGAAGACAGGAGTACAGTGGCCCTATTACGACGTGGTAATGCCATCCAATTCCGATGATGTAAAAGGGATAGTCAAAATCAAAATCAAAAGTCATTTATTCAAAGTAGGCTGAGTGCCAGCACTTTTTGAACGTCAAAGTTCTACATAAAGACAGTCCCCCAAAACGGGCGCCCGTCACCACTTCCTAGTGTTTTAGCTGGGAAGAAGAAGTGGCGCAACAGACTCCCCAGTGCTTCAGTGCCTATTTATTTAAACTTTATGTACAAAAGTGGTACATGGGCGGACTTAATGCATCAAGGCATTCTCTACCAGTCAACCTATGCTATTCGCTATGTATAGCTCCGTCTCTCTCTTACAGCGGAATCACGATAGTTTTAAGACTTCATAGTAGGCCCCCTGGACTGTCTTGTTTCGCCAAGAAAATGAGAACACGGCTAGAACAGGACTTTCTACAATACAAATCGAAATATTGCATCATCTGTATTTTGAAGTTTTGTGACATTAATGAATTTGTGATTCTGTTGATTTACATAACAAAACTTTTTACAAAGTTCTTTTAATATTCCTTGATTCCAACGGGATTTCATGAAATTCCAAGATCCACATGACCAACCCTTTTTTTTTTTAAGGATGGAAAATCATCAAATGACTTCTTCCGCTCTGGGTGGAGCGGACGGGCGTGTCAGACTCTTACTGACTAACCTTCCAGGGCCCAGGTGACTCTTTCGAACAAATTACGCAACCCTGGCAACATGACTAACCCTAGCCTAGCCCTTTTGCCACAACCACGACATGCATCTACTTTATTTATACCTATGTTATTTTTTTTTTCTTATTGTTTTTAACGTGTCTTTACTAATATAATTTAAGAACTACTAAAACTATCGTTTAGGTTTTAGTTTAAGTAAAATAAAATTATGTATGTCGTTTTGTGGCAATTAAATACCTTTTTCTTTCTTCTTTCTTTCTAACCACCAGCCTTCGTAAGACCAGCCCACAAAAAGACTCCAGGTACAAACAAAAAAAAAATCTGCAGTGTTGCCAACCGCCAACCAACTTTTAAACGTCCGGCTGCCATCAATCTGCCATTTGTAAATTAATAAAGCCTCAGGCGACCCATTCCACATCTGTCCACAAATCAAAATCTTTTTTATTAACAGCAACATTATAATAGGAGGATAGGATAGTGACCGCTGAATGATTCACAGGCAACGCCCCATTGTTCGACTGGCTCTTTTTTACTCTACGTTTTGTTCTAGGCTAGTCTAACTGAACCGAAATAATTACATGCAATTTTGAAGTAACTTTGAAGAGTTTGAAGTCACACGAAATACTTTTCGTATTGTTTTCTTTTTTGTTGTACACAGTGTAAAAGTTCAGGTGTAATTAGGATGAGGTTAGCGGGTCAGTTACAGGGTAGTTATGACAATTGGTTATGAGAAGGTACGATTTTGTACCGTATTTTTAAGTTGGTAAACACTACAGAATGCGCCATATCAATTGAGGTAGACAAGGATATCAATGGGGCTATTAAGTATCGCTTCTTCTCTTCATTTAATTAGCCCGTTATGTCAAACTAATGAGCTAAAAGGATTTCCACACAAGTGTGTCCCCTGCCATTGCGGGTCAGTTCCTGAAGGATTCATGTTCATCTCTCCACCTACGTCTTGGTGTGCCGCGTTGTCGTCTAGCACTTAAAGAGACCAAATAAGCGGTTCTCATCTGACATGTGACTATCACGTCCAGTCCAATCATACGCTGTTATTTATTTTTTTGCGTAATTATCAGTGATCGGATAATCGGGCGTTAATATACCTAAACTTCACTTTAATTCCCACGAAAGTATAATACGGACATGCTTTTCAGAATCCCGGAATCGTTCAAAATTCCTGAGATTGCTAAAAATGCCCGCATCCAAAATATAGTTAGAACACGTTGTGAACTCTCATGGTATTTTTTTTTATTTAAAAAGCCGATTCTATTGGAACTTTTAATTTACAACGAAAGTTTTTATGAAAACTGGTTTAGTAACAGGCCAGCAGCCTTGACTACTTAGGGAATTTAAAATTTTTTAATTTTATGTGTAGCTCCATTTATTGTTCAATCCCGGGAAACCGGGATTACTTATTTATTCCGAAAGGAATGTCCATATTATTCTTTCACGGGAAGAAGTTCAAGTGTATAAGCGCTCGATTATCCGATCACTGGTAATTATTGATAGGCACATATCACACCACTTATGGCTCACATCACACCATTATCTCACTTCATGGTAACTTATGACGTGGTCGACGATGGAGTATGGTTGCCTAGAACTCTGCTCTACAGGACCAGTTCTTTCATACTCTCTTGTGCCTTTTATTATGAGTGGCCTCTCGCAAGTCAACCTAGGAGGTTGTGCTGCTTAACCGGACTTGCGTGTGGTGGCCTTAGTATAAACATTAAAGCCTCCAGCCAGGGCTTATAAAAAACTTACAAACTAAGGACGACTTACGACTACACGCTAAGGGCACCCCTTGTGGGATACGGACCTCGGCTTGGGGCTTTGCTGGCGGGAGGACAGCTAGGGGCGAGCTAGATCGAACAAGGATTATTATTTAGGGACGAATTAAGACTACAGGTTCAGCGGCAGGCTTTCCGGCCAACTCGACAACTAGTCGGCGCTCAGTTAGCCGAATCGACGCCGACTATAAATGTAGGCGGATAATCGGCCCATCTTAAGTTTCTAGCCAACCAAGTTAATCAGGCAACTTCCAGTTGTGATATCCTGGCCACTTTTTTTTTTTAACGGGGCATTTGCAGAGTTGTCTAATTGTATAGGTTGGGAAGATCAGTATCTGAATAATAAAAATCTGTAGCCACAACTAATTGATGGGAATGGAATCTACAACTTTCTTTCTTTATATTAAAAATCACATTCTCCAATCCAATGTAATTGTTAAATATTGGTAAATAAACTATTGGCATGACTTGAATTTCTTTAAATTTGTTACTTGTTCTAACAAGAATTCTACATCCAATAAGACATTACGCTACCAACGTTTAAAAAATTGGTGAAGGAGCATTACCTCTCACTATAATTTTTCTTCTCCTTTCCCATTTATATATTTGATATTTATTAGTATATTATTTTAGTATTGTGTGTATTTTATATTATTATGTCTATATTGTTTATGATGTTTGTACACTGACCGCCCTAAATCTAACTTCTTTCGTTCAGTCCATCCAAAGGTTGTCTGTAAGAGATTGCCCTGTGCGATAAGACCGCCCATTGTACACTTGTTTTTTTTTTTTAAACGTTTTTACTATGTTTGTAATGAGGTGTACAATAAAGTATATAATAAATAAATAATAATAATACCTCAAATAGTATACAAGCTACTTAGAAAGGTATCTACTCAGATTCTCAATAGAGGTATTCATCATCATCTACCTAGCCTTTTCCCAATTATATTGAGGTCATCTTTCAGTTAAACCAAATTCAGCTGAATTCAAGACACAGAATATTAGAAATCTTATTATAGTTACTTAAGAATAATAACTGAATATGATCCATAGCACAACTTGAAATTGATCAATCTAAATTCTACTTGGAAATGATAAAAGATCTGTCGGTCAAACTCACAGAAAACGAGTGATCGTAAAAAGGGTTCTATTTCTTAAGGATGTTTGGAACCTTAAAAAGTTCTAATTTCACATTATCACTTAAAAGAAATTGATACATAAATTAAGTAGCCTAAGCTTTAATGTTCCTACTGCTTGGAGACAGTTCTCTGCATGAAAATTGTCATCTGTTTTATTGGGGTCCGATTCCAGTCAAACTGGATTTGAATTACCTACTTGAAACTTTTAGTAAAAGTAAAGAGTAATAATTTGATGCTATAATAATATTTAGATAGCATTTAATGCCAGTCTAAATTTCTTTCATAAAACGAAACAGATTTTGAAGAAGGTCGGGATTTCAGCACAATTTGCTAATCTTAGATATTTCTCACTTGAATGTATCTAAACAATGTGTTTATGGTATTGGCTTAAATGATCATATGCAGAGGTATACCATTTTTTTTTTTTTGTTTTTTTTTTTTTTTTTTTTTTTTTTTTTTNCTACAATTAAACTCTGGAATATGCTTCCCCTTGACATCAAGAAGGCGGAGTCAAAATTTTCCTTTAAGCGTAAAATCCGTAAACACTACTTAAAAGCTTGTCATTCTTAGTCGTTCTTCGTCATGATTACTATGAATTCTCTTAATCGGTATGATTATTATATATCATATTTATTAGTTTATTATTTTAGCATATATATGTATTTTATTAGTATTATATATATTATCTGTATATTCTTTCCGAAATGTTAAAATTCAATTTTGTATCTTAATTTTATTTATTGTACACCTACCACAGTATAGTCTTTATAACCCAAAGGTTGACTGGTAGAGAATGCCTTGATGCATTAAGTCCGCCCATGTACCACTATTGTACATAAAGTTTAAATAAATAAATAAATTTATCCTTTTAAGAAGCTCAGAACTAAAAACAATAACAAGAAAGTTTGTATTGATTGCTTCCTGTGAAAATGTATCATAAAACACTTCAGAATTAATAAAAAAATATATTTCTGCCTTTCATTCAGTATGACGCGTGTAATTGGTTACGTTTTGATTTAAAAAAGGAATATATCAAACATAGAACCAAAGCTATGTGCATCAAAATATTGCTTTGAGGTTAGGATTTCTACCATAACAAAACACTGAGTAAAGTAGTTAATACATGAAAATTATTAATTCTGCAGGTTTTATATTATAGTATTTCAGAGTATAACGCTATTTGACGCTAGTTCCAAGTGACTGTGTAAAGAAAACTGTTATTCAGCGCCGAAACTTTTGAGGTTACAATCCGACAGAATTCAATGACAAACCTGCATAGAATCTGCGCTGATGATCTCCGTCGCGAACTTTTGTGCTAATTCCACACCTAATTTTGTCTTCCCCGTACCCGTAGCACCTAAAATTATCACCATAGGAACTTTTGAAGACATCACTGCCCGAAGAGCCATCGTTCCAACGGCTCGCGCGAACTTCACTATTGTTTTGACATCTGTCACCTTCTCGCTCCGGTTCGTTTGAAGCAAAGGAAAATATTAACAGCCAACGTAAGAATTATTGTTATTTATAGAAATATCTATTTACATTCGGAAAGTACTTAAAGATATAGCATTGTTTATTTACCTTTCCATTTATACATTGTTTATCCACAGAAAACATGCTTTCTCCTAATGAATATCAGTGTTGAGGGAACTTTCCAACCATACAAAGATACAACCGGGTTGTTTTGAAAACATATTGGAATAATTTATTAGCTTTATTGCACAATCTGGACTTTCTTCTTTCTGCTGTGTGTTTATACAGTCACTTTGGTGATAGGTAACCTACAGTTCAACAATGTCGAAGTAAGGGCTTTGACGTCAATCGCCAATGACGGTATTTAGCAGAATAATAGCTATTTATCGAGCGCAGTTCCAGTTCAGTTTTAACCGTTTCAACAGGGATTTATTAACTGTAATTCCTTATATACTTTGGGTTGCCTGGGCATCGAACCCAGAGATTTATCGAGAGATTACCACAGGGTCTACAAAGCTCAAACTTAGTAAGTAGGTAGGTAGGTAGTTTCCTACGTAAATGACGAAGGAGACAATTACGTTTTTACTAACTTTTCAAGCAATTACCTATAAAATATGCGTGAAATAATGGCCACCGATAGCATAAAACTATGTGTAGAACACATAATACCGACGTGTGTACTTCGCCTCAATTAATCGCCTGCTAAGTAAGTAGGTATGGTGACCAGACACCGGTACCCCCTGTGGCGATAATCGTGTGATCCATTACATTTCAACTTTGAATTGATATGGAAACTTCTTAGTAGGAACTCGTGTGGTAATCGAACGCGTATCTTTGCTCATTATTCATTTGTCTATTTTCTAATTTGTTTGTCAAGTACCTACTATCCAAATCGTCGCAGCAAGATTATGAATGGGTAACTGAAGTTAAGTCCTATTATCACTCACTAAGTTTTTTTAAGATTTAAGAATATTTAGGCAAGCGTGTTCCATCTTCGATCACATCATGGCTTACCAACAGGTGAGAGAGTGGTCAAACGAGTGCCTAACAGTTATACCTACATATATATATTTTTGGAAAGGTAACCGGATAGTGTTGGCTTTGGTTGATCGAAACTACCTTCCTACATGGTTGCAATTCAACTGATCGTAGTGTCATTCAAAGGCGACCATTACACGCTCATGCAAGCGTCACTCAATTCCATAAGTCATGAACTCATGAGTGACGAATAACTGATGGTGAGTGATGGAATTTAATCGACATTAGACGCTCATTCTTAAATACGCGACAATTTAACCTTTGAACGCCACTGTCACGTATAGGTGACAAGCAAGCGCGTGCCCTGTACGCCAAACGTCACAAATACGTGACAAAAAGGACGGTAAATTTGTGGCTTGGCGTCGGGGGCACGCCGATGCGTTTATGCGTGTATGTAACAGCCTGGACTGTGGTTAAACGCGTATAATGGCGCCAAACTAAAAAAAAATATCAGTCGATTTTTTCTCGATATCGCACTAACGAGGTGCTATTTCTTACTGCTTCCTAGTTTTAGAACCAATGAGTATATTTTGTCTTACCATCTTTGTTAAGTTCTCCAATCTTCTCTCTCCTAAGTTCTCCAATAGTAGGCCTCCGTCCTCCATTTATACCGTATGACATATTTCTGGCCGGGTCTGGGATAGGCATTGTGTTTTGTATGTAAAAAGTGTAGATACTTGATATTTGAGTGTAGTGTAGATACTTGAGTCTTGAAAAAGACAGATAATTTTAACTGAAAAATAAATATGCTGTCAAACCACCATTTTTATTCCTCATTTAAAAATTATTAGACTAGGTAGGTATTGAAAATTCGGCCCTATATGATTATTCATTCAATCGACTTTTGAATTAAGTTTGTAAATAAAAATATATCTTGACTTTTTAAGGAGTTGTGTTTGAGTATCTTGATTGCAGGTGTATATTGAAAATTACTTTGTAAGTAGTTCTAAGTGTAAGTCTGTGTAATTCACCAGATTAAGCAGCGGTTTCTATATTTTAGGCATTATACCTGTTTATTAAATTATTGAATCAAATATTTAATTGATTCAGATAATATTCGATGATTCAGATAGGGATTAAGTCACGGAAACCTAAATAAACAGATACCTACACTGTTTATTTAAATTCCTGTTTTAGGTAGGTATTGTGTGGATTAAAATTCAAAACTCAATTAAGTATTTTTTTTAGTCAGACCAGATAGGGCTGTGGAAACCCAAACGTACCCCACAGGTACATAATCACAGAATCTATACTATACAATACAATGATTTTATTTATCCCAAATTACAGCGAATAAGTATAAAAATCACATTAATTAGCCGACTGTTCCCAAGCTCTCTCCGGATCCGACATAAGCGTTTAATATGTATAGTCAATGCAATACAATGTATCAGTGTATCCATACACATAAAGGAACAAAACCAAAAAAAAAACTATCTCTGTGTTACAATAGTATCCCAAAAACTTAGCCACATAAGTACAAAGATCCTTAGACATAAGAGCGCCGCTTCAAAGATTGCAAAGGGCAATATTAATATTAGGCGGAATCTATGTTGCGCCCTGCACTCTCTGTAGCGGCGCGTTCACACTGTCCGGCGGGCGACTGGCCCCCTACAGCACACTGGCGGCCGCCCCCCGGCCACAGCTAGATGTTACCGTACGGATACTATACAAAGAATAAAAGGAAATCTTTTATATATAACAGGACTTATAATTTTATAACCCGACCTTAACTATATACAGTTGAACCTAAACTTATTATCAATAATTCCTTTCCATTTTGGCAGTGGTGGAAATGTGCCTTGTCACAATAGTGTTATAATAATGTGCTTTTCGCTACACGTTTTCAACTTTTCACTTTCTGTCTCCGATTTCATAAAGCTGTCATTTCTTACCATTAAACATTTAACTACTGACTTTTTCTTATGTGTCTAATAACACTGGTCATTATCACCAAAGCAACCGATTACATTTTGGATAACTAAAACCATTATTATCTTTATTTATTTATGTCAAGATATGAATAACAAAAAAAATAAATGCAGGTACAACATTCGAGGATCCGTAACTCTCCAGTAAAGAAAACTAAACAATTACTAGGAAAAAAAAACTCGTTATTAAAAAAGATTGATCAAAGTAATAATATTCTTAGTATTACCTTTACATCTGTATGTACAATTAAACACCTAGTGGAAGATAAGATAAACATCTTTAATATCAATAACTTTTTTCTTGTCTGTGTATGTACACTACTTAGAACAGCGCTAATCTAATCGTAGACATTCTTCACAAAAAAATATGTCTTGCAACTAATTCGAGTATAAACCTAATATATAATAATGTACATGAACATAGCAAGGCACATTCCTCACACAATTAAAGCCTTCACACTCACGAAATGCTGACCATGTGCTTGATAAAACATCAACCTTCTGAGACCTGACCAGGAGAATAAAGACGGCTCTCCGAAACAAAACACCGGCCCGGCTTGGTATACAGCCCTCTTTAGCTCAATTTTGAACACCTTTATTGTTCTGATCAGGTTCAATTCAATTCACCAACTATTGCGAGCTACTAACTTACTGCATTAATAAAAAAAATATTATAAAGAAAAAAAATGCAAAATTTACTATTAGTAGGTACTATGAGGAACTATATCTTGGTTACTTTTATATCGGTCCATTTTTCCGGACCATCATAATATGGTAAGTATATTAAAGACTTGATGTTATTATCAAAATACACAGTCTATTATTTTCTTACGAATCGATGACTGTCGCTGAGATTATACAATTTACATCAAAACTTGTTTTTTTACCTTAATGTCATAAATCATAATTATGAAAATGGTATGTTTTCCATTGTAATCCCAACATGTGAATGAATTAAAATATTGATTTCAATATTCTAGACGACTTGACATTAATAATATAATGTTTATAATTATAATAAAGTACGATGATCGTAAAATGAAGGGAACAAACACACCTTCGGATAACATGCGTTTGCGACTCGAGCCCACACGTACAAATTAATCGTTTGTCCACAAGAATTTTAACAAATTACAAGTAAAATATTTAAAATAAATGTTTGTTTAGTTATTGTACAAACTTCGAAGTGTACCGTTGTTTAAAAGGTTGTGGACAAACACAAATATTCGTACGAGAACTATCGCGGCTGTTGAACAGGGAAACGGGTACGATCTTATTCTAGCATTATGTATAAAACCTACGCGGGCTAAAATTTAAATTTATATAAAAAGAACTGGGTACTACTAGGAAGATCTTTTTTATGTAAAAACTCGCGTTAGAAAGCCGATGTTATCACAATCGCATGCTAATCGTACGGTGGAGTTACACATGATAAAATTGCTCATACACATTAATCATAAAATCGTTATGAATCATCACCATATCAAATGGAAGCTGTATGTGAATCATTTTATTTTATTATTGTATAAAACTAGATCGATTCAAATGACCCAAAATCTATTCAACGATTCCAAATTATCGAGAATTGGTACCGAGTTTATTGGGCATTATCTAATGTAAAAAAAACAATAAGTGTTAAAAATTTACAAAATAACAAAAAAATAAACTAATGAAACAAGCGCGCTATCCTAAAATGCAATTTACTTAAAGCAGATAAAATAATAGTTTACTTAAAGCAATTAAAAGTAATAGTAATTGATGTATCACTTCACTAAACCCACTCTCGCGAGTAAGAGGTTAAAATTGAAAATCTTGCAAATCGGGCCGAAAACATATATAGTGGCCATACATCTCCAGACTGTCCCAAGCGCTCGACCACGTCAGACGAAGCTCTCAACCTGCACTTTCTTCATATTTACAGCACTGACAAATTCTTGCTCCTTTTAAAAATGCGACATCGCCAATCGCAATACTTAACAATTTAATGGAAGGTCCAGTAAAAAATCTTCATATCGACGTCTCGAAACAATATTTTACCAAATGTCATATCATTTTCGATCTGTCAACACGGAGTAATTCTGTAATGTGCTATTTCAACTATGTATACTTTAATGATAAATTCAAAAAACATTTTAGAGGTATAACCAGTCTACTAGTTTACGAAGCAGTCTGTCACTATTAAGATATTTTACTGAAGACCTAGGACTTGTCGTTAACAACAGTTTTATGGCTCACTTTGGCACTGCAAAATATCGTTTTGAGCAAAACAAATCTGCGGTTATTGTTCATAACTACATTACTCTCGAGACATTGCCAGAAGCAGAGTAAGCCGTAAAAGCTGAATTTTCATTGAAATATAACAAACTCCCGACGGCCACTCGACTGAAGACATCGCTTAAAATTTTGCAATCAACACGGCGAGAGAGGTACAAACGGACGGGGGCTTCACTGCGCCGCCGCGTCAACAATAAACGGTTCTAACGTTCACTAGAGCGTTCAGAAGCGACTTACATAAAAAGTTACCAGTCCATAAGTGTCCAGTCGAGTAGACCCCATAGTTCCTCGGTTGGAACAAATCGATTACCAGTCAGGTAGTGCGGCGCGCTCAGTACGAGCGGTAGCGCGCCGACAGCATCGTGCGGAGCTTTTTCAACTTCGTCACAAGTTGGTGTTGCTTCTTCTTCAGCTTTTCCCTCTCGAGGTCATCTTGGCTAAGCTTTCTGCATAGCGCGGCCGCTTCTCTCAGGATCACCACTTTGGGCGCGCGCTCCTTGTCTCTCGTGGCCGGGATTTGCTTTTTGAGCTCATCGAAGAGGTTTTTGAGACCTATGCGCCGGAGTCTCTCCATGTCGTTGTGTATGGAGCGGC
>NDFZ01005323.1:12345-182007 GCA_002192655.3 Mamestra configurata
CATTACGCTCACATCACCATAAAAGGCGGGCGTCGATTGTCGTAGCCACATCTGTAGGTATACGATCGCAGGGGGCTAGATCAAGTCGGGGAGATGCGACTGCAGTGGTCAGGTGCGCGGGTGTAGGCCGGGGCGCGCGGGCGGGAGGGCGTCGACCCCGGCGTACTACCGCAGCGTCTGCCGCCATCGATCCAGACGCCTGACGTCACGGCGCGCCATTCGCGCCAAAACGAGAGCGCGTGCGCGGCGCGCTGCCGCAACGTCCGCACTCAATGGAGTCCGGATTACCGTGCGGTGGACACGCTTTCCGGCCTCCGCCGCTACCATTTAACAAAGCATCGATCGAAATTAACTGTCACGTGAGAGTTGCACGATAACGACGCCGGCCGGCTTACACGCTCCAAACTTACATACCAGCCGGACCGGTTCGCGAGAGAACTAAAAGCCGCACTATCGATCATGTAGAATTGCGTTTGGTATTTGTAATGTAAGAGACGTACGGGGTTGCATAGCGTCTATCCAGAACGCCTCAATACGGATCGTCTCTGATTTAATGTACCTGTCTTTTCTAGAACCGCAACCATAGGGCAATACGGCTCCCAAATGAACAGGATAACTTAACTTAAACTATGGCTAACTAAGTTATACGTATGTTGTTATTGAAGCACAATTAATGCCGTTGCGGAAACGGCCTAAATTCCGTCCGGTGCAGCAATGCAGCGATACTCGTGCTGAGAGTGCATTGTAGACTTCTATGAATGAGCTATGTAGGTGCGGGCTGCGGGCGTCCATTTCACGATCGCGTTGCACCTAAGTGCGGATGTGGACGTTCGTTCGACTCGTGTTTACGCCGTAGTGCATGTTTCGCGGAATCCGCTCACCGTACTATCCGGTTACAGCAACAAATAATTATGTCAGCAGTTCATTGTGATTAAAGGTTACCGGCTCCGTGCTAAACGTGTTGCTTGCAGGGCTATTTACGTCCCCAACAAGGACGAGAGTTTCCGTTTAAATCTCCAGTGCTTAGGCTCTAGAAATAGAAACAAGTTACGTGGGCAGCTGGCCGATTCGATTACGAAACGGCGAGTCAGGGACGCGTCTAAATACGTTCATTAAATTGCGCAGTTTTGCGCGAAAAAAAAACGCGCATCAGACACATTTATCGAACAGCGTGACGATAAATTTATACACGAGCGAGATCTTTTTACTACATTTCCGCATAGTTACGCAGGCGCTTATCGCTTACGCGTAGATCTAATTCGAGGATCGGCGCCTGTCGTCAAACACGCCTCGCTTACGTCTAAATCTAGGCGTGTGGGTAAGACTGCTGGCGCTATATCGAGCACATAGACACACCCTGCCTATTAGGATACAATATACAAGCACCACGGCTTCCATCTCCATATTTGGGGACAGTTTTGGGGAGATATTCCCGAAAGGCGTTAATCGCATTTACGGGACGATAAATTCCGAGTGATACCTTTTAAATATCGAAGACCCGAAGTGACAAAATTAGTGAGTGTAACAAAATACAGATTAGTGTGTAATCGAGAGGCAATACCGCAGGGTGAGAGGCGTAAAGAGAATAGCGTTGACAGTAGGCGTGGGCGGCATTGTGCGGGAGTCAATTTTCACGTGACGATTTTCTCCTTGGCGCCAACGCGATTAACGGTCGCCGAGAGAGTATTTGTTTCAGGTCTGCGTGTAAGGCGATCCGGCCGGTATTGTCGCGGTGCGCCGCCCGCCGGATCCGGTCTAGTGCATATCTATTATATCTCCATCACTCGAGACGCGATTCTCAGATCCGCCGCCGTTCCAATTTTATACCAGAGATAATCCGCTTTTTATTGTTTGCCCGAGCGACCGGTATCCGAGTGGTGGGGTAAAAAATCGCCAGCTCTCTCTTGTACTCGCCCATATGTTGTCTAGATACGGCCTGACGTCGAACTTTAATAAAAACTCTTTATTATGATGATAAATAATAAATAAGCATGTTAGCTAGTATAGTAACAGCGAGCCTGATTAGTCACAAATTCTAGGTAGGCTAAGCCTCACCGTGAGAAAACAATGAGTCATAGATCCACAGACTTAACTTATTAATCGCCGGCGATCTTTGTAGACAGTTATGTTAAACCGGTACAACGTTTCCCCGACCATAAAACGTTCGAAGCATTTTCCCTTTAACTTTGTCAGCTTCACGTTTCTTGTCGGTATTAAAGTTAATTCTCAATTAATTGCCAAGTTAGGAGTGATAAATCGAGGAAGGGAAAACATAATGTTTATGGGATAGTGAGTGAGAAAATTGTGCAGATTTAATAACGCCATATTCAATGTTGGCAGGTTGCAAAAATCAACAGTCATTAGGTAATTTCGGGAATTTAAAAATCGAAATTGGAGAAAGTCCCAACGGTTTCTGTTTGCGTTTGACAGATGTCAAAACAAGTGTACGTTTGAAAATGGAATGCAATCCACAATGGTGTCGTCAAGTATGACCTGGTGAGGGGCCACGCTCCGCTGGCCACGACTTGAGGCCAAGTTCACTGGCATTTGAGCACGATAATTAAAAATTATCGTGACGCGCACTCGGCGCACGCCATCTTATAATACAGCTTGCTCGTAATGCCGGCCTAATTAAAAAATAAATAAACCTTTTTTCATGGAACGCGATGGACTTTTTTAACTTTTGAAGTCGCGGTTTCGATTGCGCGAATTTCGATAGCAGACTCGTTATCATAAATTTTCCTATTTACTTAATCTGAAGCGATTCCGTCGCCGTGATAAAAAGATAATCCTTGAGTGACCTTGTTTCATGCTTTAAAGTAACTAATATTTTTAAGGGATTAGGGGAGGTATTTTAAAATCAGCCTGTGTGTCATCGAGAAAAGAACTTCGTAAATCATGCCAGTATGGTTTGTCTATTGCTTATAAGTACATATAGTTCTTTTAAATTCCCCCTCGATGAACTTTAACATAATTACTAACAAACATCGCGCTTATCAAACGTTAAATAATGACTCTACAATTTCTACAAAACGCGGGAAAAATCACTAACAAAAAATAACTCATTAACGACCACCTACACAGGAGTACCTACGAAACAAAAAATCGTACTACTATCACTGATAAGCCGATACGGGCGTAGGTATGAAATAATCGCGTAGGCATCAACATATAGACAGATAGTCGAGTATTTCTGTAGTGTTACGCAACTAAGAAAACTCGGTCATCTGGTTTACTGGTAACCACTCGTAGATGGTTAAAATAGACGGTCCGTAATTTATCGTATGGCTCATCGATCCACCATCGTCGGGTGACCTTGGGCGCGTTCGCACCGGCGGAAGTTCATGGACGGTACATATGCGTACAAAAATGTGACGCAACCATTTTTTTATTACCCAATTAATGAGACATATGTGTATGGAGGCTCATTAACATTAAACACGCGAATTCCTAAGCGAATTAAAGTCGCCATGGGCGTGAAAAACTGTGATTAAAAAAGAAAAATCTTTCTATGACAGAAAAGGTTTTAATCAGTTTTAATTCTAGGCCTGTTGGCTGTGCAACTAAATTGACATAATTATCATGTATAAAGCTAATTTATTCCGATCTAATAAACAGTACTTACTTAATAATTAAATGCAAATACTGTTAATACTAAAACATAGGAAGGCAATAAAACAAATTGCAACCTTTGACATGTCACTAAAGACACAACCACAGTCTGATTTACGATCTAAATACAATTTAAAAATATGTCATAACACATCTTACCTACCTACAATGCGTACATAACGATTCAGATGACACTTCCTTAGTGTAAAACATTCAAATGGGCAGTTTATTACGTCATTGTATAGTAGTTGTGTTGCCGGGCGCTACCACGCCCATTGCGACCGAAAGAAACCGGATCATAATTATTCCTAAATGTGTCTGTCACACGGACACCGGTCTCAGCACTGCCGTGTGGTCACCTCAATGTGGTCTAAAGATGCCTTTTAAATGTAACCAAGATTAATTATAATGACTAATAATAGTCCATATTGAGAGACATTGTAATTGTGACGAATTTGGAAAACCGCGCGCCATTACTGCGCTACAGAATCTTAATGAAACTTGAGAGTTCTTTTAAATTGATACTGTTATCACGTGTGTCGCTGAGATTGTCACGTGTTATCAGCAGTATTTTAGGGGTCATTTTCGCGTTTAGATAAGCGCTCGAGATTTTGTGTCTAGCGGCTTGTGTGAGTTGGAACCGGACTTCGTACGCGCTCGACTTAGCAAATATAACTAGGTACAACATTCCTCATTTAAATATTTTGCGATGTTACGAGATCAAACAGTAATAAAAAACGTTATCTTGTTGCGATGTCGTATTATCAGTCGTCAGCGTGGCTTTAGTTTTTTTTGTGATAAGACAATACAAATTTATGTTAGGGTGTCACGTTGTAATAAGTACTATTGTTATCGGCATTGATAATGCGGCGGTCGTTCGGAGGCCAAGATGGCGCACGATCGCGATGTGAGCGTATCAACACATTCATACGATTGTTTAAATATCTAAGTGCATATTCTGTGGCGATAAGGCCCAAGGTCCTTTCCACTACGTATGTATGCATGCCGATCGGCCAATGAATTTACTTTATCGGTGTTTGATAAAGTGCTATTTAATACTTATTTTGTTATACTGCCCTAGTGGCCTAGTGAAGCGATTCGCACCGAAATATTTACAAACAAAAAATTTCTATCTTTCGTGATCGCTGAAGCGTGTGACTGTGACAGCCACTTGATTTGTTTGTTTACCTTAATAGCTGTTAATGTACTTATAATTGAAGTAGCTTGAACTTGAATTTCTAAATCTCTTATCAAACGAGCGCTTATACATTATTATGTCACTTTCGCCGATTGCACATTTATTAGACATTACGAAGTTAGTACTTAAGATTAAAATTAATTATGACATTCTTGTAACATAGTACATGCTGACTGTCACCGCAGTTGATTTAACACCGGCACGGAATATAAATCATACGAGCAAGTACTTAAGCTAAGTTATTGAGACCAAATGTGGGCCAGGCCCGGTGACTAGGCAGCGCAAGGCTAGGCTGGACTAAATATCTGTTAAAACTACCGGCCACACTATTTGGGCCAACGTAGTGTCAACTATCACTTGGACATGCCGACAGTACTAGCTCATGGGTTTAAAAGTATTTTGTAGGCATTTCTTGGAATTTTATAGCTGAAGAGAATGCAAATTCCTATGTCAAATTAATCAATTGGACTGGGTTGGTGTGCGCGGAATGCAAGCCAAGTCCACTGAGCGCTTTCGGTATCCAAGGATTCATTAAGAAAGCAGACTGTTAGCTTCTAGGTACAGTTACAGATGCTAACCAAATACAACAGCGTGAAGAACCTGAAGGTAACTATATAACTGTGTCTTAAACATATATGTGTATAGTATTAACCGCGCAAATTGCTTTACTACGCGTTCGAGGCCTTTTGAATTATTATTATTACGCTTGACGACACGATTAATGTTTCTTATAAGTCTACGGAAAGATGGTATTTCAGTATTGCACGCGAATTTCCGATAAGAATGAATGACTGGCTTGAAATAAAATGGCGCGAAATTTTACAGATATCTGTACAGTAGTGGCGGCCTTCACTACACTACGAGGGGACGATACAGGTTGATGCAAAACTAAAACGAATTATGTACGCGACTACTTTTACCCTAAACCACAGTATGTTGCTAAGTTGCGACATTATTTAAGTCGTTATAAAAGTACATTTACGCGCACATACACAGCCTGTTAAAAACTAGTAGGTATGTAGCCTTGGCTCACTGATTGATACTAAAATGTTTAGGGCGCCGAACAAACCGGATCTTTGTGCCCTAAATTGCCCCTTAAAGGAACTCACAATTCAGAGCTAAACTAGTGGCCTACATTTGAGTAAAGACAGATTGCACACTCTTGATTAATAAATCAAAAGTGTGCAATCTGTCAAGATAGTAGCATCAGGTCAAAAACACAGCACTGTTTAAACTTCGCTATCTCGACAAAGTAGTTATAGCTAGACAGATACATAATTTTATGAATCTATACAAAGTTATCTCAGAATTGGAAACGGTATATCGTACATTTATAACTTAGAATAACAGACGAATATTCATCGGCATGTTGCAGGTGTTTAAAAATGGAACGTAGGAATTTAAAAATTAAATTATTAAAACGTTGTTGTTACGAACTAAATTGGCGCGAAAACGACAACTACGGGCGTACGGTTAGCTGCGTGGCAGACTACGGAGCGATAAAACCGCGCATGCGTCGTAAATTCTTCGCGGCCGCTGCGCTCACTAGTGACGTGACATAGTATTTTTTTCGTCGACTTCAAGATACAAATGCATAACGACTTCAACTTTTTGTTTACTTAGTTACAATTTAGTAGGGTACTCAAATATTTATCTGATAGAAGCGCTCGCCGACTGATGTTCGATCACGATTATTGAGACGCTGTCTAACAAATTGTCATCCGGCCAAGCTGGACATGGGAGCTCCGCGTTTCAAACCGGTCCAGCGGGCCGAGCAAGCTCCACTTCAATGAGATTCCATTTCATTCCACTGCATTCTTACACAAGTAACGGGCTAGACACGAGAGTGCCGAGCGCGGCAGCCGCTCGCTCAATTCATTTTGTACTTCGCTAGTTTTTAATTAAATTACGATTTCCGACAGCATATTTATTTTCAACTAAAAGCTGCGCAACAAGTTTAAATGTAAACAAACGTTCGCGGCCGCTCGAACCAAACACATGCCCATCGCGACCTTACCCACTGCTATCGACGATAACTAAATCGCTACTATGTATAATAAACATTGTAGTTGCACATAATCGGTGGTGTCTGATTTGAGGTCGCACGCCATGTCAACTCACAGTCACGGTACAGGCGTTATGAATGACAAGTCGTAAGTCTATCATTTTCATAACATAAATAACATTCAAATCAGAGCAATGAGAGAGCAATATCTAACAGAACAATTCTAAGCGGATTTGAATCTTCAAGTGAAAGTACCGGTTCAAATAGTCTTATTGGTCTGCATAATCCAGTTCGATCTAGACCCTCCGTTTTAAAAGAGACGTCTCGACAGCTGAACAAAACCGACTCGGAATGAATTTCGTCGACCGAATTCATCATTTTAATGAATACGGGAGGATGATAACCCTGCTGCCGGCGGCGGGAAGCGCCGGTTGCAATTGGAGGATGCATCAAGGTCGGAACGTCTCGGTCGACGTACTTATGACCTTAGTTCCGTCTAAGCCCGTGACACGCCGCGAGACCTTTTACCTACTTAGTTTGCATACAAGTTCAATTATCATTCTAATTAACCATGTCAATCCCGGGAGATGAGAAGCCTCGTACAACGTTGCGCAATCTGACATTAAGGAAGGTTGAGGCGTTCAAGGTCGCAATAGGCGAAGGTTCCGGAAGAGCGGAAAAGCGGGTGCGTCTAGACGCGGCGGGGGACGCGGGATGGCGGTCGATATGCGCAGTTTCCCGCGCTCGCAGACAGCGCCTGCGTCCTCACAACATTCCCGGTCAACCCAACTTGACGAATACTTAGAGGAAAAATCTTATGACTAAGCAAGAAATCCGGTTTTTGAGACCTAAATCCGATGTGCACAATAAAATATTATTAAGTACTCCGTATATATTTTGCGTAAAGTATATTGAAACCTTTGATGAAATTCAATGAACAGCTAAGTACAAGCAAGTACTAATGGGTTGGGTCTTTTAAATTCGCATTGAGAATACAGAACTATAGGTAGTAAATGTGAGAAACAAAAATAACCACTTTGAATTCGTGATTAAGGTCACCGATCGTCACCGGTATCAGCGGCTTCCACATAAGCCAGAGGCCCTAATATCATCCATTTGAATTTCAAATCAAAGCGACAACACTATGAAGATATTTAAACGATCGTTTTGAAACTTAACTTCAACACTGACAATTTATAGTTGCAATTTTCCGAAAATTAGCCTGAATAAAAAGAACAAAAAGAATAAAGAGTACTGACCTGATTCACAAGAGTCAGAAGGTGTTTGCACGCCAAGGTAGTCGAGGTGCCGCCTGGCCAATGTGTACGAGTGGTCGGCTGCTACCACGGCAGAGTCTCTCAAGAGGCGCAGAGCAGTGCCAGCGACATCGACTGAGTGTCGAAACTGAGGTGGTTCATCACCGTCTATTGATGGAGGAGTCTCTGGTCTTGATGGTGACATATCTCGTCGAAGCAGACTCTGTCCGGGTGTAGTCGGTGTCGTTATTGGATCGGTCGGGACAAATGTGTTGCCTGGATGCACTGAGTCGACACAAGAGCCTGCCCACATACAATCATGGTGTACGATGTTTTCTTTGTGTGGCTCCTCCGGTGCGTCCATTATTCTCCAGTCTTCATCACTTTCCTGCAGGGGGTCCGAGTTGGCAGGAGGGACCAGATCCAATCTATCTGCCTCATATTGAACTTGAGTCCAAAATTCGGACGTTTGCGTCAACCTCAGGGAGTCTTCGTCCAAAGCCTCCCACATGTCGAACTGAACGAACGAATCGAACGGTGGCGACATTTTTAATTCTATATTCCTAAAGACTAACTAGTTTTAAAGCTAAGTCGAACTCGTCGATATCACAGGACCCTCTTATCACAGGGAAGATGCGCGCGATGGGTACAACGCACGCAGTCTGTAACAATGAAAAATAGACTAGTATCAATATTAATATTACTAGTTAGTACACAGAGACATCACTTAAGATCGGAGCGACTTCAAATTAAATTAAGATGTTGCGTAAGCAACTGATATATTTTTAACAAGTGTGTGAAAAATTCTTAAGTCAACAAACTTCTTAAATATGATCGCTTCATAAAATAATTATCAACCTAATTGCAATTATTATGCAAGATATTTTACGTTAAATTAGCAGTAGATAGGTACCTCATATTAAAATATTGATGTTGTAATAGGTAGATACCTATTACTGTATTCCGAAAAATTGCACAAGTTCACAAATCACTAAAATATTGCACTGTGTATTGGAAAAAAACGAAAAATATTTATTTTATTAAAATAAAATAATTTAAAAAAATTAAAGCACTGAAGGGTAATAACCCTTTTTATTTACAAACAATCGCGAATTGAAACGGATCAGCGGCACAAGCAAGGAGGAAGTGTCCACTGCGGTGCCAGAAACCAGACTGAAGTCTGGATACGAGACCGGACAATTTTAAAGAGTACATTGGCCTTGGGCCCTATCCCACTTTAAAAAAATACAATTAGTCATTGTCCTGACTACCTCCCCCGCGACTTTTTTGTCCCGGTTCTCTTTACCTGAAATAGAGCGGGCGCATCACTAATCCCGCCAAGTTTTTGCGTGCATCGTAGTACCAGGTAAAGATTTCCGTAAAACTGTTTTTGTTTACAAGCGCAGAATGGCGCGAAATGAGTGTTTACTAATAATAATGCAAATGAACGAGTCGTTTTCCCGCTAATTTGCGCCGCCACCAGTGCACTGCGCGACATACCTCTTTTACGCTATTGTACTAGTGCTATCATAATTTTATTTTTTAAGTTACAATTTTGGACATGCTGTATTTTAGATACCTGTCTATACGTTTTAAATAAAATATGGTGTAAGTTGAAAATAAAATAGCGAGAACATTATTTTTCTGTAGAAAAGTTTGAAGTTCTTTTTATGCCGAACTTTCGGTATCATAAACTTAAGTCAATTATTATTTGAGGTCGTAATGTAGAAAATTAATATCTGCGCTACGAGAATGTTTAACCTAAGTAGTTTCAGTGGCAAAGAGGAACTAATTTTGATAACGTATTCGTAAAAAAAATTAAAAGTGGGTAGGTTTTATAATAAGTTCTGGTAGGTACCTACAAAGAAAATTTTGTGAGCATTAAATTATAAACCATATTTTTTGTGTAATTTTATAACATTTCGATCTGTTCTTTCTAAAAGTTAGATCTTTATTAAATACTAACAAAAAAATCAAATCTACTTACAAAACTATAGCTAATGAAATTTAAAACCAATATCTTACTTGGTAATGCAGTTGTGAAATACTTTGCAAGTAAATTTTTGTCAATACAATTTCATAAATATTGCACAACTAAAGCAATCTGTCAAAAACATTATCAATACTAACATAATAGTTCTGTTATCTAAGTACACTTATGTATTATGTATGTGAATGTGTGCACACTTAACACTTTTATCTTCATTCTAAATTTCTAAGTATTTAGTACCAAATGATTAAAAATAAATTTTACAATTTACTTAAATTGACTTTAAAAAAATTGCCAGAAAATATTGGCCGTATAAAATCAGAAATTATCAGTGGCGTTACTTCTGATTAAAATTTATTTCGTTTCGCACAGAAGAAGTACCTACCTACCAACAAGATGTACATAAATTTTTTTCTTCACACAAAAAAGATTCTTAGAAAACTACAATTCACTACTACCCTACTACTGCGTTTTTATTGCAAGTTTGCCTCAACAATAAGGTTTAGTAAAGAATTTGGGCGCTGCCAATTCGCAGAAAAACTCATTAAACCTATAGTATAGGTCGGAGTTAGCCGGCAACGCCCCACGCGCACAAGTATTTAGTACCCACACTTAAATTCGAAATTTATTGTAACACTGCTCACTAGATTAACTATCTTAATTATTATATTCAATAGAACACTCACCAAAAAGTTTTGTGCAAAACGCAATCCGGCAGCGGCCGGTGAATTACACAATTTTACACAAGATTCTTCAGAATCTTCGACAAAGTTTTTTCCGTACACACTGCGTAACACTCACTGAGAATATGCGATCGGTTATACAGTGTAAATTATTAAATACGATACTTCTTCCGAGACCTCCGATTGAGTTTGTCAAACACTGAAACATTATTCGGGAGCCGGCCGGTGCTAAGGAGAGCCGCGCGTGCGATTCGATGGGCGCCGTGGACACGACTACAAGCTAGATGAACGTATTGTACGAACCGCGCTGCGAGTAGCGACTAGCGGTCGACGCCGGTCGGCGATCGCAGCGGCGCGGTGACGCGGCGCCCCCCGCTCCCCGCCGCGTCCCGGCTAATTCGATGTCATTCACGAAATTCTCTGAAAATACGCACATATCCTAGCTGGATATTATCTAAACGCAAGCTAAACTTATTAAAGAGTGTAGATGACAACTATTCCTGCATAAATGCGTTGAATTTGAAGTCGAAATTTGCAAAAGAATTTCGGTAACCGCGATTTGTCTCGAAGGGGGTGGAGGGGGGTCGCTCGAAGAAGGAAATCAGCGCAGCGGCATTCAAAGAACACGAAAGTAGGTGTGTGTGTGTGTGGCAGTTGTGCGAATGTGTGCTTGACGCGTCGAGTTGAATATCGAGGAGGCGAACAACACGGCGGAGGCGAGTCAACTCACTCGGCTCGGGGCCTTGCTGCGAGGAGATTGTGTCGCTTTGTTTTTAGCAGCTGCAGATATCGAAGCCAGACGGTCAACATTCCAGAGGCGGCGGATTATGGCGCGAAGCAGAAATACCTGAGCGATTCTGATGAATTGCCGCGTATTATTTACTGGACGTCTGCACAGCAAACAATTAGCGTTTGTGAGGTCCCGCAGCTGTAACTACAGGTGTTACTTTACCGAGATGAAGGTCTTAACCCCAGATCGCTGTATAACGAGACTTTTTATGGTTCGTTTGTATATTTCAGCGAAAGTACTTATAAATATTATGATCCCGTAGGTATGCAGACGTTGCAAGCTACAATAAAATCTGGAACAAGACTGGGTAAACTAGGTAGATACCGAATGATAACACTATTCTTGTCAAAAAAAGGAAAGTAAATAGAAGGCTAGTTTTTAATAACAATAGAGTGCTACCCGAATATTATAAAGTAGGTAGGTACTTACCTACCTACCGATCCTCACAGTCAATAATTAATTGATATAAGTATGTACCTAGAAGTATATATTATTTCACCAAAATAATCAATACACGAATAAGTTTAGGTAGGTACCTACGGTAGGTAATATTATTAAATATAGTAACAACCTAATTTACCAGGAAAAACGTTCGAGATACCTACATTAAATTATTATCAGTTGTGTAATTGGCATTGGCACAGTGCTGCCAATTTAATCATACCACCTGAATACAAGGATATTTGTAATTAAGTAAATACCTCTTATTAATATTGAAAATTTATTGGCAATTAACATTTTTCAACGGCCACAAAATGGGTGTCGTCATTTTGACATGACGCTTGTCAAAATGGCCAACGTTCTAAAATTCGTATTTTGAAAAATAAAAATTAGGGTTCCGTTCCACTAACAAGGGCTGTGAATACGTTTTGTTGTTCGCATTGTTATTTGTTATACCTACGTAAGGTTGGGAACAAATAGGTAATCCCGCAGAACCAACCCCTTGTTCCCGCAACAGAGTTCAACGACCCCGCATTCCTGGCGTTGCAATCCCGTACAAATAAAAATCCGCATCGACTTTGCAATCCTTACGACTAATAAAAGTCATTCTGTCTCTTTCCTTTATGAATTAGGTAGGTACACTATAAAATGCGGGGGCATTTTAATTTTGTTCGATTTTATAGCAAATTCTTGATCGACCCATCCTTTAACGAGAAATTGCAGACCTCAATAACTTATACCCAATATAATACTTAAGTGAACGGCCGTGTAATTAATAAATTAATTGAACATTAATAAATTAATTGAAAATTAATTTAAAGAGTTTCATAAGTGTAATACTTATTGAAAGCTGCTTTTTTGTAATTATAGTTTTATAAATATTAATCGCATTTATCGCGTTACCTTGATCTTGACGCGAACTGCATACAGATTTGTATACCGTTACGAAAAGAATCTTATTAACTTTGATTTCAATGACTTCTTGTGTAAAGCATGTAAAAATTGAAAAAAAAAATAGATCATGTTCGCCCCAATAACTGTAACCCTTTACACGTACATCCCTTCAATTAATATCACATTCATTCATCCCTTTCGTGTAAAAAATAGATAAGCAGGAAGTATAGGACGTGTACTTCCGAACGTAGCCTAGGGTTGTCAAACAATGCCACTTAACCCACAATTTTTACAATTTCCCTCGCATAAATGAAAAAAAATATTCAAATCTGCGCTCTATGGTCGTTGGAATAGATTTTAACTTTTCTAACCCCTTTGAATTTGGAATTTGAAAGGGGTAACATCAAAACCCGATATAATCCGGCCTGAGTCAAACTCATTTGTCTACGGTCGGTAACTGTCACGTTTTTACGACATGTCACTTCATTATTTTGACAAGTGAGACTGTCCCGACTGATCAAAGTGCACGGCAGGTTAAATTCAAACGTTTTACTAACTTACTGAAAGTTATTTCTGGTATGTAAGGGTTGGACTCAAATATGCGTATTATTTGATGTTGTTTAATTGTGAAGAAAGAATGAGCTATAAATAACTATTAAACAAATTAATATACTTTTATCATTCGTAATTCGTAATTGAACAGAGTTAATATTGAAGTAATAACCAGTGGAAATAAATGTTCATTTAAATTTCAACGTTTTTAGAAATAATGGATATTTAAAGTAATGACTAATAGAGAAGTGCATAATTATTAATAATATCGTTAATGCCTACTTTATAATTAATTTTAATTAGAATGATTGCCTGGCGATGCATATTAGTTACTATAATAGTAGGTACTAAATTAGTTAGTACAATATACACTTAAAATATAACTGTTCTGTATGGCTGTAGTATGACTTTGATGAATAAATCAATAATAATTGTATAAAATGCTGTTAATGATTGAATGCTAACAATAACTATCGAATGAAATAAGACCGCCTGATTTCAACAGTCAACGAAATGCTTTTGAAAAAAAAACACAGGGGTGTGAAAAAAATCAAAACAAATTTATTCCTTCTTGTCACACGTCATTAAAAATACAAAATCCTTAATACAATAGATATGTCATCCCTAATAAATGGTTTCATGCGTCGTGCGTACGCGCAGGGTGGTGGTAACGGGCTATTTGTCACAACAGGAAGAGAGATTATCCTCATTATGTTAGAAAGTGTCGTTAATCCCCTTTTTATTTGGTTAAAAATTATCCTTAATGCATATTCGTGATGTGCAGCCATCGCTCAACCGTAAGTGGGAAGTTTTATTTTTTGTTTACGTTTGACCGATGATAATAATAACATGTAAACTTTTATGATTGTTATGTCGTTTGATTGGCTGACTTAAGTGAAGAGTGTTATTATGGTAAAGATTAATGACAATTTTTTTTTTTTTTTTTAAACTGTAACGTTAGCATCGAAGAGTTTTTGAGAGACCTACAGATGAAAATAAAACTTTAAAAAGTTCAACGAAATAAAGAATAAAGGTAAAAGATAATAATGAAGTTATTGGACTACTTAGAAGGCTAAACAGCGACTAAATATTAAGAAAGTATGTATAACACGTTTACAAATAACTGTCTACATTCGACGGAGTACCTGATTCCTTAATTCGTACAGCCTTTATAATACCATTTCTACCTTCAGAGTTACTACAGGTAGATAAACCTTACTTACAAACATGTTATTTGTAAGAATATTAAATCAATATTTCCGTTTTAAACCCTTCAAGTTTCGGGACATACAAAATACACCTTGCGCATATTCCCACGATAACACTAGATGTGACTGTGACAGGATAGATATCTTAAATTACAGATATCGGTGCTTTTATAAACGACTCGGGTGTTCGCAGCTGCATTTTCTGTACAATCAGGTAAACTGTATCAAAAAAATAACATTCGAGTTACAATAAAAGAGTACTTAATTCAAATGTAAACTAGGCTGTTTATAAGCACACTGGCAATGTTAAATGTAAATTAAAAGAGTATTTTATTCGCATCTTTGAAATTCGAACACGATGCGTTGTTCAGAAGTTTGACAATGTTTTTGCCAAGAGGGACATAACACAGATGATTTTTTTTAAATATTTCTGAGGTAAAGATGTTTTGTTTCGTCCTGACACCATTGGTACGTATTGTTGTAGATATAATTATTAGGGTAGGTACCTGACAAGCATTGTTCTTTTTATAAGGGTACCGGACCTACTTGGAATTTTAACCAAACGAGATAAGAAATGTAGGAAAAAGGTGTTTAACACATTGTTTCTACGTAAAAAAAACAATAGAAACCTAAAATTTAAATAACGTGTACTTATTTCTTTTTCTGGTATTGCAAATTTTACGATTATATCGCTAATTTAGCAACGCTTCCTTGAGTTAATAACTTTATCGGTTTTAGGCTCGTTTCGGGGCGAGGCGAGGTTTAGAAAATTACTATCGGCTACGAACTTATCGGATGATTATTTAATTGAATTTACTTATCAATGTCAGACAATGATAGTAGGTACTTATTGGTGATATGATGTGGCTTGATAGGAAGTGATTCTAAGTTACAAAACTAAAAAACTTTTTGTTGAGTAAGTAACTTCAAAAAATATTTCCAGGTTACCATGAGTTAGGCTAAATAAAAAGGTCGTGCCAAATAAAAAGCCAGAAAAAAAGATAAACTTAATCTCAAAGACTTTACCCTCTTTCTGGGGCAGCTGGTTAATACTGGTATGGATAAAAAAAATACCGATCAGATCATGCGAGCACGCAGGACGCCATGATTATGTTCATTGACAACTACAATGATCAAGTAGGTGGGTATAAAATATTATATGTATTTTTGTTAAAAACCATCATCGCAAAACGAGCATTACCAAAAACTGACTCATATTTACCCGAACCAGGAAGCCTACTCTCTAAGCCCGAAGTCCGTAATTTCGGGCTTAGTTGCGGGCGTATTCTAGTCTGTATCACCTAACACCTAAGAATTAATAAATTCTTAGTTCGGGTTCGGAACTAATCGTAAGTCCTTAACTGATACGGACTTCGGGTTTAGAGAGTAGCCCCTCAGAATAAAATGAAACCAATTGTACCATAGATATAATAAACATATTTCTATGAACTGTACAGATTAACTCACTATTGTATTATTTTTTGTATTTACCGGTGTTTTGTTCTTACAATACCATAACGTATTTAAAATTCAAACTTCAGAGAAAACAAAACAAAAACGGATGGAAAAGCTTTCTTTTGTTTGTCACGTTTTTATGGCTTAGCTTAACACCTCACTCTTTGCGAGTAAACTTATTATTTATTATGTTAAGACTTTCCAAAAGGATTAAAAAGTAGAATAATTATTGTAATAAAGAACTTAACTAAGTAAAACAAATAAGGTGTAAATTAATCTTTTAATACTTAACCGAAAACAATGGATTGATAAAAAATACCCATGCTTATAAATTATTTGTTGTGTAGAGATGTAGTCGTCAAGGAAAATATATTTTGATATAGGTACTTACCAAGATTCCGTTGAGCATAATTAAAACCTTACAAAATATGTAGATTAGTTCAATAATAATGCGTGAACAGGAAAAAGTATTGGCTTGATAACCATTTTTCATGTTAAATTGAATTGACGATATTATTTTTATTGTTGAAAAAGTATGTTAAAAGAAATAATAAAAATGGAAATTATACAAAATAACTGCGTTTTTGATGATGCCTGAAAGGTTCAAAGATGTATAAAAACAATAAATTTGACAAGTAAATGGACTATTTCGACAGAAAAAGTGTTTGCGACTGTTCGTAAACATAATTTACCTACTTAGAAAAAAAAAACTGTGTACAACTTTCTTTTGAACTAACAAATCATCGCCTAAGATGAGCAAAACAGTTCTTATCCATTTTATTGTCTCAAAAATCTTAGAAAAACTAAAGAACAATTGAATATCAGACATTCATAAAATTACTCGGACTGCGATATTTTTTTTTCTTTAATGGCTTGCCATAAAAGTTATATGAAGGCATAAATTACTGTACAAACGATACAATGGAGTAAAAACAAAACGTGATTCGAAAAAAAAAGTCACAGCAAAAGTGTCTATGGCAAAAAAAATAAGTGTAGAAGAACTGAGACTGTTTGGCGGCATACTGTATTATTTTGTAAAGGTAAAAAAAAAATGCAGTGTAGCACTTTTTCTCTCTTCTTCATAAGTTGTTTGGTTTATTAGTATATTGAGAACCGAAATTATCGGGAAAAGGTATTCATGTAAGTACCTAAAACATAATTGTAATTCCAAGTAAGTATATACTTAGGTATCTACAACTTACATTATAAGTGATTGACCTAATTTTTTTCTAAGAAAAGCGTCATTAACACAAACTGGAAAGTTGTTCGAATTTTAAAACATTATATTTTACACCTATTAATAATATAATAATATTAGTTAAGAAGGCGCCCTAATTGACCCACAGTCTTAATTAATTTTTAGGGTAATAATATTACATTTAATTCAGATGAAGATGTGTGATTTACCTATTTCACTCTTTCATTCAAGTAAGTAATAAGGGTCGATTTTCAAGGTTAAGCAACGCTTGCCGAGGTCGGTTTGTGGATGGGTTACCATATTAACATATCGAGATTCCTCCGTGCCTCGGAGAGCACGTTAAGCCGTTGGTCCCGGCTGCCATTTGTAGACCTTTGGCAGTCGTTACGGATTGTCAGAAGCCAGAAAATCTGACACCAGTCTAACTAAGAAATACCGTGTTACCCAGTCAATGGGTTGTGGAAGTCTGGTAGGCAGCCACTCCACGTAAAATACTGGTATTCAGCTGAATCCGGTTTGACTGGAATATAGTTGGGAAAAGCCAAGGTTAGGCAGATGATGATTTAAGTAAGTAATAACTTGTAGGTAGCACCATCCCGTCACTTCCCATGGGTGTCGTAAGAGGCGACTATGGGGCTCACCAGGGAATTGGTAGCAGTATTATCTGTGCTTCTGTGCATTGCAGTTACACTGCGATCACCAATCCGCCTGCCAAACGTGGTGGTTATGGCAACTCTCTCCCCCCCCACCGTTGGGGGAGGCCTATGTCCAGCAGTGGACATCCTTCAGCTGGTATGGTGATGATGATGGTAATTGTAGGTACTTCTTCATCAAAATCTTTGCTCTCGATCAATCAGCCTAGGCCCTTTCCAACAACGTTGTGGTCTGCTTAATAATGTTAAAGTCATCCATCTACGGATCGATCTGCTTAACCTTGCAGATCGACCAGTGAGGCTGTTATTAATGTTCGACTTAATAGGTACATGAAATAAGAAATTAATGCAACTTTTATGTATTTCATCCCAACAAAAGAAAAAAATAGCTAATACTCTTTGCTCCAACCATAAACTAAAATTCCATATTCAAACAGAGGTCATGTAACCAGGAAAATAGAATTATTCGCAAGGCCTTGATCTCACTGACGGACGCGATACGGCCCTACGACCTTGTGCGTTTCCGTCCTTATCTACACTACGCACATTTCTGGATGATACGCGAATACGTGTAAATATCACCGGTTTGACAGTCACAGCTGGTTTTATTAATGAAATTGCTATTCTCAGTAGCATAATCTTTTAGTTACATTTTGGCATTCCGTTCATTCATATACTTTCAGAAGTTTATAGGTTAGATACTGAATTAAGGATTTGGAGTTCACAACGTGTTTATCCTTATTGTACTGACAAAGTTTGACATGTTATAGACTAGATTTTGCGAACACTCAACCACTTATTCTTAATTCAGAAAAGAGTGTTCCTTAATTTGCCAATATTTAAGCCTATATGTAACTATATCAGAGGGGCAACACTCTTATTTTTTAAGGATGACTGCTCCTTAAAAAATATGAGTGTTGCCCCAAGTATTGCCGCAAGTTTACGACATTGTTTCTGAGATGATATAATGACTTGAATTTACGAGAATTGACCTTTAGTTTGAACATATGAAGTTCCTACCTTCCATTTTTTTTTCGCTTGTTACCATAATTCGCAAAACAATAATGTTACCATAATTCGCAAAGCTACTCTATTGCTTTGCGAACTTGTAGACCGTAGGTAATTTGTCAAAATATTTACCCTAAAATTTAAGCTATGATAAATAAGTCTATCACCACCGATCCAAGATAGTATGAGTGTTAAGCCGTATGTAATTATACCTAAAAGATTAATAGGTACATAATATGCCGACTATGTATTCGGGTTAATCGATATCATTCAAAAAACCCACGTTATCTTCGGACCAATAAGAATCTCTTATTGATAAAACTAAATATTTTGCAGTTTATTTTAAACTTAATAGGTACACGTGTCGGTGTGACAATTTGATTGGATTTCGTTTGAGTATACTATTTAAATTGCAATTTAAGGTACCTACCTTAATTTGGCGAGCGTTGGGTGGCTCGCTGTCCGATCACCACCAGGCCCGGGTCGATGGCGCGTTGTGTTCCACGCGTGCCTAAAAGAGATGTCAGCATAGAAGACGGGGCCCGCTAGGGCCAAAGCCTGCCAGGGTTGCGGAATTTGTTCGAAAGAGTCACCGCGGTCCTGGAATGCAAAGGGCTTTAGAAGGAACACGGATGGGTTTTAGTGAGTAAGAGTCTGACACGCCCTTCCGCTCCAAACAGAGCGGAAATTTGATGATTTCTCATCCCTAAAAAAAAGGGAACCTTAATTTAAGATAACTCATAAAAAAACTAAGTACTTACTGGTAATTTTACATAATTTTTTTTCAGCCATTTCTGCCTCACTCCAGGGTGAAGACCTCTCTTTCTTCTTTACATTCCTCCCTGCTTTGTGCAAGTGTGGACCAATCCTGTCGATAGGCGCCAACCTCGTCCCGCCATCTTCGCCTGGGTCTGCCTGCCGCGATATCGCCGGACATTTTCTGGGGCACATTGTGGCAGATTTAGCCCATGACCCGTTCGACATGGGGCAGTGTCTTGCTCAGGATTTCTCATACCTTCAAGGACAGGAAAATAGGGTATTTGACTAAAAAAATGTCATTAGTCCGTCAGATAGATTTCCAAAAGATATTGGACGAGTTTTATTTTTTTGCCGCGTAAAAAAAAATGTAGACGATACAGTGCATTGAAAACTCGTGTGACGTCACTTACCAGTTACACTTATTGCTGGAAACTGACGTTACAAGCCCCCACTCCTTATCTTTGATGCGTTTTATCTTCGTAATTTTTGATTGATTTGATAAAGCAAAAAATACGTGTCCAATATTTTAAATATTGTTTTTACATCCCTATTATGTTACTTCGTACTGTCATTGATAGTGTTAGGTATATAAATAAACAGGACTCAAAAGTGATTATGTTAGACCAATGTATATAAAATATATCTAATAATTATTATCTTCATGTAGTTATTCTAAATAATAAAGTTATTCATCATAAGAGATGGTTGATTGATAAGATTTAATTTTTCGCATTTTTAGCAAAATAGTCCTCTGCCAATGTCATATTCCGGGCCCCATTATTCCGTGCCCAGGGCCTCCAATAGGCAAAACACGGTCCTGCAGGGAAGCCCGAATTCCGTAGCTTCGAGTTTAGTTGCGGGCTATTCTATTTCGTATCACCCTACCACTAAGAATGAATGACAACACGATTTGACAGTTACTGTCAAATCGTGTTGTCATTCATTCTTAGTTCGGGTTCGGAACTAATCGTAAGTCCGTAGGTGATACGGAGTAGAATACACCCGCAACTACATAAGCCCGAAACTACGGACTTCGGGTTTAGAGAGTAGCCTCCCTGATATGGAAACATTTTAGGCGATTAGTCCGTTTGTTTGGCATAAGCATAGATATTATATTTCTATGGGCGTAACACTTCTGATTTTCCTCATACAATCAGTTATTTTCGGAAGACCTGTTTAAAAAAACTAGCGATGTCACTTGGTTCTACTAACTATTAGTTTAAACTATCTACTACTTCACTGACATCAACCAACATGATCGATAAGGGGTATACAATATTTACTCAAGCCGGAAATCGAAGGCGCGCCCTACAGGCCCGAGGCTCTACTTACTGAGCTGATAAGTTTTATTGGTGATACTAAATAGATAGATAACTCTATTTCGATGAATTATTAACTACTTAGGTAACTACTGGATCTCAAATGTGTACTTTATCTCTCAAAGTACATATATGTATGCTTCATGTGCCTGCTGTTTTGGGTTAAGGTTCCAACATTCATGCGACAGCTATTTTTATTAATTTATTTAACTTTATGTACAGCTGTGGTACATAGAAGGAGGGAGCAATGTAACAAGGCATTCTCCCTCTTGATTCCAGTTAACCTTTGAGTTAAAAATATTTCATTGCGGTAAAATAATAAAAAATATTTTAAATCGAAATCAGTATCGTAAATCCTTTAAATAATAGTTGGCATCGTTGTCGTATTGTCGCATCGAGCCTGTCTGTGGGAACCTTTAGCAGTTATGATCCTATTTCAGGAGCGACATGAACAGACAGCAGGAGCCTTTCCTCATTTCAGGAGCGAGAACAAATAGCATTAAAAATATAAACGGAACCCAAATTATTGAAAAGCATCATACGAACGCGGATTTGGCAGTTCGCAAAAGTCCATAGATAAGGAGTGCGCTATCACAGATTAAATACACTCAACTTATATACTTACGTAATGCACACGTCATACTCCGGCCGTTATGTTACGTCAACAGTTCTTTTGAAATTCCTACCCATGTTTATATACGAAAATATATACGAGAATTTTCAGTTAATACGGAAAAATATTTTAGTGAGTTATCTGTTTAACCAGCCTGATATACTCGTTTTATAGGGATCTTTTGACCGCGACCTCGTACGGCCCCGTTTTGTCCCGTTCCCGTAGGAATTTCGGGAAATCCTCTCTTACTCCCGAAACAGCCGTGTCCGGTAAGTACCTGCGTCAGGCGGAAGGTGAGGACGCCGTGGCGCCTCACCAGCCACTCCCCAAAGAGAGGCCTTACCGCCGCAATTATGAGTTGACTGAATATGGGCATATTCAGTCTACTTACTTAACAAAGATATTAAGGTCCTTTTTATCAATACGCCCGCGTGAATGTCGAAAATTATCCCAAAAGAACGTACTCCCGGGATAAAAAGTATCCTATGTGTTATTCCAGATTGTAATCTACCTCTGTGCCAAATTTCATCAAGATCCGTTCAGCCGTTCTGACGTGATTTAATAACAAACATACACCCGGCCATCTATCAAAACTTTCGCATATTTGATTTTAGTAAAGAAATAAAGAAAGAAATTTTATTTGCTCAAAGATGTGTATACAAAACAGAATTTAAAAAATACATGCATGCAAGATCTTAAATAAGAGTGGCTCACGACATGTCTACAATTTCTCATGGCGTGCAATATCTTAGGTACTTACAATTATTATGATTGAATCAATGATTTTTACATTTAACTTTAAATATCACAGTTAAACAAATTATTATGTTCAATCTTTTACATTATCCAATTATTTATTTTCCTTGTCCTATAATTTATTTTAAATTGAAAAATAGTTTTATTTTAAATTAATAAAACACATATTTTTCTAATATTTTAGTCAAAAACTTTACCAGAATTACAATTTCTTTTTGTCAATCTGTGGTTGCGTCATCGTCGCCTGAGAGGCCCATGGCTTGACATTAATATTACAGATTACCATGAAGAGTATATATGACTTGACCTGCTGAAGTATATTGCGACCTTAAAATAATAAAAATTCTGCCTAAGGAAAGATGTCTGACGGAAAGTATGAATCACGTCAAAAAGATAACTGCGGTACACGTATATTCAGCTTCATAAATTATTTAAATAAACGTTAAACGTGATTTTTGGCACGGTGATATCAACATAGTTATTAAAAAAACATTATTCGGACCCTTTTCACAAGATTCTTAGACTTTTAACATAAATGATCAGGGTTGCGGAATTTTTCGAAAGAGATACCGCGGTAAAGGGCATTTGGAGGAACACGGGTGGGTTTTAGTCAGTAAGACTCTGACACTCCCTCCCGCTCCGCCCAGAGCAGGAGAAGTCATTTCATAATTTCTGATAAAAAAGCTTTAGTAAAATTAAGGGTAGACCCTCATTGCCAAAATAGTCGCATGATACATAAGTACAGACTTAAACCGTTTCGTCATTTGCTATCTTCAGATATTACAGTATTTCCTTGACGACTATCTTCGTATACTAGTGTTTATCAACGAAACATTTTTATATGTTACAATCATATGGCACACGATAAGTCGGCCCAATTCCAGAATCTTTCATATCGATAATTTATTATTGATAAAATAATACTTGTAATTTATAAGTAATTGGGTTAAGCAAGATAGCAGCGACTATTATACGATAAGGTGGTTTTTTTAAAGAAATTTTCCGTTTTTTAATGAAGGAAAGAAAATAATTTAGGAAAGTACTTAGAATAGTTATGTTTTGTACGCGCAAAATATCGCTGTTAGATAAATGAAACAAACAATGAGACGGTTAAAATTCTCATGGCGATATTTTTAATTCACAATTAGAATGTAGCCTTATTATTTTCTCGAGGTATTTACATATTGGCAAATTGTGGTTTTCCTAATCTTACAAAGTAAGTCAACGTTTCCGCCTCGCTTAATTTAAAGTCTGATTTACGATATCGTGTCTTTTCTTCGAATTAAAAATTATATCAGTTACTTATCTATCTGGCCCAATTATTAAGGGAAATATAAGCTGCCAGTTGCCGTGGTAGGTATGAAATTGACGTCAGTACCATACTTATATTTTCAATTTTTTTTTTTTTTTTTTCACTTGCCATTTATCAAAGTTTTAACATTGCCCTATGTAAAAGTAGTAGTATGTTGTTAGTAAATAATAAAAAAAATGGTTGTCTGTAAAGTCAGTTTACGGCCGATAGTTTAACGTGACAACGTCATAACAAAACATTGATGAAATGATTGTAACGTTACAATGAGCGTAACGTTACAATGAGTCATCCTTTTTCGTGCGTGCAGCCGGCGTTCATCGATTTATTAGACGTTGTCACGTCAAAAACTTGCAAAAACTTTTTCAGTCGTCAACTAGAAAGTTTTTCAAGAGTAAGAAAGTAGGTACGTAATTCTAATTTTAACTGAACATTGAGGAAAATGGGTCAGTAACACGTATTATTACCTAATACTCTGTACCGAGCAGGAAAAGTTTACATAAATACGTACCACGCGTAAAGTTAATGAAAAGTACATATTTGTGGGTTTCCTAATCTTACAATTCTGGGAAAAACAAAGGTGGTTTTTTTGGCTTAATTAAAATGAAATATTTTTTTTTCAGTTAGTCTCGACACTTAAAAATGTAAAGTATTACTTAGTGAATTTAAGAGCAATCTTTATTTGAAAAACTTGAGAAGAATAAATTTTGAATATTTTTTTTCTTCGTCTAAATATTTATTTTGTAAATCCATAATACCATGAATGTATGTACATAACTATCTTAAAACTATTTACTTAAACTATTTACATCTACTAAACCTAAGTATGTACATAGATATACAAAAACAAAGTACACTCAGGCGTCAAAGTATTCCTCCGCATCGCTGTCATCCAGAAACGTGCCTAGAAGACTGGCAGCATTGCCACGATGAATGGCAATGCTGCAGTTTTACTTAGTAACATTGAATCTATGTCAATTTATCTAGCCTTTTCCTTACTAAGTATGATAGAGTCGGCTTCCAGTTTAATCGGTTGCAGCCAACCAGTAACTATTTTCCATGAAGCGGCTGCCGCTGACCGTCAATAGTAACACGGCAATCAAAAAAGTCAAAAGTCAAAGTCAAAAGTCATTTATTCAAATTAGGCTGAGTGCCAGCACTTTTTGAACGTCAAAGTTCTACTTACATAAAGACAGTCCCCCAAAACGCCCGCCCGTCACCACTTCCTAGTGTTTTAGCTGGGAAGAAGAAGTGGCGCAACAAACTCCCCAGCAACTAATACCCTCTTGGCAAGACTAGTGTCAGATTTTCTGGCTTCTGACTATCCGTAACGACTGACAAAAATCTACAAATGACAGCGCTAAACATATTTGAAATTTTCAATACTTAACAATTAGGGTTGTTAGTACCACATCAATCGATCGATCGTCAATCGATGCATTGGCGTGGTAGCTTTGGCTGATCGAGGCATACCGGGCGATAAACAATTGAAGTGTGGTAGAAGTAAAAGCTATTGATCCACGTCGACTATTTCATTCTACTATCGATAGACGATCGATCGATTGGTGTGGTGGCACCCTTAGATATCCAATATAATGTAGGTATGTATCTCCAATTTAAGTTAAACTTCATGTTAAAACGTAAAAAATATGCCAACTGTTATGGCGCCAACAATATTATGATAGTACAATAACTTCATGAACCAACTACCTTGCCTAAATAAAAACTGTGTTGATTCTCTAGCGGCAGAGATAACAAACATTTGTGTCGTGTCCACTTGTGTACACTAAGGGTTATATGAGCCATAGATTAGGGAAATACGTAGACGAGTTGTCATAGACATTGTTTTGTTTACTTTCATATTCGCGGGAAGACTAAACTCATGTGAGTTGAGTCTTTGGAATGAAGATTGGTTTCACGAAGTGGAATTCCTCGCCGGACTCTGTGTTTCCTGATAGAGCAGCTACAATCTAGGGGTTTTAAGGCAAGAGTGAATAGGTTACTTCTAGGCAAGAGTACTCCATTGTAGATCACAAAACGCTTTCTATCAGGTGAGATTGTGGTCAAATACGAGCGTACCAATAATGAAAAAACCGGCCAAGTGCGAGTCGGACTCGCGCTCGAAGGGTTTCATACCATTATCTATAAACACGGCAAAAAATCATGTCTGTCGTATGGGAGCCCCCTTAAATATATATTTTATTCTGTTTTTTAGTATTTGCTGTTATAGCGGCAGCAAAAATGTAAAAATTTCAACTGTCTTACTATCACGGTTCATGAGATACAGCCTGATGACAGACGGACTAGGGTCCCGTAAAAACGTAGATATTTTGATCTTAATTTGTTTTCTCTGTACCTATGTTATACCACGTTGTTTATTTGGTATTTGCTCATTTCTGAATAACAAAGCCAGGCGTCGAGGTACACTTGCACTCTATAGTAAAGTTCGGCCAAAGGGCACACATTGACATCGTCATCGTCTGGAATTGCCCATTCAAAATTGTATATGTGTATGGATGTTTGTCGCTCATTTACACCTCTCTTCCGTGTATTTTGCGAATCACTCTACCGTGTATTTTGCGAATCCTGGCAAGATCGTCTTTGATTTTGCAATGCTAAACCCTACTTCAAGAAGATATAGTGAGCGAAGCATTTATCAGATTCTAAAGCTAAGACAAACATACCTACCTATCTCCCTCCTACTCTATGTCCACAAAGTTCTACAAAGTCCATTTCTTTGTGGTGTTAAAAGGACAGACACACGTCTTTATTAAAGGTATGCTGTTGACGCAGTTGCCCCGACAACTAGGTTATGTTCATTCATTCACTCATTCGTTCACTGCTTCCGCATGCGTCTGCTTTGTGATAGCACTGGTTCAGGAATGCAGGATAATTTGCGACGCGTGTAGAATAATGATTGTGCTGTAAAGGTGAATTTTCAGAATGAAAGCTGCGCTTTAGAACTGTTTAGTCAAACGGCTCAGTCGAACCAAAGTTCTCGTCACCATGCAGGAACCCTGCGACTGAATGAGTAGATGTTTTCTCTTGGTTAGTAAATCCTTTGCGCGAAGTTGAAATCATTTTCATTCTCACGGCCTTTTTGCAATTTATTTGGGGTCAGTACATCATGCCTTCTTCCACTCGTTTTATATTAGTCGCCATCTCAGCGGTCAAATCCTTCAATTTGACTGCCCTGCCGGTCGATTCTGTTAACCTCTCACCGTCGAAACTCAGGTGAAGTGATCACGGAGCTGAGCATCTGAGAGATCAAGTGAGCTGTCATTCTATCTTAATTACACGGATTGACAGCTTACTCCGTAATCACTGCACCTAGGCCTTCACTTCGACATGTTTACAGAATTGCGAATTCCACTAAGTTATTTTTAGGGTAGAGTAGTTCGAAGATGTGAAGCCGATGTTGTCCTGCACCTGATCTCTCTCTGGTGGCTTCGGATTGCCATCTCATCGAACTATGAGAGTAAAGAACCAGAAAGTGCACCTGTGTTTGCGGACACACTTGTGCAGTATAATATGTCTTGCGTGCCTACCTACTTGATTGACCACTAGGGTTGTCAAACGTACTTTAAAATAGAGTATTGTACTCTACATATTTTGCGTAGGCGTACTCTAGAATCTACAAAAGCAGAGTATGCAAAATTACTCGATTTATTTTGTCTGATATGATAGGTATAGTGACTCGGCCTTTTAATTAAACAGAATGAAATCCTGCCATTTCGGTATTCCACTGAAGGAGCTTTTGCCTTGTTGGTCATAATTGCAAATTGGTGATAAAATAAATCCATGGCTTCATTGGAATTCTGTAATTATTTTAATGACAACACCATATTGGTTTCGTAATAAGTAAAATTGTAAAAGGTACTATTTCTTCTACGACTGTACTCTTCATAAACCCGTCCTTAAATGAGAAATACTCCATTTCTTCTAAAAATAGTTGGCATGGCAACCCTACCACCCTACCACTGAGATCTAATTCGGTCGGGAAGATTTTATTATTTATCCACCCCTGTCTAGCTATATCGTACTACCTAAAGTACTAGGTGTTAGGTACCCAAAGTGCCAGAGAGTGACAACGAGTTACTAGTCAGGTCGGAAAGTGCATTAGTTCGCCATCGATCGCTAGTTGAGCAGCGAGAATAGATGAGGTAATTTATTGATGGGTGTCTGTGAGCTAGTGCTGGGGGAAACTGAGCTTTATTGTCAAGGAAAATAATATTTCATAAATTTATTATTATTCTTATTGTCAAGGAAAATCAGTGGGACTGATTTTTGTGAATGAGTGAGTGTTTTTGGGTAGGAAGTATATCGCACCCTCGGTGCGATACTGTCACTTAAGCAAAAAAATATTTTTTTCAGGAGAAGCATTTAAAACTTTGACATCTCAAAAAATAATGATATTTCAAGATTTAGACAAGACAAATAACTTTAACTACAACGTCAAACTATGTGTACTACGAAAGTAACGTTATCGCACCAAGTAAAGGGGTGCTTTACGAAAGTTATTACATATTGAACTCATTATCGCGATTTCTGCATAAGTGATAGTGTCACACCGGGCGGGGGTGCGATATGTGAGGAAAAGTTAAGTAAATGATTTTGGTCAAAAGTCCAAATGACCAATTATTTACATACGTACATGAAATCATGTCTACAGAAACAACAGAACGTCACCTGCTTCATACTTACTTACATATCTATACTAATATTATAAAGCTGAAGAGTTTGTTTGTTTGTTTGTTTGTTTGTTTGAACGCGCTAATCTCTGGAATTACTGGTCCGATTTGAATGATTCTTTCAGTGTTGGGTAGTCCATTTATCGAGGAAGGCTATAGGCTATATTTTTTTTTTTTCAAAATTAGGGATCCGTAATAAAATTGCTATTTCGTAACACAAGGTGTAAAATCAAAAACCTTTTTTTGCGTGCGCTGCAAAAACTATTGACAAAAGAACAAAATGATGTACTACGGGTTAGAAGATCCCATTAAGACCTACAAAAAAGTCCGCGAGAACATATATCTAGCTATCATGGTTTAATCACAATAACCCATTTTGTGTTCAAAATAATTATTAAATCGTCTAAAGAAAAAAAACTACGTTAAATACGTATCGTAATATTAATCTTTATCGAAATTAAGCATTATGTTATCAAGAGTATTTATGTAGAAGTAAAATACTTTTTGTTTCATCTCAATCGGATATTTCGTTTAAAAGTTATCACGTGTGTAAGATGTTAAGAGTTGGTACCTATTAATGAGTTATGGGCCATAGAGTTTTTTATCAACATAAAATCCTGTAATAATCTTTTTCGAAATATATTTGTTGATGATTGTAAGTATAAGATCTTTGAAGAGTATAATAAATACATTTCTAAAATAACTCTGCTAAGGAAATCCACGCGCGCATAATGTTTTGAACAGTTCTGAAGACATTGATAATTGCATTAACTTCGGTAATGGTAGTTGAAACTTCTAATACAATTAAAGGAGTTTTAATCTAATAGAATTGAAAAACGCCCCAATTTTTTGGGTAACGTAATTCCTCCAAACTCACGAGATTCAACGAATCCTAAATTTTGATTCTAATCTTGAAAATTAAAAGCAGAATATTTTTAGTATTTATTTCCTTTGGGCCAAGTTCTTTTGCAATTGTATTGAGTGCTTTTATCATTTGTATGCTCAGTATTCCACAATCACCAGTAAATTCTATAAAGTTCAATGAACTTATTTGATCTTTATTATGAACTTTATTATAGCAATACAGAATAAAGCGAAATAGTGATACAAAAGCGGCTTTCAAATAATTCTCAAAGAGATATTAAAAAGTGATCAAATTAACACAAAGGGCTCAAAACAGCTATTTTATAGGAACTAGCACTAACAAGTCTAAAGCAACTTGGGAGGTAACCAATTCTATGAAATTTAATATTCCTAAAATGATAGCAAGACATTTTAATGATTATTTTATAGACTCAGTTCAATCGAATGCCGATAATTTGCGAATAATACTCAAACAGACACATCATCAGGATTATATATCTAATCTATCTAAACTAATATTATAAAGAGTAAAGATTAGTTAGTTTGTTTGTTTAGAATTAAGGTTGATAATGTACATGTAAACTACACTTCAAATTACTCAAATCGGACCTTTCGTTTTAAAGTTACGACGGGCATAAAAATGGTCTAAGTAAGAAAAATGTTACGGTTTGAGCGAACTGGGGAGAATCTTAACGCTTAGTCCGATGAAGCTGAAACACGGCATTAATGTTTTGGATAAAAAAAGAAAAATAACAAATATTTGGATTTTTCGATGCTCTAAGTAAGAAAAATGTTGCGGTTTGAGCTAACTGGGGAGAAACTTAATGCACGGCATTAATGTTTTGGATAAAAAATTAAGAATAACAAATATAAGGGGCGAAAAGGGTTGATGAATTTTTCAGGGGAGGACATTATTGCTTACTTCAATTTACGTGGAAATTGGAATGAACAAGCTAAAAGTGGGAAATTTGAAACAGATCTAACAATGTTTACATAGTCAACCTCTGGCGGGGTGAACGGGGTGAACTGGGTGGATAGTAGGCTGATCCTGAGACCGTTGAATGGATATCGTAGTGCTTAATTTTCCAAAACTTACCTTTAAAAAGGGTTTGAGGGGGCGTTGAAGTTTGTGGAGTACCTACTAAATCCGCGCGGACGAAGTCGCGGGCGAAGTGCTAGTATTTTATATACCCTGTATTTTCGACGACATGCAATTGAAATCTTGGGTCTAGACAAAACATCTCACTAATTGCCTTTTCATTTACAAAAAACCATTCCAGAGAAAGAGACCATTTCTTCTCTGAATTTAATTTCACCTTTAAACCAATAAAGAAAATCGGAAAATAATATTAAAACATCATTATCTTCCTGCCCTTATACTTACTTGGGGCCGGCGTAACACGTTTTTTTCTTCCATTCTGTCCTGTCAGCCGTCACGCTATCACTAACTCCCTTTTCTTTCATATAAAATAGAATAGAAAACTTTCATTCGGCACAAAACACCACGGTAGCAAACACATAGTAAAAAATAAAAACAATAATATAACATAACAATGATACAGTAAACCTGTGCTGAGCAGTGAGCGTGCCCATACCGAGAGGGTTACCATCTCAGCATATGCTGGGCGTCAGACACCCGGCGATGGTTTTCAGTTGGCACCCCGCAGTGACACACGGACGTGGGTAAATAAAATAGGTACTTACATACATTTTTTTTTGAATGATGGGAAATTATCAAATGACTTCTTCCGCTCTGAGTGGAGCGGAAGGGCGTGTCAGACTCAAACTGACTAAAACCCATCCGTGTTCCTTCTAAAGCCCTTTGCGTTCCAGGGCAAGGTGTTTTTATTCCTCTTCCTGTCACTCTCCATCCAGCCCCATTTATATTCCTAACTCTTTTAGTAACATGCATTTCATCCCTCATTAAGAACTTTTAAATATAATTGTTTTAATGATTAAAACAATTAAATACCAAACTCAGATAACCCAGCATAAAACTCCGCATTCCAGAGGTATTTCCCGCATTAAAGAAAATTCGATATAAAGAGATAATAATGCGATATTAAGGAAACAAAAGCCCTAAAATTTTCAGCGTATCGTTTATCTTTAGGTTTCTATTAGTATAAATATTAATTATACCTACTTGTTAACGATAATGATGATTAATTAAGTCTGACTGTGTGGGCATGTGACTCAAATATATAAAATACTAGTTGCCGCCTGCGGCTCCGCCCGCGTGAATGTCAAAAATTATCCCAAGGTAACATACTCCCGGGATGAAAAGTCTAGGAATATCCTATGTCTTATTTCAGACCATAATCTACCTCCGTGCCAAAATTTCATCAAGATCCGTCCTGCCGTTTGCGCGTGAAGAAGTAACAAACATACACACACTCACAAACTATAGCCTTTATAATATTAGTGTGAAGTGTGATGATGTATATTCTGTATAAAAACGAATGTTTAATAAGATATTTATCGACGACCAACAGAAAATGTGTGATTGAAAAAAACCGATACCTACTGATGATAAAGCGATGCATATTTAAAACAAGTTTAAAAATGCTGACGACCAAATTCTATAATATCAGACAGGCTCGACGCGACAATACAACAACGATGCGAATTATTATTTTAAAATATTTTAAATCGAAATTAGTATCGTAAATAAATTTAGTATCGTAAATTTATTTACGATACTAAATTTAGTATCATAAATACTAAATTGAGTTTCATAAATACTAAATTAAACCTAACTTAAAGATAATCAAAATATAGACCTTTTTATTTGTGTATGACCCCTAACACCAGTGATCCGTGGTTCACGCCGCGCGCCGGCTCTTCACGTTGCTTTTTAGCCCGGCTATATATCATTTAAGATGGTGACTTACTGAAGAAAATAAATTTTTGTTATACGTACAATACCTTTTTCTATTTTCTGTTTTTATTATTGTTTCATACATAGTTGTTGGCATAATGTAGATATAGGGTGCTAGCTGACGAGCCATTTAATATATTTTAATTTAGTGTAAATTTTGACGTTCAAAAATTGCTATTTTCTGCCTAGTTTGAATAAATTACTTTTGGTTTAATATTTGTTGGAGATTCAAATAAACTAATAAATATCAAATTCAAAATCGGGAATAGGCATCAATGACCAAACTTACTGAGCAAATGTCGATGATCTCGTATCCAGGATATCTCAACATTTTATAACTTCCATAAGCTCGTTACTCTAAAAGCGGGGCTGTAAACCTTTGACTAGTCTCGACAGAAATAGAATGAATTGTTGTCAGAAGTGTTTGATCTACTTTCATTAAAATAATTACCTAATGATTAAAAAATGATTAGAAAGTTAATCCATGTCATTCATTAAATTACATGGATTAACTTTTGACCCAGTTATCCAAATACCAATATAAGTTTTTTTTTTTATTGTCACCCATTTTCTAAACGATTGTCTGTTGTTGCGTACGTATGTTAATCTTTATCCTATTTACAATTGAGTAACACGTGTAAGAAATCTTTTTCTCATTTTCTTTTTGCATTTTCGCGGATAAATTCAACAAGAAAAAATACTGTTATTTGCAATTCCGGCATAACATATAAACTAACAGCGCTAGTATATTTCTGAGGCGACAAATACGAAATTTCTGTGATCCCTCGCGACGATGTGGGTGTGGACACGGTGCCAAGTAGGCCATAATGTCTTTAATACCGTCTACCACGATGCATACATCTTCGCTGAATACGCTATCCAATGAATGGACAACAAATCTGATGAAAAAAACGTTAGTAAAAAGACAGCAATGGACATCAAAACAAATGAAACTGTGGATTTTTTCCGCCATCTTGTTCTAATTTTAAAACTTTCGATTGTTTTGTCTGTTCAGAATTGTGTAATAGTCGTTAAACGTTTCCTAGTTTATGGAAATAGGGCGGTGGGTTGCCTGCCTAATTGTTTCGTAATAAAAGTAGATACAAAGATTGTTTTGACAGATCTGAGGTACAGTTATGACAGGAGCATAAACTGATACGTTTGGAATGCATTAGCGCGAGTTATGGGTGCCATATTTAATTTTGTCTGTAACAGTTGTGTGTTTTGTGTTAGTTATGTCGCTGTTAAGTTTACCTTTGTATGTGAATGCGTAAGTTATAGCCGAGCAGATGAGTTATAAGATCTGTTGGTTAAATGAATTCGCTTTTCGTTGCGTTTCCCTTAGCCATTATCCATGGCTTCATCGAGCAATGATTAACCAATCGGCGTGCCCCCGACGCCAAGCCACAAATTCGCCGTACTTTTTGTCACATATTTGTGACGTCTGGCATACAGGGCACGCGCTTGCTTGCCATGTATACGTGGCAATGGCGTTCAAAAGTTTAAACAGTTTTAATTCATAATTTTAAGTGAGATTTCTCAATGAGAAACAAAAAACCTACACTCCAGCTTTTAAAGATCAAACGTCTGGGGATCAGTTTAAAACCTCACCCACTAGGTAGGTACCTTCTTCTCCAGACTGAGACTTCAATTGACCTGACACCTATAAGCTTTTTGTAAGGTATTACAATCAGCTAAAGACACCAATAAGAACTTCACCCAATGATCTATTGGCAACTAATAATAAATGATTTATACCAACTTAACGAAGTCCAGTACAGTCAACTCCACATCCATTTCAAGAATTTGACGGCGCCAATATTTTCTACCATTCGTCAATAAAAAGGAAAGAGGATAAATAGAAAGGTAACTATGGAAGTTATCTTACCTGAGGGTAGATAAGTCTCGTGTTATTCAGTCACTCTGTGTGTTAGCTGTTGGGCGCGGTTGTCAGTTGAAGACAGTTGTTACGGGAAATCAGAAGGCGGTAAATTCGGACACCAGTCTTTTCAAGGGGTATCGAGTTACCCAGTTAATGGGTTGTGGAGATCAGGTAGGCAGCAGCTCCACGGAAAAGACTGGTATTAAGCTGTATCCGGTTGACTGAAAACCAATCCTAACTAACTACAGCTATCGCCCAGTATCCCTCTATCAGCCAAAGCTACCACACCAATCGATCAACGTCGATCGATGTCGATCGTTGGCATCGATCGATTGGTGTGAGGAGGGAGTATTGGGACAAAGGTTCAGTAGAATGACCAACATGGCTGCGCCAAATAGGCCTCGTTTTTTTTATTTTATTTGTGTGGGTTTGTTCTTGACTCTAGTCTAGGTCATAGATGACAGAGACAAAGTCGACGATGAAGCGAGCTTACCCAGAAGAAGCCTGTTCACTCTAATTTTGAAGAGATTAGGGTTGTATGCGTACGGAAACACAGACGCAGGCAGAGAGTTCCACTCCTTTGCTGTACGCATTATAAAAGACGTTTGGAAACGTTTAGGTAACTTGCAGTGCTAGATGTGTTAGTGTCTAGATGTCCAATGGTAGAAGGGGCCGGTGGGATGAGGTCGTGGAGATCCTGGACACTCTCCCCGAAGTACAGTCTGTAGAAAACCGACAAGCAGGCAACTTTGCGGCGATGAGCCAAGCTGTGAAGCTTGGTATCCAGCAGTTTTACGTCGCCAATGAGCCTTTTACCTCTGCCAGTTCAACTAAATGCCAGACAACTAAGTAGTTGCCAAACAGAACAGCGCAAGGAGAAAATAGAAAGCCAGTTTCTTTTTTTCTTACTCCTCCGCTCTTCTGTCCTGAATAATTAGTTGCAGGATCCAAGATAGTTAACTCGTTTCTCCGGGTCTTATAGAGCTTCATTGCGTCTGCGTGTTTCTGGTGGTCGCCACTGTTGGCTCTCAGGAGTTGGGAATAGTGGGGCGAGCTTCACGCCTACCCAACCTAACGTTTTGCGGTTGAGCGTACTAGACTCAAGTATAAAAATATCTAGTAACGAGTGTTCCGAAGGGCAGCTCTTGATGTTTCAATATTGTCGGATCGCGTGCGCGCGCGCATTGCACTCGGCTTAGGGTGGGTGTACATTGGTGGAAGGCTATGGCCGTAACATTGAAGCTTTTTGAACTGCTGCTGTGATGGTTTTTGTTTGTTTTTTTTTTGCAAAATTGTTTAACAACGGATGTCACTGTCGTACTTTGCTTTTGCTAGATGATTGAAGACAATGAAAAAAAAATGAAATACTCCATGGTCTTGATATTTTCGGGTAATTTTGTACTTACAAGAAAACTTATAATCATCATTCATCAGAAAATCATGTCAATTTAATTTTACAGATTTTTCTAAAATACTAACTTATAAAAAAAAAAATATTTTGCAAATCCACTGATCTTCCAGGAAAATAAATTTATTAGGTATGAAAAAAAACATCAAAATTAACGATTTCATTTCCTGCATGTGCTCAGTTTTAATTAGCATTTACATTACTATTATTAAGTTGTTCTCTATGTCTCTGGCCTTACGGCGCGACAGTGGCGCCAACTTCTAAAACCCAACGAGCCAACAAACTGCTCAGAAACGTGGAAGTTATCATTAATCGTATTATTACACCGTGACCGCGGCTTAATTAAGATTATAACAGAAGATACACAATGAAATTATGTACATGAACAATCTGGATAGCTTGCAACTAACTTTTACCTTATTATACTTCTTTTATATGTCGTAAATAAGGGTAGGTAGCTCCTTCCTGCCGTCCAAATTAAGAAGTTATTAGCGTAATGTAAATACAACAGCATTCGGATATGGATGGATTAGCTTTCGACGATGCTTTCGAAATAAAAAAAATAGTAAAACTTAACACGCAGGCGTCGAATATTCAAATAGGTATTATTCACAATGCTCAGTTTGTGAAAATACCTGAACCACTTTGACATATTATGCAAAAAATGGATGATTTCAATTTTCGCACTACTTTGAAATGTACTTAATATTGCCATGCCTGGAAATTACCGTTACTTTTAAACACGAAAACCAAATGCAGGCCTGTGCTTCTGAAAGTTGTGTTATTAAATAACATAGTTTTTTCAAATTTTGTTATCTTCGAGATTCGAGAAAACTCTCTGAAATTCGAAAAGTGTGCAGCGGGGTCAATATCTGAGAGGAACATTAGAGAGATTGTGTTAACTGAGTTACGAAGTGTCAACTACGATGCGTGTTCTTGCACTTAGTTTTAAATTATGATAAATAAAATAAATTAAGGTTGAACTCAGCTTTTAATTACATAGAAAAAAAAACAAGGAAACAGCAATGTTAAAGAAAAATAAAGTCTTGTGTTAAATACAATTCTTATTTTAAATTATTGACGAACGATGCTTTTAAAAATATAGTGCTCCTAATTTAAATATTCTGTTCAGCCAGTGTAGTTGAAACAAAAATTGGCAAGTTTGACCTAAATTCTGTAGCAGTCATTCATCTTTTTGCCTGAATCTGTCAAAACGTAATAGCGATAACATTTTCTTATTTACCTTATCATTTATCGATGCATTGATAAGCGTTTACAATACCTACTTCGAGATTACGATATCAAACATTGCACTGGGTGCAAAATACAGAAAAAATGCGTAAGTAGATATAACTGTTTCTTTTTTGTTTATTTTAACATGTAAAATTATAATATTTATTTATTAATCAAAGTTTACTTATTTCTATATAAAACTACTTTTACTATGAAACGACTGTAGAATATTCAATATGAATCCCCTTTTTAATATACAGCGTGTTCTAGAAGTGCCTGCACCTCCCTTAAAAATGACCACACACTTGAGAGACAACCTGTGTGCAACGTAAACATTGCCAGCGTGAAAAATTACGAAATGCAATACTAATAGTAACCTGTTGCAATATGGAGATATGATGTAATTTTGTCAACGGAAAAATACGACCATATTAAAATTAAGGTTTAATAAAACAAAAGAATTAATGATTTACTTACTGTCAAAGTTATGTGTGAACAAGTGTCCGTAAGTTTGATATTGATCGCAGTTTAAATATTTGACTGAGATATTGTATAGTTTAGTGTAGATAGTTAAAATTATAATTTCGTATGTGGGTGACACGGTTACTGAGTTAGTCTTTGGTAAGTTAAGATTAGGCTTGCAATAATTTAATGGCGAAATTAACCGCGTTGGATAATGAAGTAGGAATAGTATTTTAGTTAAATTGGTTACTAACATATACACATTTTGAAGTTATTTTTTATTGGGAGCGGAGTTTGGTACGTAATTTTATTTGATACACATTGTAAATACATTCGAAAGTATGTGTTTCTTTTTCAATTGCTGTGTTAGTACCGTGATTCCGCAAAAGTTTCGATTTTCCGTTATGAAAAGTATTTACACTAGATCCTTGTCTGCCTAGGTACTTGGTACCGCGCTTGTAAAAAAAATATTTAAAGTAATCTACTAATCCAATTATTACTTTTATCATTCATTAGTTAAATCACAGGTTCAATGCACAGTGGCATAACGGTCTCAGTCTAGCTTGCAAAACCGAAAAAGTTTTTGGCTAATTGAGACAGAAATAGGCTAATTTGATTGATTTATTGATTCATTGAATATTTGTATTACAAAGAACATAAAAAATGCACCTCAGAACTTTCACGCCAATCTTGCATTCATCACATATATATCTTGTATTTTTAATTCGGACACAGTTGCGTTACCATTTACAAAATATTATTATTAGTAGATCAACTCGCTTAAATTTTATAGTCCCAGTTCTTACAAGCTCTTATTTAGTTATCTATATCTGTCTCGAGCCATTTTAAATTTGAATAGTTTTTTATGCTGTCCAATTTATGTTTGCTCCAAGTGTAAGTTTTTATATTTAGAAATTTTTATGATTTAATATTAAACTCTATATTTTATGACTTAATTTGCAAATTCTAGCAGCCTTCGTAGAAAAGATATCTAGATCAAATATAAAAATATGAACTTTCATCTTTATTTTATTGCAATAATTTAATGGGAAAAGTGCAGAAATATGTAAAGTTACATTAACAGCAAAATGCTTTTAGTGAATACATTATCTTGTCAACGAATTACAAACACGACACCTATTTTATTGGATCCTATTGGTTTAAAACCTACGTGAGAATTTATGACTGATCAAATTCGCTAATAGTATCTTCAAATACGCACGAGCTACAAAGACTAAAAATCATCTAAATTTTTGACACCTTTAACCAATAAGTGTTAGGCCACAAATATTTTCTCAGATTGAAGTCACATTTGCTCGAGAATATCATCAAGCAATCTCTGACGTCATAAAGGAATTTCCTCTCCAAAATGGTGGCAATCAAGGCGATATTAGGTTGATAATATCGTTAAAATAATGACGTAATAAAAGGAACTACTAAAAAGGGTACATCCTATTCATATTCCATATACCGTGACAAGCGCAGGCGCACAATGCACCGTCGTTACACGATAAGCAAGAATGTACAGAAAACCAGCTTTTGAAGAACGAACACATTCTTCAGAAGCCTAGGAATATGAAATGGAACAATTGCTGGCGAGCGCTCTTGAAAGTCATTATGTTCAGTCATTCATAAAAAAAAAACTTTAAAAATTTAAGCATCTGTTACGAAGCTGATTAGCTAATTATTATTTGTATTAAGAACTGTTTAGGTCCTGAACAGTTCAGAGATTTTTATGAATACAAGTGTAAGTTTTCAGTTGGGCATCATGTATGCGTGCACTAGTTATTCCGCGATGTTTCTATGGACCTTCTGTTCTTTTTCCACCGCTCAAGCGCCGTGGTCGTTGCATTCCTGCGCCCGAGCTGACTCGCGAGTTTGTTGACATTGCGCCGCCGGCGGAAAGGCTGGATGCGCACGGAATACGCGCGGCGCAGACGTCGCCCAGACGAACGTAAGCGCCATTTTCGAACGCCCTTTCCGTCATTTTCGAACGGCGGCCAGGGCTGGCGCGAAAATGGGTCAGTTCAGTTTGTTGCACCATTTCAAAATAGTATGGCGTGACCATTATGACGACTGGGTTTCATGTTACGACGAAAATTATCTCAGGAAAATTTTCCACAGGACACAACTCGTTAAATCCACTTTATTTGCAATAAAAAGGGTTAATTGTATCAGAATAGATGTCTGTGCACCTAAAATGTGATTTAACATAGTTTTAAATATATAGGTCAGTGTATTATTGCATCAACGACAGAATTAGGTCGTAAATTGATTACTGCAGTAGCGACACATAATATATTATCTAATTCTGGACAGGAGATAGTATATCGCTTTGTCTTTGATAAAAATGAACGACTAGAGAACTATTACCTTGTACTTATCTTCTTTGATAGCGGCAATAAAATATTTTATTGAAAAGAAGTGAGTTTTTACGTGGCGTGGACGATTGATAAAAAGGAACACGTATAGACGTTATCATTGATTAATAACGATTAGGTGATAAGAAGGGCCCCCAATGGGCAATCAAAAAATAAGATCTGGAGATCCAGAAGCTTAGTAGTGGATCAAAATAAATGCAAAAAAGGTGTAAGTAGGTAATCACATGTGGCGAAAATCAGAAGTAACAGCAGGATAAAAATATTAAATAGTTTAAAACACCTTTGTCTTCTACCAAAAGTTAGTTTAGAACTTTTTCAAAAAGAGAAATAGAGAGTGAACTAAAAATTGCTCCCAATATCTTCTAAATTCTTTTACGAACTTTATAGACCAAGGACCAATCGTTTTACTAATTCCGTTTTTTTTTCTATGAAATACCGTGAGGATAATTGTAAAACCATCACCATGTGTCAATGATATAGAGAAAGCTCAGATAAAAGAGATGTAGGGAAGCAGAAATATGGTGCACTGACCCCGAAAAAATCAGATGAAGGTAGAAGAAAGATAGACAAAGAAAATTTGCCTACAAACAACATTCTTAAAGAAGTCAAAGTTTCTAACCACCCTAAAATACCTATAAACGAAGCAGCGTGTATCAAGAAAAAAAATAATGAGGCGCTAGTCATCTCGCCAGCCAATCTGCCAATTAGTAACAATTATGTTATCAACTTGCTGATCTAGGAATCTAAAGCAAACAGAGTGTATCAACCTTTTATCTGTTATCTTTTACGCCAGTGTTCATCAGCTGAGCGGAATTGGGTTAGTAAGCTAAGAGTGACGAAGTGGGGATGTCACTTATCAAGATAATGAAGAACAAGAGAAGTAGATGGTTGCTACATGTTGAATTTTTTGAGATTTATGTAATTTTGATGAAATGACTGCCTCGCGTTGACCACAATAAGATGGAAAGCGAAGAGGTGGTCAACGATGGAGCAACCCCCAGGTTCTAGCTATCAGGTCACAAAAACAAAAATGGAGAGCTGAGGAATTAAAGGGAGAAGACTTTGATGAGCAGAAGCATCGTATGTATGAGTTTTTTTTGCAAGCGTATCGTTGGCAAATATAGTTTTTAAATGTTGAATCAAATGGGTTGATATAGAAAAGAATTTCGGTAAAGAAATAAATGTCTTATTTGCTTTTGATTGTCAAGCAGTTGACCTTGTAATTTTACAGTGGGTTAATTGGTTCAATAGTGAGGTAGCAACAAGAGATGGCAATGAGAGCACAGCTGCAGTGAATACACTGAAAAAAATTGTTCAAATAAAACTTAATTCATTCAAAAATGAAGCGCCAGCATCGAAAAATGTACCATCTATACAGTTTAAGGTTCAGAGGCCCAATGTTCGTTCTTTACAAGCTATAAAAATACGAGGACTGCCCCTGCGACTTGAAAACGATGAAAATACAAAATCTCTTAAGAAATTCAGCTGGAAATCCGATAACATCAACATCTCTTATCAAGAAAAAAACCTTTCCGAAACAGGCAGCCCTGAATCAACTCAAAGACTTGTAGTTTTGCCATCAAATACGTATTGCCTTGAAACAATATCACTGTGTACGCTTGTCAAATCCTACTGATAACGTGGAATGGTATCTGGCACTAAATAAATAATGTTTTACTACTGAACATTAGTTTTTGCAGAATTAGGAGAGTTTTTGGGCAGAAGAAATAAGCGATAGAGGTTGTATTTCGACTGGTACTCCGGACTAGAATTTGATTCATTTTTTATTAAGATTCAAGCATGCATTAACACATTAGAGGCATTTTTGTCATCATCATCATCGCCATATCGACCGGTCCTGTGCGTCTCGCATTGAGCATTTTTAATAATTAAAGGATCATAAATAAGGAAGTCTAATGAAACTCGTGCCATTCGAATTAACATGTGAAAAAAATAGACATAACTATTAAAAACCAAAGAGACAAAATTAGAAGAATCACCGACAATTTACATGTAGATTTTATAGCTGAAGGAAACGCCCGAAGAATTCATATCAAAACAGAATATATTTTAAACATTGAACTGGAAACCCTAAAAAAATATACTAAAAACGAATTTCAGGTGACAAACGGCCTGATTCAAGTAACATCACAATTCTGGTCATCATCTCAACATTTGGACAATGGGTTCGATTCTGCACACGTAAAGGAAGTGCTTTCGGCAATGTCTGCTTTTATACAACGAGTGAATGAACTTATTAGTCGGACAATTGTTTGAATACATGCATTTTATGGATCCCATGAATGGACATCGTTTTTGGTAGCGCGCCGCGTCAGGTGAACTATAAAATTGTCTGGACATTGTTTTTGGGAAGCCAGTCATGACAAAGGGGGTATTTGTGAATAATAATAATTATGTATCCTGATACAATTTATATGGATTGAAAGGAAAAGAGAAAATGTACGTAGACTAAGATTATTATGTTATTGTTGAACCAAAAATAAAAGAAGTTGTCCTAAATATGTAACGACGCTTGGGAGTATGTCTTGTAGTAGATGTCTTTCTTGATGATGGGGTTTCTGTCTAAATGTTGTTTTTTCCAAAATAGCAATCGTAAAATTCAATGGTAAAAGATGACAAAGGTGGAGTGACGATCTGACCACACTTCTGGGTCAAACTTGGTCAGAGAGCATGCATATAGAAACGAGAAAAGTGCGACACAACAAATTAATCAAGTGATCATCATCATCTGCCTAGCCTTTTCCCAACTATAGTGGGGTCGGCTTCCATTCAAACCGGATTCAGCTGAATACCAGTATTTTACTTGGAGCGGCTGCCTTTCAGACCTCAACAACCCATTAACTGGGTAACACGGTACTTCTTGGCAAGAATCGAGTCAGATTTACTGGCTTCTGAAAATCCGTAACGACTGCCAAAAATCTACAAATGACAGCCGGGACCAACGGCTTAACGTGCTTTCCGAGGCACGGGGGAAACTCGGTATGTTAAGATGGTCACCCATCCACAGACCAACCTTGGCAAGCATTGTTTAACCTTCATCGACCCGTGCGGCTGTTATTCTTTAGCCACGAGCTCCTCCAAATTAACCCACAAGAAAACTCACAAAGAAACTGTAATAAAAGCTGTAAAACATTATAAATATCGCGATGCTTCACGTACAAGATTGTGTAATGAGCAGACTGCTGTACAAACAGACAGACACCGGCCTCTCGCACCTATCGCGATTATGCAAATGTAGCATTTGTTGCCACGAATATATTAATTTGTCTTTTTACGGTCCACATATTTCAATTAAAACTGTTTTTGTTCTTTTACCTATGTTTTCTTTGGATTTGGGGACTCGTTTTAAGCTTATGGAGCTCCTTTTGTGGTACAGGATTAGTCTACTTTGGCGTTGGTGCCAGTTTTAGGATTGTGGTTTTTATTTTTGAAATTGTATTTCCTTGGAATATCATCGTCACCATTGCTTATTATTTATAGCCTCGCGTCTGTCCACAGTCTTGGTAAGGTATACAAGGGCTTGGTAAGCGATGATGTGGTCGACGATGGAGCACGCTAGGCTAGAAGTAACATATTCACTCTTGATTTATAGACTCTCAGGTGGTAGCAGTAGCAGAGAATTTTGCCGCGATTATGATAATACAGTAAGTCACATTTTTTGTCGATATTGCGTTTAGTACATATTTGGTATGAGAAAATTCTCTTCTTGAATATTATTATGAGTGCGGCAGAATTCTACTCTGTAGCTGTACGACCAATGAACTCTGAATCAGAAATCATTTATAGGCAAAGAATGTAGGTAATCGTCGACTATGTCTCTGTCATCTATATAACCTAGACCTGGAGTCAAGAGCAAAACATCTCAAAAAAAAAATATATATAAAAAACATAACATAGTTTTGATGGTGTAAAGGGAAAACTAACACCTCGTTTTTGTTTGACCTAGTAGAGTAGAGTAGGGACTCCAGTTCCCGCTCTTAGACTCCCATACGGTCCGTTGTGCGTAGGTGTAGAAAGTAGAAAAAAAGCCACGAAAATGTTCCGATATCAGCAGATATTCAATCTGTTCATGAAATAGAAAAGAAAATATAGAAGTTTGTATATGTATAAGATTACTACTTCCTTTTTTGGTAAGAACAAGGCAATCAGATAAGATTTGATCGTTGTTATGACAAAGCCTATCGGAACAGGTGTTAGATAGCGGGGAAACGGCATAGAATTTACTACAAATGCTGTTATACTAGTACTAATAGATAGTAAGGTTGATATAACATAGCATAGATGTAGCATCTATGATAGCTGCTAATTGACATAATGGATCTTTTAGTTGTCAATAAAAACCATAAAGATACTTGACCTACATCACGTATTTCTTGTCTGTATTCTTCGAAAGGTAAGGCAAACTTGTGGCTGGCTGCTTTTGAGAGATTCAGGGAATCAGTCCCTAGACCTCATGCTCAGCAGTTGCTGACTAGCGACCTACTAAGCAGTCTCTTAAGTTCTAAGGTGGCTAAACTACCGAAAAGGAACCACGACGACCAAAAGAATACTGTCAAGGGCTCTATAAACTTTTCCAGTACAATAAAGACGAGAATAATATTAGTAACGGAAGAAACAACACAATACAAATACCTTAGTACGGGCTACTGAGATAATATCACTCAAGTTCATTGATAAACAAACAGCCATAGACCATCTGATGGCATCTACTGCCATCGAGGTCATTGAGAAGGCTGTTCTTACATTTGTTGACATTTCTTATTAGCATCCGTACCTTAGGGTCGCAGCGCAGTTAGCACTTCAACAGATTTTTTACTATAGATGGAAATTTGGTAACAGCTATGGAATTTTCTGTTTTATTGGGTAGCAGTTCTTGGTCTGGTTTGTGGGAGGTCTCGTTTAGCAGATTAACAGCTTTTGAAGTTGATTGAGCAGCTGATGTGGAAGATTTTTGTGTACGCAATACACTATATTGTGTGCACATTGTGTAATTTAAAGGTCATTGTTGTTAGCAGTAGGTTGAAGTTGTTATTTGGAGGATGGACTTGAAAAATTTCCATTCGTTTTAAGAGATCATATCTCTTAGAACTTTTTGGCACATTTTCGTTGAGTCATAGGACAAGTAGATAAAAAGGATTTGCATCAACAGCTTTGATGTTAGAGAACAAAAAATCCTCTTCAGATTCATTAACTTTGCATATCTGAAGAGGATTTTTTGTTCTCTTCTAGCTGAATGGGCTGCAAGTAGCGTGTATTCAAGAAAGCAGCTTTACATAAAGAAATCGTGACAGCTTTCATCTTAAACAATGATTTGTAAATGAAAATAGAAATAGAGACAGTCTTCATTATTTATTCAAGTACAAATGACTAGGTACAATATATTCTTCACATATCTCTAAATTACTTTCCAACACCCAAGGATATAGGTTATTGGCACCGAGACCTCACAGGCACACAGCTTTCGGATACAGCCAGTTTATTTAATTGGTGCAATTACTGTCAGCCCTGGCGGAGCGACAATTATGTCACCTCGCGTGACGTCATCACAATTAAAGGGCGCCATTATTATAATTTAGACTTCCTTAACACCGGCATGTAATAGATCAACTTAGGAGGGATATTCTGGGAAATGAATAGAAAATTGCAGTTAATTTAGAAGCAGTTTGTTGAAAACTTCCGTTTTAGCATGAATTGCATGTCTATCTAGGTACTTAGACGAGTGGCATTACTGTCCAAAGACGAATGTGGAAAAAAAGACCCATTGTGGTGTATACTTCGTATGTCTGTTTGCCTGTTTGTCACAGCTACTTATTTCAACAACTACTAATGGTATCGGCTTGATCTCAATTCAAAGCTCCTTTTAAAGTAACAAGTACAGCTGCATAACATAACACGTTGAAATCATCTTCAACCTTTGTTTCATAATGATCTCATCTGAAAGAGCTCCAATGTTCTTTGCAATCCAAATCAGTTTTCCTACGTTGCTATAATATAATCCACCTTCCGCTGTTCGCCATGACCTGCCACAGTTCCGAACAGTCTCTCGTAAAATGCAGTGCTCATACAACGTTCTAGTCTCTGACGCCAGCCAGCTTGCATTGTGTGGGACTACCCGTTACTAGTACTTAATTAATTTGATGATCATTGATATTGTAATAGGTAACCGCTTTTGTATTCTAATGGCGATGATGACTAACACTATTATTTGTTATTGCATGTCAGGTTTTTTTACTAGCAAGTCTGTGAGGATCAAATACTTGCCGTTCGAGGCTCTCATCAAAAGCAAATACATTGTCTCTGGGACTTATAAGGCTAAAGTAACTGTCCAATTGTTTATTGACTTCATTAAGTAGGTAAGTATACTTTAAGGAGAAGGAAGTAAATGGTCTGATGACGGCTGATAGAGAATAATAAAAGAAAAAATGGCGTAGACTCCAAGAAACACTGTTAGAGAGCAGGCTGAAGAATAGGATTTCAATGCACTAAATTTATTTGAAAGACTATTAGAAAGCGTGGCTTCAAACGTTAAGAGGCACTTTAAAAAAAACTGGGTTTGACCATACGTTATCGTAATATCATAGTCAATTCCCTCAATTTCCTAAATCAGTATCGCTGAGAGTGATGTCCCTTTGTCCAAATCCTAAAAATGTTCTTTTTAAAACTTAAGAGCTCCAAAAAAAGCAAATCAATTTACCTTCCTCCCACCCATGAGATCTTCGACAAAACCTAAACTACTAAGCGGTTTTGACCCTAATTAGCCAATAGAGACAGTATGTCACTTGGCCCAGCCTTCGAGAGAGGCCGTGGGATCATGCGCCTGCGCTTGGGAATCACCTAAAACTCATTGTTTTTGCGCCGAACTTAGATTTGGTTGAAGAAACACTAATAGTCTAATATTATTGTTTGATTTGGATAAACGAATTATTTCGGAGAGTTTGTGAGTTACATACAACGAGATACAGGTGAACGCAATGCCTGAAACGGGGTCATTGTTCTCATCATTATGAAAAACTTTTACTTTGAGACCAATACTGAAAACTCAGACAAAAATTGACTTCCCCGTACATTGTCAGCATAACTGGACAAAATGTACGAAACAGCTGTTTTTTTACCCGACTGCGCCAGAAGGAGGGTTACTCGCGATTCAGTTCGTTAATGGGGACAATCAGAAAAATGATTTGCAAATTTTGGCGGAAATTGCAAACGCCGTAAGATTGTAAAATATCTCGTGAAATTGTGAACTATTTTTTCTAAATAAGACACGGATATATTGGAAACGATTGAATTTAGATGGCATATATTGTATACTAAATGATTTTTTCATAAAATATCGAAAAATTATAATCTAATAAAGATTTATTACAATCTTACGGAGTCATATTTCCGGTAACATATACATACGAACAGTGCAAGTCAAATAAAAGCTAAGTAAAAAACATGCGGACCGGATACGTATTTTATTTCTACCAACTTTTAGCTACCTGCAACTTACTTAATTCGAAGTAAAATTGTACTAACAGAGGCACCTCGTAAAATTTTAATAATATCCTGCGGTATTTACTGCAAACAATTTGGTGAGGGTCCGACCAGTTAGGACCTCCTTTATTGTAACTACCAAATTGTTAATAAACATGAACGAATTGAAATTGTTTTAAATGCTTTACGTTATCTTAAATAGGTGTAAAAACTTATGAAAGTCTTGGAATTGAGAAGGGTGGATAAGACTTTTAAAATGACAGTACTTCAAACGCAACAGCGTGGGTATTTTTATTATTTTTCACAAAAGAAATTATTTCGGACATTCTACGTCTTGACAGACAAAATCAAGCAAGATTTTGTCAGTCGTGAAAGTTTTAACTTAATTTAAATAGAAATCGTAAAATGCATTGTACGATAAGTCATTTATTTGATTATGATTTGGTTTATTTATATATAGCATGGTGAGAGACATGGTTACAAAATTCATTTTTCAGTACCTACGTACAAATTGTGTCTCGAAAATTAAAATGCCCCTTTGAAAATTCTTCCTAGGGCCTGGACTTCAGGTAAAATAACCTAAAAAAAAAAATATATATAGAGTAAATTTAAATATTTTACAAAGAACAGGATATTAAAAATAAATATAAAAGGTGCCAAGGAAATCGTTCCATTATCAGGCTTGCAAACCCAAGAATATGATTATGAAGCAGGTTATTATTACTAAATCACTTGCTTAGCAATAGCAGTTATTATTATTATTAATTAACCGTTATCAGTATCGATATGTTCGTTATCGGGTTTAGGTAGCGCCACGGTGACCATGAACTGACTGCGTAACGTTATAACTACAATAACTAATCCCTATCATTCGGTAGATAACTGACAATCGATAGCAATATTTACTTTGCAAGAAGTACACTGAAATGCTTCTTCAGCAGTTTATGTTTTTCGCGATTATTACTTTTAGCATGTTCAAGTAAATGATAGTTATCGCCATGATTTGTATTTTTTGGCTCTACTGTAGCCTATTTAACAATCAATTTTTAAATTGTGAAATAATTTAGGTAGTAATCGGCTACTGTTACGTTACACTTAACGTCATGCTTCTTTAAAAAAAAATACAAAATAATGTGCTTTGTACTGTATGTACTTTGTATAAAAAATACGACTGCAAAAAACTACTAGAGTCACTTGACTGATGCAGGCATTTATTTTAGGTCAATAACAGATTTGATTGCACCAAAAATAATTCATCAGCTGTCAGAATTACTAAATATGAATTTGCTTGGATCAACTTTTCCACAGAATAAATAAAATACGCTTCCACCATCAACAAATCTAAGCTGAACAAAAATCAAAAATATACAATTTAAAGAATATCATTTCAAATTAGTATTTAAACGGGCTACACACTCAAAAAGTGTCTGCACAACGATTATTATTGATATCCATTTTACGATCAACGACTCAACTAATTGCAATACGACGGGTGACAAAGGGTCAATGTGCTACGTATGATGTTTTAGTGTCAAATTTGGATTTAGTTTATTATTATTAGTTTACTTTTAGTGCTGGTTTTATATTGAATGGCAGCCAATGTTCTTGGAATGGATTTTTCGCTCCCACGAATAGTCTGCCCTTTGGTAAAGGCGAATAAATACAGTTTCTAAAACTAAAATTAACTAAGCTAGAAAAGAGAGTGCAATTTCAAGTGTCCTATAGAAAGTGAAAAATCACTTAGTCTTTCCCTCTGAGCTCTTTTTGGAAAAAAACGAAAAAGGTTATTATTAACTTTTTAGGCCTAAGTATCTTGCTTAGCGTACCTACCAAGTTTCATTAAAATTGGTTTATTCGTTTGCAAGAATAAGGACTTAAAATTTTGTATGAAACACCGTGAAGAGTAAATGTTCAATACTTTTGGAAGAACTATAGCTTCTGCCTATGGCTTCGCCCGCTTTAATGTCTGAAATTATCCCAAGGGAACATACTCCCGGGATGAAAAGTAGTATTTTCTATCTATCTCGGTGCCAAATTTCATCCAGAGCCGTTCAATCGTTCTGGCGTGATTGACTAACAAACATCCATACATCCGAACATTCGAATTTTTAATAGTAACTAGCGTTTCCCGCGACTTCGTGCGTGCATATCATATTTCTTCCCGTTCCCGAAGGAAATTCGGGAAGTCATCTCTTAGTGCTGCCCTACACTCCCCAAGCATGCCAAATTTCAGCTTTCTACGACGAGCAGTTTCGGCTGTGCGTTATCTATCAGTCATTCAGTCACTCAGTCACTCAATGACTCAATCACTCAGTCACTCAATCACTCAGTCACTCAATCACTCAGTCACTCAATCACTCAGTCACTCAGTCACTCTGTCACTCAATCACTCAGTCACTCTGTCACTCAATCACTCAGTCACTCAATCACTCAGTCACTCAGTCACTCAATCACTCAGTCACTCAATCACTTAGTCACTCAATCACTCAGTCACTCAATCACTCAGTCACTCAGTAACGGAAAAATCATGTAAGTATAAATTGACGATGATAAGAAGTAAACTTTTCGAAACATTTCCAGGTAATTGCTGGTTGTCGCGTTTCCAATGTGTTTTGTAACAATGTTATAAGCGATTGGCCTCCCGTGGAAATTGCAATGACTTGCAGAATAGGACTTGGTTCCGTTGCCAAATCTGTATGTGTAGTACATAATGAGACATGTGCGTATCGTATTATCAAGGACAATACATAATATGCACTGTACTGTATTTCATAAATACATAGCACGTGTTTTACTTTGTATTCCCCCGGGATAACAGAGGCCCTACTATAAAGTCTTAAAACGAACATGATTCCGCTCTCAGAGGGAGACAGAGTTATACATAGCGAATAGCACTATCCCGTTTACAACATTGGAATTGGATGGCATTAGCACGTCACAGTAGGGCTGCGGCTTGTCGACGAGTAGTTGATATTAAAGCGCTTCTCCACATTTATTAGGTACTAGAAAACAGGTTGCACTAAGTTCACCGGGAACATAGTGCAACCTGAATTAGATTTTATTGTAACACCACCTCGATTAAGGCAACGAAACAAAACTAAACAAATATTTAAATGCTCGAGCTATTTACGAGTTTTTGAGAGACTATCGTAAGGCAGTTGGTGTAAATATAAAAGACGCGTCACGCGGTTTCACCCGCGTTGTTCCCATTCCCGTGGGAATACGGGATAAAATATAGCCTACGTTACTCGCTGATAATGTAGCTATCCATTGCTGCAAGAATTTTTCAAATCGGTCCAGTAGTTTTTGAGTTTGTTCATTACAAACATACACACACACACAAAAATACAAATTTTTCCACTTTATGATATTAGTGTAGATGACAGATGCGAATAGCTAAAATGTGGGATTCTATGGCAGCGTCTGTGTTCCGTATCAACTTACACCCGCCAACCTTCCAAGGACCAGTGAACATATTCTAGACCTTATCATCATAATAATTTCAGCCGAAAGACGTTCACTGCTGAACATATGCCTCCCCCACATCAACTGCCCCTGTGCGTCTCGCATCCAGCGGATTCCCGCGGCCTTCATCAGGTCATTGGTTCACTTTATGGGAGGCCTTGCAACGCTGCGTTTTCCGCGCGGTCTTGTAGACCTCATCCATCGTCTTTCAGGTCCCGGAACACAATGCTACTGGCAACATTTTTACACGTCTGTTTTGATCCAGCGTAGCGGACACTTATGCAAGTTAACCAATAAGGAATTTAGGTATGTTACAAGGATAATAAGCCTTTTATTCCACTGTAATCCTTTTACACATAATTGCATATGTATCCGCTCTAATTTGATCCCTACTTGGTACCACAAAGGCGGTACCAATGTAAGTTGTGAATTGACGTTAAGTAGGGCCAATAAATGGCAAAGTTAAAGGTCAGTGTAATTGCTACCTTATACCTCTGAAGTTATTGGGCAAAACAATGCGATTATACTTAAGTGAACTAATTGTTTTAATGCGTGTTACATCTGGCTGAAGCTTTCAACTCGCATCCGCCCCTTATGAATTGAAAAGTTCTGCCAGAAGAAGAAAGTCCTCATATTTCTCTCATGAAAGCACTATTATTGTTGATGATGTGGCTGAATGTCAAGTCGAAAAAAGTGGTCTTTTAGTTTTTATGGAAATGATATTATTAATGATAATAATTTTTATGGTCCGCTTAAAGGGGTTCAGTGACTACGATCCTCAGTAATGAGGGATCGACTGAAGAGGGAGAGAGATGGAAACAGGCGAAAATTAAATCAGAATAAAGCAATACATTGAAAAGAACGTGTCAGAAAAATAAGAGAATTGAATTCGCAAAAAGGATCATTGAAATCAAGACAGTTAAATCAACCCAAAATTGATATTATAAATGACCCACCACAGGGTTAAGACATCTTTAGAGAAAAAGAAAAGACACAGGCAAGTAACAAAATTACAATAAAACAATTCAAATGTCAAAAATAATGATTCATGCCGCAAAAATACGCAAATGGTAAACCAAATAACAGTAAGGTCACAGCTGAAAAATGATCTTGAAACGTTTCAGCAAATGATCCAACAAAAGAGGCTTTAATTGTCCATTGAGGGACTACTACAGATTTACGCACAACCATTGTAACTGCTACAATCGTAATAATAGCGAATGTGTACAAAACATGTGATATAACAAATTTGCAAATACATCAATGTGTACCACATGTGAATATATGTAATGTATATATAATATGTGTACCACAAAAACACTGAATACAATATTTAAATAATAGGTACATCGATCTATCTACCTAGCCTTTTCCCAACTATATTAGGGTCGGCTTCCAGTCAAACCGGATTCAGCTGAATACCAGTATTTTACGTGGAGCGGCTGTCTACAAGACCTCTACAACCCATTAACTGGGTAACACGGTACTTCTTGGCAAGACTGGAGTCAGACTAACTGGCTTCTGATAATCCGTAACGACTGTTAAAGATCTACAAATGACAGCCGGGACCAACGGCTTAGCGTGCTTTCCGAGGCATGGAGGAAACTCGGTGTGTTAAGATGGTCACCCATCCACAGACCAACCTTGGTAAGCGTTGCTTAACCTTAAAGATTGACCCGTGCGACTGTTATTATTCGTTATTTAGTCACGAGCTCCTCTAAATCTAAATAATACTATATTTTAATTTACGAAAGAGTAGTGAAAGTCAGGAGCTTATCACCATAATTCCTGCCCAACTCCCCTTCTTCTGTGCCCCCCAAAAACGTTAAATCAACAGCTTCTGTGTTCCCGCATCCAATGATTCGGTCATTTGTCTATGGTCCAGAGATTCTAGAAAGCGTTTCCTTCTACTAGCGATGGCTAATGTCGAAATGCCAAAATACAAGGGATTGATCACGTGACAGTTCGACAGCGTTTGTCAATGTAATTTTTGACGTTTTGACACTCGCCTTGGCCACGCTACCGCTGACAGAATGTCAATTGTCTAGAGCCTTAGCTCTTTTAGACGCGTTCACCACTTCAAAAACACTTAGGCTCCACTGGCCAGTCATTGCATGAGCAATGTGTCCTGGCCTGCGGATCCTGAGGATCTCTGCGGAGTAAAGATTGAAAATTCGTCTCTTTGGAAAACATTTAACATTATTCAACTTGGAAAGTCGCTGCTATGTATTACAGATCTATGCTACGAGTACCTCATTACAACAGAAAGCCTAAAAGGTAATAGAAAAAGCTATTTCAAATTATTTCAACAGATCAGAGGCTCTAGACAAACTGCCATATTATTAGCGATGGCGGTTGTCGAAATGGCAAAATATAAGGGATTGATCACGTGACATTTCGACAGCGTTTGTCAATCCCATACATTTTTGACGTTTTGGCAACCGCCTTCGCCACGCTACCGCAGACAGAATGTCACTTGTCTAGAGCCTCAGGCCCCCTACTACGCGCCAATACATTCATGATGGCTGTGACGTGATGTAGTTGAATTGAGACAGCATAGAGAAGAACAATACCAAAATGTAGTCACTGACACGGATGTACTAAAATTAGAATAGCAACAATATATTACTTGTTATATGCATGTGTAGAGAACACGAAGAGAAAGGAAGCTGTCGCTTTTATTGTTCTCTCATATAGTTGTCATTTCAAATAGTTTAATTATAACTTGATAACTTGCAACTGATCATCGTCTGACAACTTTTTGTTCCATTGCGTTTTTTCTATACCACTTTCAAAATGGTCAAACACTTGTGTTGAAGACAGCGCGCAATGGATGATTGGCTTTTGCGAAATTATTGTAAGCTTACTTTGCGTGTGTGTCTCATAATGCAAACCGATTACAAGAAATTATTTGTTGCACAAATTAAGAAGTTTAGAAGACAATACATCGAATAAAACTTTATGTTTCTAGCGCAATGCACTGTTAGGTATTATGTTTTATTATTTGCGAAAGCGAGACGGAAGCGTAAAGCGAGATTCTACCGACCATCTTTCCATTGAATGGTCTGAAGCATAGAGCATGGAATCTGTGATGATCACAAAATGGCAGCGACTTGTGACACTATCAATAAGAATAATCGTGCCCATAGAATGTGCGCTGAGCACGAGTTTAGCGGCCGGTCGATTCTGTAAACATGTCGAAGTGAAGGCTTGGGTGAAGTGATCTCGAAGTTAGCTGTCAATCCGTATAGTCAAGATGGAATGACAGCTCACTTCGTGATCACGTGACATTTTGATTATATGGATTGACAGCTCTCCTCGTGATCACTTCACTCAAGCTTGCACTTCGACAAGTTTACAGAATCGACCGGCAGTTGTCACAGACTGTCAACATTTCTTAACTATTGAGGTTCGCGTTTAACCACAATCTCACCTGACGGAAAGCGATGATGAAGTCGAAGATGGAGCACGCTTGCCTTGAAGTATCTTTTTCACTCTTGACATAAAGACCCCCAGGTTGAAAGTATCAGAAAACACAGACTCCGGCATGGAATTCCACTCCTTAGCGCACTCCTTATACGCACAATCGCACTTCTAGTAAACAATTATCACTGTAACGCTTGGTTTGTATGAAAACTTTTGACATTGCCGTTTCTAGCAGTGGTCGTCAAAGCATCTCGGTGGTCTGTGGCCTGAAGTTTCATTTCAGAAATCGATTGAAACTGTACTTTCTCACACTCTCATTGAATGTAAGACGACATTCTAACAGTCTCATTGAGACGTTATTGTCTCGATTTTTAACGACTTTTTAATGGTTTTAGGCAGACCTTGTGGGGTTTGACTGGAAATTATCTTAATCTAGCTATGATTTCTCTTTACTAATAGTTGTCACACTAAATAACCGATATCCAGCAAAGTTAAGATGTTAGGTATCCAGTTATACTGCCAGGGTTGCGGAATTTGTTTGAAAGAGTCACCGCGGCCCTCGAACGCAAAGGGCTTTAGAAGGAACACGGATGGGTTTTAGTCAGTAAGAGTCTGACACGCCCTTCCGCTCCACCCAGAGCGGAAGAAGTCATTTGATGATTTCCCATCCTTAAAAAAAAAAAAAAAAGGTATCCAGTTATCATTTTTAAAATAGCTTACTGCACAAATCAGATCTTATTTTTCAGGTAATATATAATTACCCTTGTAACGCTAACTGCTGTTTTCAATTTTAAGGAAAATTAAAAAGTAATTTTAAAAGTTTACAAGTCCGAAAAAGCGACGTTTTCAAGGATTCCTTCGTTTCTCATGATAACAATACCGGGTACCATGGTAATCTTAAACAAAAACACGCTGGTGCCATAACGAGAACTTTAAAATAATTTGTGCAAAATTCGCACCTCATCGCCAATGCGGTAGAACCATATTAAAAAAAAGACAGAAGAGCCAAAGTCGAAATTTAGCAGTGTGTGTGTGTATGTGCTGGGAGTCTTAATGTCAAGAGTGCATAGGTTACTTCAAGGCAAGCGTGCTCCATCATCGACCACATATCGTTTCCCATCAGGTGGGATAGAGGTCAAACGCGAGCCTTTCAATAAATTAATCTGCCTTGTCTTTTCCCAATATGTTGAAGTCAGCTTCTAGTCTAACCGGATGCTGCTGAGTACTTATTTTTAACCGACTTCCAAAAAAAGGAGGAAGTTCTCAATTCAGTTGTTTTTGTACCTCAGAACTCCGTCATTTATGAACCGATTCGAAAATTTCTTTTGTTATGTGAAAGTTCCGATTGGTCCCATAGATTTCTATTTGTATCAAACGTAGTTTGGTTTTTAAATCAAAATAGCTGGAGGAAATAGAAAATATATCATCCAAGTAAACGAAATTTCGTGTTTTGCTTTCCTGTAACTTAACAGTGGTGTTGTTAGGTGGTGGGTGTGCCACTAAAAAGTGTAAAATAAAAAACTTAAAAAAAAAATACTTACCGACTTCCAAATACTTAAATAAAAAAAATACTACAATGAAAAAAATATATTTCGGAAGTCGGCGTTAAAATACGAACATACAACCAAAAACACCGACTTCCAAAATAAGAGTTTTTGTTTCATTGTAGTTTTTTTTGAGGCACGGAGGAATCTGGGTATGCTAAGACGGTCACCCATCCACGGACCGACCTCAGCCAGTTTTGCTGAACTATGAAGATATCTATATTTTTATATTATTTAGCCTCGAGCTTGTGGGTAGGTCCGTTAAAGATTATCTCTCTTGAAATGTGGTCCTTCTGCTTACGTCTATAAAGTGGCGCGGCAAACCATGGTGATTGTTTTTATGGGAGTCGGGTAAAGATTCCTGTTGCTGGCACGCGATTATTTTAAGTTAAATATCGAAGCTTGAGAAATGTCGAATGTGTAGGCTGTGGAGGTAATTCTTTTGACTGAGTCACTATGATGTCTTCCTTCGTTATCAGCTGTTATCATCTTATCTATTAATTCGTTTTAAATTATATTTTTACTAGCGGTCATGACAGACGTTGTCCTGTCCGAACATTTACTTTGTGTATGACGAAAAATTATAGAAATCGATTGTAGCACCACCTACCAGATCCAATTGTAAACCTAAACCATCCTCGAATCCACTGGAACACACAAAAAACTAGATCAAAATCGGTTCAGCCGTTTAGGAGGCGCTCAGTCACATACACACGCATATATACATATATAAAGATTGAATTTATTACAATGACCTATTGTTTGTTTTAGTTTTACTTTGTCTTGCATTTGCATAATTAATGTACTTACCTGATGTAGTTTTTTTATTATTTAATCTTGTGAGTTCAATATAAATAATCATCACCCTCCTCTCCTTAGAGGTTATTAGGGTGAAATAGGTCTCTTTATTCCCTAGATTTATTCTTTTTTTGTTGAGTTATCACGATACAACACGTCTCGAATGAAGTCTTAATACCAGAAATTGCTACATTACCACTAAGATAGCTCTTCAAGTCGTTTCAAAAAACACTGTCATCTTTCTGACTGACTGTCTTGGCAATTCTGAAGTGGCTGTGAAGTTTAATTCAAATAAATGCTATCTATGAGTTTGAGCTTTCGCCAGCCCGACAACAGTCCTTTCCGCCCTACCCTCGGTATGCAACGGATATACCCCATAGAAGGAGGTACACGTATTATCACCTCTACAAGAGAACCCTGTCAAAGCATTCCGAAGACATTTACTGTATAACAAGAATTCTGCGAGAATTTCTATAGGTGGGCTTTAAAGGAAACTCCTTTTTATCTAGTAATGGAGTGTAAGTAATCGCAGACATGAGAAATTTTCAGGTTTATTTGAAGGATGAGGAAAACATATTTTATTTTTACTTCGTTTTTTAATTACGAACATAACCCTCCTTCTGGGACAGTCGGGTAAAGAAATGATTGCATTGTTTGTAAACCATTCCAATATGTCACCGGAAAATTGCAGACTCCATAAAGATTATAATAAATCTTGATTAGATTATAATTGCTCGATATATTATAAAACCCATCCAAATTCAATTGTTTCCAATATATCCGTGTGTTATTTCGAAAAACAGTTTACAATTTCACGCGATATTTTACAATCTTACGGCGTTTGCCATTTTAAAACTAGCCAACAAGTTTTCATTTTCATTTGTAACCGCTCGACAGTTTTATAACCTAGTTGATAACAAATCTGGCTAAAGGAATTTTTAATAGGACTTGAATTCATGACATAGACAAATATAATAATCGTACAATACACATCACATTCAAATCACAAACACATCTCTCATCCAACTCTTCTGTCGCAAATCTGCTGGAAGATTTTTTTTTGAAATAAGCAGCACCGTTGTGCTCTTGATCTGTATTTGTTCTTTTCTCTGTTGAAGTGTTTATGTGTACATAAATAAATAAAGTACCCAAGACAGTCTTCTTGCTCAAAACCTAACCTCAAAACGACGATTCACGAACAGACATGGAAACACTTCCACAACGACAAACAATTAACCTTATCAAAAAAATAATAAGCACACCACTATATACACCACTATTAAAAAAAAAACACCCAGGCGTTTTGCTCGAGCAGATCACGTATGACATGTCATTGCACCACAGATGCTCGCCGAGGCAGGACGTGAATCAGGAGGAAATCCGCCATCTCCTACCCATGAATATTCGATCAGGCATTGTTACAAACTATACGCAATGTCCAAATCTGGACAATGATTTCTTGATATAAGATGTAATCGATGTTTTTATATTGTTATCGGTTATTATTTAGTTGTGGACGGAGTTTTTGGAGGAGGCCTGTTATTTTTGCAGCTTTTTGAAAATACGGTCAAGGAAGTTTTAAACTAAATCATAATCGGACCTAGGGAAGATTTTTTTAAGGATGGGAAATCATTAAACGACTTCTTCCGCTATGGGAGGAGTGGAAGGGCGTGTCAGACTCTTACTGACGCATACCCATCCGTGTTCCTTCTAAGCCCTTTGCGTTCCGGGGTAGGTAGGTAAGGTATCTGAATGACATAGAGAACAGAGTGAAGCCGTATCTTTAGTCCTCAAAATGTTATCGTTGAGAGATCGGATTACCGTGATCGATTCTATGACACATTCTGATACCGAATTGGCACCGTCTGAGATATATGCTAAAAAAAATATCGATACAGTGGCAAATATATCTTGATATATCGCTATCGCAAAAGGTGCAAAGAGTAAATGGTCCAAAAATGTTTAGATCTGTAGCCAGAAAATCTGACAAGTCCTGTCAAAGGGTATCACGCCCACCACTATTCCCGACCACTGCAACTTGGATCCCGCAACGAAGAATAGTGGAGCCAGACTAATAGTGAGGCCAGGCCAGGAGCAAGTCACGCAGGAGACAGAGCTAGGCACCAAGGGACATTTATAACTGGGATAAGCCCAGTTGCCAAGGGATATCGTGTTACCCGTTTAGACTGGAAGCGGACCCCAACTTTTTTGGGACCAGGCTATGCAGATTATTCCTCGCGTCTCAACTTTTCAAGTTACACTGTTTTTTGTTTTTTTGGGAGTGGCCTCTCGCAGTTCAACCTATAAGGTTGTCGACTGCCGGGCTTGCCTGTGGTGGCCTTAATATAATATTAAAGCATCCAGCCAGGGCTTATAAAAAACTTACAAACTAAGCGACTACATGCTACGGGCCTCGGCTTAGGGCGTCCCTGGGGGGAGGACAGCTAGGGACGGGCTGGATCGAACTAGAAGTTACACTGGTGAGTAATAATCTTGATAAGGTGTAATTTTGGACTGAATTTGTGACTAGTACTCCTGCTATCAGGTGAAAGTCTAGAAAACTGTTTTATCGATATTAACAGTCAATGACCGTCTGCAGTAGTGTTTACTATAATTTGTTTATCATTTGATGTAGGTACTTGTAGATCGTTTTGATAAATAAGCTTAGATTTATATTTTTAGTTGCCTAGTGCTATGCTGTCACCGTGATGTGCAGAATTTGGTTCATGTTACAACGTGTAAATCGTTATCACTCAATACGGTTAGTAAATGATTTTAGGATAGGAGACCGTTGACCCCGTTGTCACCCCTAAACGAAAAAAGAAAGACATTTCATCCTGAGCTTTATTTATTTTATACAGAACTATCTTTTGCCCGCGACTTCGTACGCGCATATCCCGTTTATTCCCGTTCCCGATAGCCTTCCTCATGAATTTGGCTATCAGATACAAAAATATTTTTCCAAATCCGACTGGTAGTTCCAGAGATTAGCGCGTCCAAATAAACAAACAATATTAGTATAGATTGTTTACTGAGATTTGTACTTCGTTATTTTGTCTATGCACGCAATACAATAACTTCTAATATTATGAATGCGAAAGTTACTCTGTCTGACTGTCTGCTACACTTTCACGCCTAAACTACTGAACCAATTATGACGGATTCCGGTATAGAGATAGTCTACACCTTGAAGAAGAACGTAAGATATTTTTCACGCTGGTTTAGCATCTGCCAGAACCTAGAACTGCTAAGTAATTTCCAGCTTAAAATAAAGGCGACGAAAAAGCAGCTTTACCGCTTGAATTTGTTTCTATGGGCGCTGAGAATTCCACGTCAGCCGTCATTTACGTAACCAACGGTGACGGATGACGCTGATGACGGCTGTACCCGGTTATCTCCAAATAACCTCATTTAGTTCGACAACTCATTGTACAAGACGGATGAACTGATAACAATAGATTTTAGGCCAGACAAAAAATAAACAAAAACCGGCCAAGAGTGAAACGGATTTGCGCGCAAAGGGTACAGTGTACGAATCAATATGATTTACATGTTACTTAACTAAAGACTTCTTATAGATTTTCCTGTAATCTAAGTGAAATGCAATTGTCTGTTTTATTTTTATTTTTGTCGGAAATAAGGAGGTGTGTCAATTTTCATGTATATTCTTTAATAACTTTAAGGCAAAAATATGAAAACAAAAATATTAGAGACTGTCCCTTTCATTTGACATGTCGCACAGCACACAAACAGACGGTCAGCTACACGAGTGATATGCGTTTTTTCACTCGGGCGTAAGGAACCCTAAAAAGTAAAACTTGCCAAAAATCTAGGGGCAAATTGTGAAATATTGCGAAATGTAATGGTTATTTTACATAAGCCGATAAGTTTGTTGATATTAAGTCCACACCTTGTGAAGTTATTTCGATAAAAAACTCGTAAGGAAAAAACCATATCGGCGACGGTCGGAAAATTTATGAATGCGATGCGACTTATCGAGTTTTGCGAGCGGATTAAATGATTGGTGCAAACTATGTTCCTATATATATATATAAATATATTTTTAAGTTGCTTTTGCTAAATGAAAAATATAAGTAGCACATCCGTGTTCCTTCTGAAGCCCTTTGCGTTCCAGGGCCACAGCCTGGCAGGGTTGCGGATTTGTTCGAAAGAGTCACCTTTCGAACAAATCCGCAACCCTGGCAGGCTGTGGCCCTAGCGGGCCCCGTCTTAGGAGACGGGGCCCGCTAGGGCCACAGCAACTCAAAGAGATGTCAGCATAGGTGCTGACATCTCTTTGAGTTGCGCTTGGAACACAACGCGCCAACGACCCTGGCCTGGTGGTGATCGGACAGCAAGCCACCCAAAGCTACATTAATTTTTTTGGCCCCACGAACGTGAAACGTTAATAAAATGAATTAATATAGAATGGTGTCAATTTTGGGGGAAAAATCAATACGGGTATATAAAATTCTACCGTTACTGACTGAGTGACTGACAGACAACGCACAGCCGAAACTACTGGTCGCGAAAGCTAAAATTTGGCATGTAGCTTCCTTGAGGAGTTTAGAGGAGCACTAAGAGGAGGATATCCCGAAATTCCTACGGGAACGGGAAAATTGGAAGTCGCGGGCAAAAGCTAAAGTTGAAAAATTAAAATTTTCGGCGTTTTGAGTTTCGCTGATTAATTTAGTTCAACAACAACAACAACCTCTATTAAAACCTGCTAAGTCCTGTCTGGTCTAAGAAAGGGTTGTAAAAATATTATTGCATCAAGAATTCAATTAGGTTCTTCAAAAGTACAAGAGAATTTCAAGGGTTACTTCGTTTGACAACCCTAAGAACTACGTGTGTGCAATTCTAAATTAAAACCTTTTGGCGGTACCAGATGAGACGGAGGGGCCTACAAACCTAAATAGTAATACATGTATACTTAATACATACAAATAAATAAAAAAATAATAGTGTCTGTTTGTAATATCAAAATACTTATATACCTTTTTATTAAATGCCTATGAAAGTATAATGCAATACTTATAAAAAATACCATTTTTATTAATTAATTTGTCTGTCTGTCTGTTTGTTCCTGCTAATCTCTGAAACGACTGGACCGATTTTGACGGGACTTTCACTGGCAGATACATTGTTATAGGGGGTAACTTAGGCTACTTTTATTTTAGAAAAACAATATGGGTTCCGCGCAAAAAAAAGAAAATCCTTTGAAATTGACTTTTGTGCCGTCTTACGAGTTTGTTGCAGACGACATCGCGGGCACAGCTAGTACATAAAAAAGTATGTTTGTCATTCCCATCACGTTTTCTCTGCAAAAAATTGTTTAACGTCCGGAAGCGACGTTTTTTCTCTCTCCTTTCAACACGAGTGCAGTCAACGCATACGCCACTGTTTTGATTCATGAATTAAAAATATCACATAGGTACATAGGCGGCCCGGCGTTTGCCAAAATCGTTCCAGGAAAAATATTTTTACGACACGCCTATAAAACGCGCGTTTTGACGGCGGTGTTTGTCTTAGTTTAAATATCCTTTTGTTTCGTGCTATTTTTGAGTTTCTTATGTAATGTCTCGGCAGTACATAACCGGGATACTCGCAGTTTTTAGAAAATCTAAGCGAGTTTGGTGAGACCGAAATCAGTAAGGAGAAATCTGAATATGTGACATTACACCTACAGGTGTGTTAAAAACACTAAGGTGGGGTAAAACTGCTGGGCCAAACTGAATAATTTTTTACGGGACCAAATGGCACGAAAAGCCTCGAACGAAAAAATAATCACATAAATCGGATCAGAAACTCGGATTAATCGGTGTACATATACAAAAAAAAAACCGAAGAATTGAGAACCTCCTCCTTTTTGGAAATCGGTTAAAAAGTAACAATAAATAGCTGTCGAGTTTAACGCCCTGCGGACGCCATTCTGTAGGGCGTGCGTAGACGCATGCGGATAAAAACGCTGCCAAACGATCAACAGACAATACTAGACCGGAGAGCATTGATGAGACGGGGCTAAGAATAGCCTGCCCTATCAGGAATAAGGGACTCTCTTCAGTTAGACCGTAAATGCCAAATCTACCTACTGGCGAATAAACAATGAATGATTGCCTAATCTAGTAATGTCATTTAAAAAAAAAAAAATTTAAAAAAAAATATCAAATCATTTTAATCAATTATTATCACCATGATAACATGGCAATACTAGGTACTTGCAAAGTCTTATCTAAAAAAGTAAAAACTGCAATCCATGGAATCAGTAAGTACTATAACACTGCATTAGGTAGGTACTTTTGCATAACCGACTAATTCGAAAAAATAACATTCCATATTTAAATTTCCGCAGAATTAAAAGTAAATTGACGTCATGCTAGTGTTGTGCCTGTCAACAGAAAATCGCGTTGCATTCTGTTCACCGACGATTTTCCGCGAACGATAAAACCGAATTGCATCAACAAGACGTTTACATACGATTCTGCGAATAGTGTATGCTCGATATAATTGCCGTTTTATCGATACGCGAATTGATAATGTTTTGTGGAATTGCGATATATGTGTGTTGGTATTTGTATATAGGTTTTCCTTCATGGCGATGGCGCCAGGTAAGTAGTTTTTTTGTTTATACAGCTTTTAATATGAATGAATAGAAAACGTGTGTGCACAAATGCACGGTCTTTTCTGAATGTGTCTTTATTATGTCATTTGTTCAGTCAACACAGTCCAGACGGGGTAAAAGTGTGTGCAGACGGGTGCGATGCGACAATGCGTTTTTATTGAAATTGATATAATTCTGCTAAATGGATAGAACCATTTTTAACCGACTTACAAAAAAAGGAGGAAGTTCTGAATTCGTTACTTTTTTTTCCTATTATTGTTTTGTATGTTTGTTCAGCGATATTTTCGCCAATTTTCAACCGATTTGGATCATTCTTTTTTGTTTTGAAGAGTTTTTATCCGGACTAGTCCCATTTTAATTTGGTGGCGATCTGATGAAGAACTTCGGAAAGTATAATAGGTATAACAATAATTTTGGAAGTCGATGTCAAAATACGAAGACACAATCAAAATCTTACTTCCGAAATTATTTTTAGTTGGAAGTCGGGTTGTTTTATCTTTGTCGTATTGTCGCAACATTCCTGTCTGCGGGAGTCTTTAGGTGTCTAGAGCTGAGCTTTCGATAAAAGCCTCCCCCAATCCACAGGCCACATGATGTTCAAGACCCTTCCTGGATTGGGCTTTGATCATGATATCACAGCCCTATCCATGAAGTACGTTAAAATCAAAGTCTGTTTGAACGATGGATTGGTGATGAAAACCGGTTTTATAAGGAATTTTTCCAAGGCAATGAACTATATTTCGGTAATACATAGAAGAATCTATGACCAAACAAACATTAAACAAACAAGTCTTTGATTCTTAGATTCCTGAATGTATCAAGAATCCTTGGCTTTCGCACGCATTTTCCATGTACCACGCCTACAAATGACCAAAAATGCCTGACCTCTAGCTGTGGCGCTAGTTGCAAGACCTAATGACAATTTAGTGTCAAATTTTAGCTTACAATATCAGTTCCATATTCCGCCACCAGCCAACATAAACTGGTCGCTCAGTAATTCATGATTTTCTGTCATGTACCTACAGATTGCGCCGAACAATTTGGCGCGGCGCCAATTATAAACTATAACACTTATAAATATAAGTTAATTATTACTAGAAACTAATTGTAATAACACAGTTTACTTTACTAAGTACTTCTTGACCCTGACAGGGTTGCGGAATTGTTCGAAACAGTTACCGGGCCCTGGAACGCAAAGGGCTTTAGGAGGAACACGGGTGGGTTTTAGTCAGTAAGAGTCTGCCACTGCCTCATTTTAATATTTGATACTATAAATAGTTTTTTCTTTCTTTACATTGTTCTCATATATAGAAGCAACAAGGTTAATGTAACCAGGATTTTTGTAAACATAAAATGATTTTAAAGAGTGTCCGTGGAGTTTCTTGCACGTTCTTCTCCATAGAGATCTACGCTTTGGAACGTGCTTCATGTTTTTGACGGACTGACTTTGACAATTCAAAAGTACCTGATAATGGTTTATTTGAAATAAATGCATTGACTTTGACTTTGACCTCCCGCTCTTGGCGAATCATTTGATGATTTCCATAAAAAAGTACTTCATGACATTGAATATGTTTCAGCCTTCGTACTTAGCTATTTTTAGGATGTTCAAATAAAGGAGACTGTCAGTTCTTTTTATCAAAAAAGTATCATACGAGTTTAATTCTAGAGCAAATAAAAGATTATTGTCGACTTCGTTTTGGTTAAGTTGGTGACAAACAGTAGGCTCATAAATATACATAGGAAATGGACTGACAAGAACACTGACCCTTACAAAAACACAATAGAAAGAGTCAAAGCGACTAACTGTGCAGTCTTTACATGTAACTTTTCAGTTCGTAGTATCACTGCAAGCCTGAGCCTTCTTCGTTCTATATACCTATAATAAAATTCGAATTAGGCAAAAATAATCTGTGAATTATAAAAGAGATACAATAACTAGAAAGAAGACACAGACCTCGTCTAGTTTTAGGTTGTATTATTTGACGTGTAATAGTGTTTTCAAATCAACTTACAGACTTATATATCACTAGCTTTCAACACAAATCTCTACCGGAATTCGTTAAAATCAGTTCAGTAAGTTAGGCGAGAAAGCGTAGCCCCCCGTTTTAGGGGGAGGCCTATGTCCATTGGTTGCCATAATCGCCACGTTTAGCAGGCGGGTTGGCGATCGCAGTGTAGCTGTTGCAATGCACAGATAATGCTAATGCCCATTCTCTGGTGAGTCTCTTAGTCGCCTCTTACGACACCCACGGGAAGTGATGGGATGGTGCTATTATTTTACGTCCGACACCATACAGAATCGCTTTTTGTTAGGATTTACTATCCGCACGATCGCTTTATCCCCTTCATCTTCCCTTGTTCTCTTCTTGTTATAAGGAACGCTCAATTCATTCTCCATGTGTACGGTTTTCCTACAATGTAGTGGTTGGTGACATTGTAATAAAATAATGCAAAAACCAGAATTGTTTTGTACGAGATACTTAATAGAGCAGTTAGTAGTCCATTGATAAATTCTTTTACTACTATGTTCTACTTAAAAGAGTTTTTTACTAATCAAGCTTGAGTGTCGGAGTAATTAAGTAAAGTAGGTAATGAACTAATCGAGTGACGGAGTTTTTTTTTTTTTTTTTAATAACGTTGCCCCACACTAGGAATTTCTCCTGTATCGTGGGTGCGTTTACAAACATATAAAGTCACATACACAAACAGCCAGACCCGGAACAACTATCTGTAGGCCATACAAATCATTGTTTCGTGCGGGAATCGAACCCGCGACACGCAGCGCAGCAGTCAATCGCTCAACCACTGCGCCAACCGTGCTGTCAAAGATATTTTATTTTTAATCCGGTTAGTACACCTACGTTATACTTATGTAAAAATTACATTGACTATCTATCATTCTTAGTTCATTAAATAATTATTTCTTTTCGTGGTTGGATCCAAGACACTTAAAATAAAAAAAATAAAAATACAAGTTTATCTGGAACAACTATTACACATGAAAACGAAGAGAGCTACAAAAGAAATACTGTGGCGCAGCTATCAACGCCCAATTCAACGTTGAATCGCTCCACCGAGCTAGTCGAGCTTCATTGACTCGGCGCTTTTTCTGGTGGTCACCACTGTTGATTCTAGCTTTCAGGAATTACAGTGGCAGAGAATGGCGCATGTCCCAAAACTACTGGATTTAGGGACTTACTGAAATCAGCCCCCCACTTTGAAAATGTGATGTACCCAAAATCCATTGCATTCTAACGCACAAACACACACACGCACACGCACACCTCAGCGATAAGCGATCACCGTGGCACGTGTACATATCTAGGAAATCACGATAAGGAGCGCGGCTAGGCGGCGCCGGCGCACACCTGATAACGATAACGTACGCGGTAATCCCAATGATTTTTTAGTTGTGTTAATACATCATTAAATCATTAGTAGTCGGTATTCAACATGTGCAATTATTTTTGTACTTGTAAGTTGTGGGAGATTGTCGTAATTTTTTCTTGTGGCACGAGCCTACGAGCTAGGCCAAAAAATTAATTTATTATTAGTAGCACGGTTATAACTATGGGAAGTCATCAAATTACTCCTTCTCTTCTGGGTGGAGCGGAAAGGAGTGTCAGACTCTTACTAACTAAAACCCTTCCGTGTTCCTCCTATTGCCCTTTGCATTCCAGGGCCGCGGTGACTCTTTCGAACAAATTCCGCAACAGTGTTAGCCAGCTGAGTTGGTGGAAGTGAGATAGAAAGTCGCTTCATGTGATTAGCAATAAAGAAAGATAAAATTTATTAAATTAATTCAAACTTAGATGGACTGTGTGTGTATGTTAGTGCGGGGGAGGTTGGTTTCTGAATGCTAATTCGTCAGAGGCCCTACTAAGAAGTCTTAAAACGATCATGATTCCGCTCTAAGAGGGAGACGGAGCTATACATAGCGAATAGCACTATCGTTAACATCATCGGAATTGGATGGCATTAGCATATCATAGTAGGGCTGCTGCTCGATTTTATGAATGGTTCACCTAATACCTAAAGCTACAGATATCGAGGACAATTCATGCGAACAGGAGGTATCATCATTCTATTTATGCCTGGTTTCTGAGGTACTCCATCAGCCGTTTATCTGTCCGCTAACCACAAACCAGCCAATGACGTTATGACAAATAGCGTTATTTGACAGATAAACGTCCGATAAAATCCTCTAAACTCTGACATAAGTCAATTAAAACAAATAACAATCACCTATATTTTGCAAAGCATGGTGATTTGAATTTTCCTTAATACGATGATGATGACAGGATATTTTTAGTAGGGCACGGTTACAAAAAGATAACAATTATTATTTTGATAGGTAAACAGATATTTCAGATTTATCGCATACGTCGGTAAGCTAAATTGCTACAGCGGGACTCAACGGGTCATACTTACAGGATCGATCAACAGCGATGGGCCAAGATCGTCACGCAGTGGGTGTCTGAGGACGGGCGTCGTAGCCGAGGCAGACCAAAGAAACTGTTGTAAAGATGGTAGACTTGTTCTTGATGAATTGGCCGAAGAAGGGAAAATACCGGTGCAAAACAATGTAGCGGAGTTACGACTCGAGAGAGCGCCTGGTGATACAAGACTACAAGGCAGACAGAGTAGAAGGTAGCAGACCCTGAGGTCAACGAGAAGGTGGACCGATGAGATACAATCCATGGTTGGAGGCCAGTTTATGAAGTTAATGTGTGTAATAGTGGAATGCGCCAGAGTATTAGCCAACAGAATTAGATGGGGAGAGGTTGTGAGGCGATTTACAACGACACCAGCTATTGGACAGTATTCATCATGACCAAGACTGCTCTATCAAGAACTAAACGAAGAAGAAGAGGAAATCTATGGGGGAGTCCTGTGCCCAGCTGTAGGACAATATAGGTTAATATAAAAATACGGATATTGCAAAAGAATTTGATTACGTTGCGCGATTTTTGTCAAAGAAAGACGGCGCCAGTGTTACTGATAACACAAATATTTGCTAATCCATGAGGATAGTGATATCTCAATGAAATTCAGTATGTTTATTATATAGCGCTATTTATTGATGGTATCAGCGTGGGAGCTAGGGTTGTCACACCTGCAGAACTCGGGGCGAGGGACTTTACCGTGTTTATATTAAACATTATGTATGGTGTCGTATGTAAAGAATAGCACCATCCCATCACTTCCCGTAGGTGTCGTAAGAGGCGACTATGGGACTCACAAGAGAATGGGCAGCAACATTCTCTGTGCATTGCAACAGCTACACTACCATCGCCAACCCGCCTGCCAAGCGTGGCGATTATGGCAAATCCCACCCTTTGGGGGAGGCCTATGATATTAAACATATAGTGTATCTGCCTAGCCTTTTCTCAACTATATTGGGGTTGGCTTCTAATCTAACCGGATACAGTTGAATACCAGTATTTTACTTGGAGCGACTGCCTGTCTGACCTCTACAACCCAGTAACTGGGTCACACGTTCATTGGCAAGACTGGTGTCAGATTTTTTGGCTTCTGACTAACCGACAGTCGGGACCAACGGATTAACGTGCTTTACGAGGCACTGTGGAGTCTTCTTATGTAACAGACGGTCACCCATCCGCGGACTGACCTCGGCAAGTGTTGCTTAACCTTGAACTCTGTAAATTATTTGGTGCAGTGTAACTCTGAATACCAATGTTGCTATATTATATATATGCCAGTTACAAAGTTGTGGAGTTCAAAAAGACAGTCGCCGTTTAAAACACTGGTAGGTACTTAGTGCGCAGTCAATTTGATTTTGATTGAACTAGTGATGTGTTTTAGTTCAAGGCAAAGGTGTTTCTAAATTCAACCACATCGAAATAAACAAATGAAACGAAGTTGAGTGAATTTTGACGTAAATATTTACGTGGAATTGTAAGCGGAAATATATAGTATCTTTGCTGGTCAGTGTTGGTTTTTGTCCTGAACGGCTCCAGTGATCCGCTGGATCCGCGACGCACAGGACCGGTCTCGGCAACACTTTCGGCTGAAATGATAATAATCATGATGATGAGCTCCGAATTAGGGCCTCTAAGAGACTGTCTTGGCCTAAACTAGGATATGCTGATGCGTGAAACTTGAAATGCTGTGATTTGGGGATATTTAGGATGGCAACTAATACAGAGAGGTGTATTTAAGAAGACATGTAACGCCATTACCAAATAAATGGAATAAGGTCAAGAGATGGCTGTCCCAAAGACTTGTCATATTTTATTGATTTCCCATGGCTTAAAACTAAATGATTAGTTATTTTAGTTGTTGCAGTTGCACCTCAAGATTCTAGGAGACAGTAAAGTTCGTCTGTCTATTAGTACTGATAGCAAGAAACTTGGAAATCGTGAATATTTTGGCTTAACGCGATTTATTGAAAAGGTCACTGAGAGGCCCTAAAGTGATCGTCTACGTCGAATGGACGTCATAAAAATCATTAAATTAAATGAAGCTCATCGCCTATCTTTTAATGTTGTTGTAAACATACATAATGTGACATTTTATAATATAATCTAAACATTATTATATTTTATTAGCAGCTGATTTATTTATCTTTGGCTTCTGCGCAGCGAACGTTACATAATATATTAAATCTAATAAAAGTATTATCTTTTGACAGTTCTTATAATATTAATTCTTCATTTTGTGTTACTTTGAGATACTGACATGATGTAACATGAAGTTAGTTTATCGAGCTATTGTCTTAGAATTAACACAAATCTTTGCTGGGGAGTTTGTTGCGCCACTTCTTCTTCCCAGCTACAACACTAGGAAGTGGTGACGGGCGGGCGTTTTGGGGGACTGTCTTTATGTAGAACTTTGACGTTCAAAAAGTGCTGGCACTCAGCCTAATTTGAATAAATGACTTTCGATTTTGATTTTGATTCAGCCAATAAGGGACCTTATTGGCTGAAATTATGACATAGTCCCGAACGTAGATACTTGGGATCTAAACTAAATGAAACTCATATCGTTTGACAGAAGCCCAAAATGACATGTGTCATTTGGGAAGCGCCCCGGTCGATGGCGCGTTGTGTTCCACGCGCGCCTCAAAGAGATGTCAGCATAGGAGACTGGGCCCGCTGGGGCCAGAGCCTGCCAGGGTTGCGGAATGTGTTCGAAAGAGTCACTGCGGCCCTGGAACACAAAAGGCTTTAGAAGGGACACGAATGGGTTTTAGTCAGTAAGAGTCTGACATGCCCTTCGGCTCCAACCAGAGCGGAAGAAGTCATTTGATGATTTCCCATCCTTAAAAAAAAAAGAAAAAGTCAATCCTGTAACTTTTGGAATTTTCGACAGTTATCCCGAAGAAATAAAGTCGCTTTGTTTACGAGTTAGATCCTCTTGTCAATTAAATTTGTATAAATATTATTACAAGTTGTTTAGTTAACGTTGTAGTACCAATACACAATAAGATAAAGCTTTCTGTAAACATTTTAATGAACTGGTCGTTAGGGTGTCAAAATAAATAAATAGATGTCACGTTACTAATGATTTGAGACTAAATATTGACAGAATCGAGATGATCTGGATGCACACCGCGAAGACTGGTTCGAGGTGGTGGAAGAAAAGAATGTCTGGAAGGATATGGGGGAGGTCTTTGTCCAGCAGTGGAACACAATAGGCTAAGGAAAAAAAATAGTTGACAGAATCTAACACCTTGTATTTAAATATTATGATGATAAATATGGGAGAAACCTTCGATCTAGTTCGGGATTACGAAGACCTTGGCTGTAAGCTGACGTATCATATCTGATACCGTATCGCCGGCCTCGCTAAGTTAAGGAAGAACACTTGGCTTCGGAGATATCAGTCATATGGTCTGATAATCTTGTGTTTTTATTTTAAATCAATAAATGTTAAAGAAACATTACATCATGGTTCTAAACGGTTCTAAAACACAGGGGATGACGGGACGTGTTAGGGTGTTAACACACCAATCGATCGATCGTCGATGCCATCGATCCATAGTAGAATGATAGTTTCTACTTCCTTCTTCGATCAGCCAAAACTAGTACACCAATTGATCAACGTCGATCGATGTCGATAGATGGCATCGATCGGTGTGGTAACACCCTCAAGGCGAACATGATTTCGATGTGAAATAACGATAGTGCTAATTGTCCTGTATAGCTACGTCTCTTAATACTCATGCAGAAGATAAGTAGGTCTAAACCGTAAGTTGAGAACTTTAGAGACAAAGATAGTGTTTTTCACTTTCAACAGGAAACTTAAAATTGCCCTCTAGACATAGAGAGCAATTTTAAGTTCAAGTTTTCAAGTGTAGAGAGACATCTCTACACTTCATAACTTGAATACGTCATGGTGCGGCCCCACATCACGTCTTTACCACCAGTAGTGATTATTTATCGTGAAAAGAAGTAGAAAATTCCTATTTGAGGATTTGTTCGAAAGATTCACCGCGACCCTGGAACGCAAAGGGCATTTGGGGGAACTCGGATGGGTTTTAATCAGTAAGAGTCTGACACTCCCTTTGGAGTTATGTGATGATTTCCCATCCAAAAAATAAAAGCCAGTAGTGATTCTTTATCGTGAGAAGAAGTAGAATATCCCCATATGCCAGTCAATCTGATTGTTATGCTGGAACTAAAAACACAACAAAACTTTACCCAATTATTCTGCCTCAAGTAGGTACCATGATAACTTATTATAACATGGGTGAGGTCTATGAATTACGATATCCATTTCCTTGTTCAATAAAAAAACAACGGGTTGGTTGGCAGAAGTGAAAACTTGAACATTAACGTTTTGCATTTTTGATATTTTGTATTGGTTAGGGAATAACTTCGCACGAATTGCTTTAATGATCAGTATAAAAGTACTATCATTTATGTGGTAAAATATAATATTCATTTTTTGCGCTATCGTACACAAACATGACAATTTAAATTACATTCAAAATTTACCACTTCAGAACTTTCCCTCCGTCTTACGAATTTTCGATCAGGTCACGTGTCCTGACGCGAGTTTAACATTTTTTACCCATCCCAAAAAGTGCACAACGCCGCTAAAGAAGTTTAATCGCATTTCGTACCTAGTTTACTTCAACCACTTTCTGACTTTCTCCTACTTGCCTTTTTGCTACAGAAAATTGACATACAATATAATATAATATCTTGGGACAACTCACACACGGTCATCCGATCCCAAACTAGGCAGAGCCTGTGCTATGGCAACCAGACAACTGATAAACATACTTATATATTTATAAATACATACATATTATAGACAAATTACACCCAGACACAGAACAAATGATCATGAATGACATAGAACACAAATCCTCGCATACTCCTGCTCAGTTTCTGATGTCAGTTATTCATGAATTAACTTGAAACCACAAAATACTTTAGTATTTACTTAACTCTTACCCAACAATTTCACAATGGGAACTATGAAAGTTTACACTAAACCAAAGCTGGTCGACACAGATTTTCAGTTTTGAGTGATTCCTTTACAAATATTTGTTAAAACATTGTACCTACATTTAGAGAAATAGGTTAATCACATTTCACGATAAGATAGAAGTGATAAATCGCACCAGCCATTGTAATACCAACTTTATGGAACAAAAGTTAAGGTAGGTTTTGCTTTGACGAGATGAATCGCTTTATTTATACATGAAGTACATATGAGTAAATAAACTAATTGAGGATTAGTTATGTGTGAGAAATGAAAGTAACTGCGAAGGAGGTGATTATGTTACAATGTAAGAAAATCGTAGACTTAAGTCTCACCTACTTTGTATAAAAACGTTTGTGGGAGAACGGCTGTTATTTATGTCGACAGAACTTTTGATTCAATGTGGAATGTCGTGGCCCTTTTAATGACTTCTTCAGCTCTGGGTGGAGCGGAAGGGCGTGTCAGACTCTTACTGACTAAAACACATCCGTGTTCCTTCTAAAGCCCTTTGCTTTCCAGGGCCGCGGTGACTCTTTCGAACAAATTCGGCAACCCTGGCAGGCTCTGGCCCTAGCGGGCCCCGTCTTCTATGCTGACATCTCTATAAATCGTGCGTGGAACACAACGCGCCAACGACCCGGGCCTGGTGGTGATCGGACAGCGAGCCACCCAACGCTCATATTTAAATAGTAGTACGCAAAGTATTTTACAATACACGACACAAAAAATAATATATTCAATCTGTAAATCAAATTAAATGAAATTAATTGACAATTATCGTCTTCCATTCATGGGCAAACATGTCCAATTTAGATCACCACGAGTGCGTTTTCAATATGATCATGTTCACTTTTTGGACACAGGCCTCTCGCAAGCTTTTGCCACATTGGCCAGTCTCTGCATCTCAGCATCTCGCTTCCGCACCATCCAGAGATGATATAATCCAGAGATGAAAAAATATCCAGGCAGCGATGTGGTACCAGAGTTCACTATCACATCGCTGCCTGGATGTTTTTTCCACCACATCAGTAATTGTGACGAGCGTTTCTTATTTTGTTCTTAGGGATTCATAGATGCGCAACTGAAATGTCACATTGGTCAATTCCAAACATTATAGACTTAGTATTCGTTATCGCTAATAGAATGTCCATTCCTTAAGAGCCCCCTGAAATGGCCATAGCAGCGATTTATAACTCCTATTAGCTAAGTAGAGAATCTATGATTAGACGTGAAAATATGACCAAGGAACTACCATTTAAAGAACCCATTACACCGAGTGCGTGACAAGCACCTCACAAAGTTCTCCCTAATGTCCAAATTAAAAGAAAAGACCCGAAAAAGTGTCAAAAAGTAAATGAGTATTAGTGATAAGTGAATCATTTCCTGAATCATGACCTCGACAATACGGTGATAACCCATATCAACAAAGTAATTATAACTGTACATAACTGTAAATAAATATAGGGTGGCCAGCTCACTTTTATCAAACAAACATTACCAGATGTAATTTCAAAATTATTTATTGTTGATGTCTATTTTATATGGAAACACTTGCTTAATCTTCAGCTGATTGTTGTCTAAAAATGCGATAGATTTTTGTCGTGTTTTTCATAAAAAGTCACGTGCAATATTAGGTACACAACTAACAAATATTCCGGTTTTGGTGTTCAAGATTGCACTTTTATTGCCCAAGATGGGCCCTGTAGATAACCTCACGGAAAAAATCAGGATCTGTCGATTCTGTATGTCGGTCTTTAATTCTTTATTGTACACCATTACAGCTTATATTAATTCACAGTGATTTAAATAGTTCATGTACAAAGGCGAGCTTAACTCAAAAATGAGTTTTCTACCAGCAAACAGTCGGTGAGTTTTAATTAAGATCACTTAGGTAATTCGTCACACAAAATAAAAAGTGAAACAAAACATTGGAACCTATTACTAATATGTATTTCATTTGCATAACAGTTCTAAAAACTTACGAGATGAGAGGAATGGATCGTAGTTCATTATTATCTACCAGCGTTACGTGTGTAGTTACGGATAACCTTGTGGTTTTGTGGTCTTTAATCAAAGTTTGGTTTTTTGATTTTTGAAATTCTAAAACTAAAATAATATTTTTTTATAAGTATGTCATTGGGTTGCTGGTCAATGTCGTTCTGATGATAAGCGTGTTATCTTCTGTAAATTATGTAGCTAAAAAATCTTCAAAATTTTCCGAAATAGTGTGTCCACGTTTCAATATTGTGGTCTTATCTAAATCGTTAGATATTATTATGCTTACATACATATTTTTTCAAATTATTCTTCAAAGCAAAGGGTTTCTTGCCATTAAGAAAAATCACGCTTTGATTGTGTAAAAGCACAAACCGTTTTGGGAATAAGTATTCTCATTGTACGTGCAGTAGAACTCCTTAGCGTTAAATTCCCTGCTGGAGTCTGTGTTTCAACCTGGGGGCCTTTAAGTCAAAAGTGAATAGGTTTCATCTAAGTAAATACTTAGAATACTCTCAAGACGCTTAGTTGACACTTCACGTGACCCAAGGGCTGGCTTTTACCCTGGTCAAAGAATAAGCATTGCCATACAACGTGGCAATGCCGCCAGTCTTTTGGGTACACTTCCGTCGACAAAGATGCGGATGAATTTTTTAACGCCATATTTTAGGGTTAATTTAGTTAGGAGTTGTTATTTTTATTTCTAGTGTATACAGAAATATAATATAAAGTATTTAATTGCCACAAAACGACATATCCACATACATAATTGCCTAGGCTTCATTTTCGACCACATCATCCCTTTCCATCAGATGAGATTGTAGTAAAACGCGAGTTTATCAACAAAAATAACAAAAAAATTAAAACATGAACAGGAAAACTAGAAAAAATAACTAACATTTTCTATGCCCAGTTTTCATGAGTATTACGTTCATTAAACGCCACAGTCGCGTGCGCCGACCAGTTTGATTCAAATGAACTAATATCCAAGCATTATGTACCATCATCCCGTGTTAAACACCCCTTACATGTACGTACTATGGAGTAATGTCACAGGGTTTTATAGCTAGGGAGGTGATATCGATTTTTAAGTACCTATCGATGTTTTGGCTTGAGTTATAGTGCCTTCACCTGCACTATTGAGGACTTAATGAATGCCGCTTTAAACGTGGCCACCTATTGGGCAAAATCTGTTTAAGGGTCACCATCGATTCAAAAAAAGAAGAAGAGTTATTTGTAGGTAGACTCGTACCAAACACGCTAATGATCAGGTACTTCTATTCAGGCTTTTTTTATTATGAATTAATAGCTATTTCCCGCAGCTGCGCTCTTGAGACCTACATTCTTGATCCTACATTAGCTTTGAATTTTTCCGTTGTCCAGTCCATGGCACTCAACAATAGTGTAGCTTTCAGTTTCTTTCAATAATACGTCGCAGAAACAAACAACACTTTATAATATCAGTTACTCCATCCGTTCAATTGAACTCATTGAACGATTATCTTGATTCTATGGTCAGAATATTTTCTGACCCTAGAATCAATGTTTCACTGTTATTGTTGCTAACAGGAACATTATTTATATCTACCGAATAGAAATCGACTTTCTCGGTATCGATATTTGTTCCCATCCCTATTTATAGCAAGTAGTAAACGTAGTAAAGGACGCCTCACACGCAATGCGTGACGTCGTCCCGTTGCACTGCGATCCCTCAGGAATGGCGGGAGTACAAAATTTGATTTATTATCTTACCTTTGAAGATCGAACCCTTTTAAATATGGAACGCTTGATGGCGGAGATTTTTAGTTTGTTCCAAGTTTAAGATTCGCTTGGTTAACGGTTGAAGTGATTGGTGAGCTATGTTTTTTTTAAGATATCAGTGTGGACTATGGACATACCGACATATAATGCCTTATGCTCCTGAGTGATGTACCAATGTACATCTATACATCATCATCATCAGCATATCAGCTGAAAGACGTCCACTGCTGAACATAGGCCTCCCCCAAAGTCTTGATCAGGTTGGTCATCGCAGTGTATGTAGCTGTTGCAATGCACAGACAATACTGCTGCCCATTCTCTGGTCTCTACATATAATGTTGTAAATATACTTAGGTATTGGCAGAGATGGCAAATATGTTATGAAAATTGAAATTACTTCAATTGAAAGAGGTCGTTATGATTTTGCAAGTTTTCCCGAAAATTCAGCTGCCGGTTTTCGTAGGTAATATCGACGCTGCAACCGTATACCTAATCTGGTTTTTTTCTGACACCAATATATTATTCAACACAGGCAAAAAAAAAATACATTAACCATCAACAATCTAGAACATAAATTCTGCAAATCTCAGGGCCCTGAGATTTCTGGGCCTCAAAGAACAAGTCAAAAATCTTATGCAAAATCTTTCTTTGCACTACCTGCATCCCAGACGAAGCGTCTGAATGAGCAACAATACAAATTTTAATTGACAAACTAACACAATAGTGAACCAACTGAATGGCAGCGAGGCAGCTTTGTGAAACTAAATAAGTTATTTGTACCGTCTAGTGCATAGACTAAGCCAGAGACTAGAGACGGTAATCATAACCTTCATATTTTTTTTTGGGATGGGAAATCGTGGAGCGTGGAGCGGAAGGGCGCGTCAGACTCTTACTGACTAAATCCCATCCGTGTTCCTTCTAAAGCCCTTTGCGTTCCAGGGCCGCGGTGACCCTTTCGAACAAATTCCGCAACCCTGGCGGAGGGCGGTAGTTATTGGGGTCAGTGTTTGCATTTTTCTTGTGTATAGGTTTTATTTATTAACCTTACCTTACTTAACTAATATAAACGACAGCGGTCATTTAGTTTAACTTATTTTGTAAGCCTTGGCTGGGGGCCTTAAATTCATTTGAGGCTACCACAGGATGGTCCAAAAAAATCAAAAAAGTTAGTCGCGTCTTCACGTCTTAGCGGCTAAACCGATTCGGATAAAACTTGTCACGCGGGTTAAACATATCCTGGAAGAGGACATAGGGTATTTTGTCTCGGCAGCAGCTAGTAATATCATAAATCCAAATGTAACTCTTGTCTGTCTGTCTGTTGCTCAAACTCAACGCTTTTATTTCAAATAAACCATTTAAAAATTTGAATTGTTGAGTTCGTTCAGACATAAACATGATACTTCTACACATTTAAACGGCTGAGCGGATTTGGATGAAACTTGGGAGACGGTTAGACCATGTGCTGAAATAGGACACACGATGGCAGCTAATACTATTAAAAAATGTGCACTACATTATTTTCCGTGACATCCAAAACGTGTCTGCATATTTTGTTAAGTTGATATAAGTAATTAGTAAATTAATGTTTCCAATTGAATTTTCAGTATTTGCTCGCGAATTCCCTTGCTCTTGCGGAATTTGTCACTCACATCACATCACGGCACGTGATATCAGCAAAATGGTTCTGTACCGCGATGACCGATATTCGGGGACTATTTAATAATAATAATAATAAATAGTCAGAGAGAGAGTTTCTTGGGACAACTCACACACGGTCATCCGATCCCAAACTAGGCAGAGCCTGTGCTATGGCAACCAGATAACTGATAAACATACTTATATCGAAATCAAAAGTCATTTATTCAAATTAGGCTGAGTGCCAGCACTTTTTGAACGACAAAGTTCTACATAAAGACAGTCCCCCAAAACGCCCGCCCGTGACCACTTCCTAGTGTTGTAGCTGGGAAGCAGATATATTTCTAAATACATACATATTATAGACAAATTACACCCAGACACAGAACAAATGATCATGCTCATCACACAAAGATTTGTCCTGGGTGGGAATTGAACCCACGACCTCCGGTTTAGCAGTCAGGGTCACTAACCACTCGATCAACAGGCCAGTCAATCCCCGGAAAGGCGTCTCGTAGCTCTAAGCTCTATGGTCTAGCTCAAGTTGAACCTAAGTAAAGTGATACTTGAACAACGGCCGAGTCTTCCGAGGGATTGTTAAGTTAAAGTTTGATGCGTTTGCGTTACCTCGTGATTTTCGGAGATTCAACTTGAAGTTTTGGCATGATATTAAGAGTAGATAGTTAAGAGTTAATGGGATTTGTGGCAGGAAAGATGTACTGTACTGTCATAATTGATTTTGCTGGCTATAATTAGGGAATTCATGTTTGCAAGTGACATGTAAATTTGTTCGAAAGAGTCACCGCGGCCCTGGAACGCAAAGGGCTTTAGAAGGAACACGGATGGGTTTTAGTCAGTAACAGTCTGACACGCCCTTCCACTCCACCCAGAGCGGAAGAAATCATTTGAAGACTTCCAATCCTTAAAAAAAAAAGTGACGTATATTAGGTTGAGTTTAGACTTTTTTTACTTCGTTTTTTTTCTGTGACCTACAAAATTAAAAAAAACATTAACCTGGTTGTTTATGTGCGAAGATAGGATACCGAAATATAGATTTCTATAAATAAATATCAAATTAAATTAAATGTATTTTTTTCCCATGGTACAAACGTGATTTTTTGGTTTATGGTGCGGAACCCTTCGTGTTCGACTTGCTTTATGACAAGCATTTCTCACCTCACTTTTTTGTAACTCAGCTACGAATACTCCCGCAAAACCCCTGAATTTTCTAAAACAAACAAAACCAAACCAAACAACAACATGTAAATAACCTAACTAAAAAAAACCATCAAAACAGAATCAAAGAAGAAAAGACACACAAATCATTATTCAGACAATTAAGCCACACTTGCATCGGTTGGTTGAATAACTTGAGATGTGGGTAGTCGCACAACGTACTCGTACTGCGCAAGCGCACCACCAAAACAATTGGACGGCTCACTGCGAGTTTTTTAACGTACTCGATCGCGTTAACGTAAACGTTCGCTTATGTCAAATTGTATGGAAAAAAACGAGCGAGTCTTACAGTAGTTGCATAGGATGTGTAACATCTGACGTCTCACCTTGGTATAAAGCAACATTAACATTAAAAGTACCAACTGACAGCCAACTCCACCACTGCGCACTTATTGGTCAAATCGAATAGGGCGCGCTCATTGGTCAAATCAAATAGCGTGCGCTTCCTCGGCTTCCTGTTACACATTTCCGTCCCAAAAGGTTTTTTTTAATTTTATTTTTATTGAATATGGGTTTGCTCTTGACGATAGTCTATGTCATAGATGACAGAGACAAAGTCGACGATGGAGCGAGCTTACCCAGAAGAAGCCTGTTCACTCTAATTTTGAAGTTGTTCGGAAACACAGACGCAGGCAGAGAGTTCCACTCCTTTGCTGTGCGCATTATAAAAGACGTTTGGAAACGTTTAGTGCGAATTGGTGGAATAGCAACAAGGTAGGGATGGTAACTTGCAGTGCGTCTAGATGTCCGATGGTAGAAGGGGGCCGGTGGGATGAGGTCGAGTGGGTTTTCCGTTATTGTCACCAGACAGCTCTTCTTTAGTTGCAATACAAATTGACGTTTGCGCTAACGCGATCGATAACGTTGAACGTATGTAGTTTTTTCTGTTTCTTTAAAACTGACGCGAAAATGTGACCTACCTATACGTCGACACAAAAAACAAAACGTCCATCCATTCACAGTTTTCCTCCTCATTTTCTGCACCAAACAAAAAACATCAACATCTAACTCACAAAAAATAACTGCATCAAACAAGAGACACAAATCATTAGTCCGACAATTAAGCCACACTTGCACCGGATGGTTGCATAACTTGAGATGTGGGTAGTCGCACAACAAGCACAAGCGCATCGAAACAAACAGGACGGCCGAACAAAACGACGCATGCGCATCTGCATGTTTGCACTAAATTAGCGATAACGCCGAGCTGTTTTCCCACACATTACTGAGTACGGTCAGCACGTGAGATTTATGAAAGATAAATTGGCAAATTAATTGATTTCTTAAGAATTTTTTACGATTGTTTTTCTAATGGTGTCTGGCTTCTGTTCACAGTTTCGACTGAGTGGTATGTTTGTACAAGTGTCCTTTTCCAGATCCTAGGCTATTTCTATGTTATTTTTTTAAGCGTATGAAGGTAGGTAGATATACACGCTTAAAAAAAATTAACTGAAAAGCAGACTGACAGACAGAATTACTTTCGAATTTAAAATATTAGTATCTATTTTCAACTTCAGGGGCGGATCCAGGATTGTTGTTAGAGAGGGCTTGACCCCGCTGACGGTGGGTTTTAGCTAATATGAGCTTAAAAAAAAAAATTATGTGCTTTTTTAGTGTTTATACTTAACAATTAAAATAACAACATTATTTTATTTTGCTTAATGCGTAAGATTAATTTCCGTAAATTCCTCGATGACTTCGTTAGGTCGTAGACCATCAAATAAATCTGGGTTCTGAGCCTCCTAGGCCCCTCCCCCCTGGATCCACTAATGCTAAACTTCAATTATTTAAGTTAACTGCTGCGCTTATTTCTGTCAGCAGTTTTCTTCGCATACTTCTAATTTCTGGAGAATTCACTTCGATTAAGGCGTCCCCATAATTACTAATACCGAAAAATACTCGAAGCACCAAGAAAAGTTACAAAAATAAATGTCAGACAAACAAACAAATAAAAAAGATGCATAGGAAAATGAATCGAGACACGTATTGTTGACTACATTTCAAAATGGCCGTTTAACCTAAATACTTAGGACAACAAACTTCTGAAGACGCGCTCTAGCTAAAAATATTAGCAGTTGTCTTGTCATTTTAGAGAATGCATGCTTGACACACTAGGCGACTGTCAAAATGTTTTTATTTTTATATTTTGTTGATACTTTCCTAAAAGACATTGTTGTTTCAATAATTTTGTAGAATTTAAGAAGCGGGCAATGTGTACGGTTTTTTTTAGGATGGGAAACAATCAAATGACTTCTTCCGCTCTGGATGGAGCGGAAGGGCGTGTCAGACTCTTACTGACAAAAACCCATCCGTGTTCCTTCTAAAGCCCTTTGCGTTCCAGGACCGCGGTGACTCTTTCGATCAAATTCCGCAACCCGGACAGGCTCTGGTCCCGTCTCCTGGCAGGCTCCGTCTCCTATGCTGACATCTCTTTGAGGCGCGCGTGGGACATAACGCGCCATCGACCCGGGCCTGGTGGTGATCGAACAGCGAGACACCCAACGCTCGCCCTAAGTCCCTAAGCTTCCTTATTTATATAGAAAATATGTAATAGAATAAACACAATACCTGAAAAGGGGACATTGTGCTTACTCATCATTATGAACCTATGGGACCAACACTGAAATCGCGAAACAAATCGATTGCTTCATACATTTATGTGCGCAGAACTCGACAAAATGTACTAAACAGCTGATTTTTTCGCGATTCTTTCGTTGTTGGTCCCATAGTAAAAGTTGTTCATAATGATGAGTTTAATGACCCCTTTAATTTCTTGTAGATAATTTTTAACACCTTATACATATATCCAGTCATTCATCTATCCTCAAAAATCAATAAAGTGTCAATGCATCCTGATTCCGTTGTGAAAAATAGTGCTATTCGTCTTGTATAGCTCCGTCCCTCTCTCACAACAAAATTAAGATTCATGAAATTGGCACGTCATAGGGCAGCACTTCCAGAGATTTCCTTCATCGATCAATCCGTCTTCCCTCGTAGTAAAATGTGTTAGTTTTAAAAAACAATATTATACCACCATTAACCTACTAAGCAAACCGTACTTGTGACAAGCAATAAATCAATTACAAAGATGCGACAAATTAATCGCATACTTAATTTGCTGTCGCATCGTGCACAGGATGCTACTCCTTCTCACTTAGTTGCGGCAAATAAAACTAAGACTGTCTATCCGCATAATGAATGGGCCTCATTTGCCGACCGGCCCGTGAGCTGCAATCACTCATACAATTTGTTACTTGCGAACATGGCTTTTTGAAGTTTTTTAAGGCACTGGGTGACGTTAGGATCAATGTCCTTACATTTCAGTCGGGTATTTGGCTAACGTAGGTTAGCCTCATATATTTTTATTTTTTACAATTTTATTAATAAAGGGGATTGAACTTATTTGAATGGAGCTGCCATAGCCCCCAGTCGCCATTTTGCTTTTTTCAATATGGAGGCGCACGATGAATCATGTTTATGGGTAGAAAACACTTAAACAAATAAAAAATGTTGACTGCCCAAAGTGTCGAAATATTTAGAGGTAAAGTCGCCATGTGAGAACAATGAAAATTATTAAAAATGAACTAATCACGTGCTTATATTATGCAGTAGATTGTATTCAAATAAAATTCCTGTGTTCTATGTGAATTAATTGCAGGTAGAATTTAATAATCTTGCAATTCATTCACATTCGAAAGTTATTTGAATGCTTCGTAAAAGATAAAAATCATCACCTTGGATTGATTTCTTAGACCCAAAAAAAGGACGCCCATCGAGAAAAAATACTCAAAGCTCGTCTTTGTACATGAATTATTTAATAAAGTGTTTGGTGTATAATAAAGAATTCCCAATAATTAAAATTCGGAGAACAACATGGCACCCAAAAACTTAACGGAAAATACGAATATCGCAATTTGAGGCAACCAGGGCCTTAAGTCCTGTCAGTGAGTATTTTGCATTTGAGTAAAACTTCTTGGAACTGAGTTGTTGATTTCGGAATGTATGAGAAAATTGTTTATTTTTTATGTTTCTTTGGTGGCAGTCAGCAGTTTCGGATTCGCACTTCGAGACAAATGTTTACATGGATTGTTTGGCATTTGTGTGAATGTTTGTTTTCTGTGTAAATGAGTTTTAATAATCACTTAGCTTACTTACTTCTTTCTTACTGGGGTTACTTAGTATTGTAACTTAGTTGGTTAAGGGAAGATGTATACAGTAAGTGGGATATGTCAACAAAGTACGATCCTCGACCTGTCTGATAAACTTGCACCAATATTTTTAGGAATTTCCTCATCTTCGACTTAACCTTGATTCAGTTAAATTGACAGTTAAATCTTGTTTTATCACCAGTCAGCAATAAGACCGCCATTGTAGTGTCAAGAGTTATGTTACAATTTTTGGGTTCAATAAAGTATATAAGGCCCCATTAAAATAGATGGAAAAACATTTAGAAATCATTCAGACCACCAAAATAAGGACAATGGTAATCAAAATAATAAAAAAAAAACGCATAAGATACTTATGAACTTAGAAAAATACACTAAAAATATTGGTTACCCAAGGCATAAACACATCCATGTCTTTGTGATATTACAAAATATGTGCCGTACTCACGTACGTGTGGTCACCCACATCAAGTACCTACCCATAATGGATGTGTTTATTCTAGTGTGCCGAAATTTTAGGTAAAAATAAAATCACTGTAATCAGTGTTTTTTTTTGCTTGGATATCTTTGGTTAGACGTGATGAACGCTGTGTTAAAATTTGTCCGCCTATTAAATAGGACCTGATATTCTACCTATCATTGAAGTCTTCGACAGTTTATTCTGATCCAAAAGAGTGGAGCAAGCTTCATTGTGACATCGAAAATGGATATTAGTGTTTTGACCAGTTTACTTTTCCCGTTAATTGAAGTAGTCTATAATTTACTTTTATATAAAGTCGAGTAACTAGACTTAAGAAGCTAGCGACTAATGCTCCAATTCCAAATAAAAAAGGCTTGTTTTACGTACCAGAAACACAACCACATCGCAGCCACGTCGCAGCCACGTCGCAACAACAACGCAATCCGACATCGCGAACTAGCGGCCGGCCACATCGCAAACGCATCCACATTTTGTAGATACCACAGCCGTTTTGTAGAGCCGCAGCGACACTATTTACACGTAACCACAGCTTGAGAACCTTTGGTCGCGACGGTGTGGTGTGGTTGCGTTGTGGTACATACGTGGGAAACAAGCCAAAGTACCATTATGTGATCGTCAAAATGACTAAAGATAAGAGATTGATCACGTGACATTTTGACAGCATTTGTCAATCCCGTTCATTCTGACGTTTTGAAAATCACCTGCGACACGCCATCTATGACAGAATGTCACTTGTCTAGAATCTCTGATCACATAATGATGGATGTAAAGAAAAAACAAACACATAAGGTCCTTGAAGAATAGGAGACGGGGCCCGAGCCTGCCAGAGTTGCGGAATTTGTTCGAAAGAGTCATGCTACCGCGGCCCTGGAACGATAAGGGCTTTAGAAGGAACACGGATGGGTTTTAGTCAGTAAGAGTCCGACACGCCCTTCCGCTCCACCCAGAGCGGAAAAAGTCATTAAAATTTGATGATTTACCATTCTTAAAAAAAAGAGGAGGTTTTGGAACCATGATGTGGTCATGACCCCCAGCATTGGGGAAAAAACGCAACCAGAAGGAGGAATAACAAGTAACTACACACCAGCTTTTGTTATATTTTTTTATCGACTCTGGAGTTTTACTTACAAATTTTATTTGACCCCATATTTACAGAAGACTTCCCCTTGTCCTCCAACTTTAACAAATACTAAGAATTCAAAGCAACTTGAAGACACTTGATCCATTTGGTTTTGAATTCCTTAGTCGATTTTTATGAAAATAAAAAAAACTATTATAAATTTGAAACAAAACAAGTGTAACAATTCAATAAGTAACGAATAATATTCTAACAGCTTTCTACCGAACTCCCAAATCTTTCAAGTCTAGAAGTATTTCAAGGAAAACATATTTCATATTTTTTTTGTATCGAAACAACACAAAAAAATAAATTAGGCATACCAACCTAAAACGTGTGACCTAACTTCTCATATTTCTAGGTAAAGTGAAAAAGTTTCCTCTAAAACGAAATCGTTGATAGTTTTCATTCATAAAACGGTAGATATATTCAGAATATTTTATTTCAAAACGTCTACGATCAATCAGGCTGCCAACAGTCTCAAATATCACTATCCAACATCCAGTTTGAGAGTAAAAATAAATAGGCAAGCGTGAGCCGTTTGTTGCATGATGAGTTCCGTACATAAATACAGCTACACGAAGTTTTATGAGTATTGCTGCCAACTTTGACATGAAGCTTTCAATAGAAGTAATTTTAAAGAAGAAATTACTTTTAGAATTATGTATTAGCACGGAATCGATCTTTTGAACCTGCATTACACTTCAAAGACATTTTACTTTACACCTAACCCTTGACCAAGTAGATCACTAGCTTGTGGCAACGGCTTCGCTCGCGTGTAAGTCGGGTATTATCACAAGGGAACGTTCTTCCCGGATTTATTCTATATCGTTCTCTAAGGTCGAATGTAACTCTTATACAAATTCAAGTTCCTCAAAATCAGTTTAATCGCGAAAATATAACAAACAAAATATACAGATAGATTGCCAAGGTAACTTTCACAATTATAAAATTATTATGGATAACTTACGATCTATGTAGTCAAAGCGAAGAGAGCGAATGGTCGTGAATTTATATTACACAAACAATAGAATATTAAATTTACCTCTTAACAGTATTCTTAAGTGAAATTGTTTGGTCATTAAATAACATCTGCGTTCATGAACAAACTTTCCCCACGGAACCCTAAAAACAACATGAAAGAAACGTCACGTAACATCGACTCAAACGGATGCCAAATAGTTCTTTTTCCATTTCCAGGTCATTGACCCAACGAGACTAGAAAAGTCGGCGACTTCGCTCGTTTTAAAACTGGCGAAAGCTAATACTGTGCTGTCGAAATAGATGCTGGGCTTTCGAAGTGTTTAACATTTTTTTTGTGTTATTGTTTTTTCTTGTTGTGTTGGAGTCCATTCCGAAACGATTGTTTCGTCTGTTGGTGTTGTTCGTAATACTAAAATATTTTTGAGACGAATATTGAACAACACGAAGACGTGTGACGCTTGGGGGAGGTCTATGTCCAGCTGTGGACGTCTTTGGCTGAAATTATGACCTTTTCTTACGTACCAATGGGGTTAGACGAAAAGCCAATACACTAATTCTGGAAAAAAGACTAGTATTATGGTAATCTGAAGAACCTGAGTCTCTACGTACAACGAATAATGGGACTCTGATGGAGTTGGGCAGCACACAAGGCAAGGCGTGATGCTGAAAGGTGGAGGCATTGGCATCCAAGGACTGGTAGCAGTAATTGACGTGGTACGCTAGGGCCGTTTCGGGTTGTTCGAAAGAGTATCCGTGGCCCTGGAATACAAAGGGCATTTGAAGGAACACGGATGGGTTTTAAAGAGTCTGACACTCCTTCCCGCTCCGCCCAGAGCAGGAGGATACATTTAACGATTTCCAATCCATAAGAAAGGGTTGGTGGAAGGTATATGGGCAGACGACATTGCGGGTAGAACCTGGATGAGGGTGGCACTTGGATAGCCACAGGAAAAGAGCTCTTATTCGCAGTGAGCGAAGACTGGCTATGAATGATAATGATGAAAATTCTAAATCGAATTTAATAGAATAATATACGTTGACATTCTTAATGATCATAAATGTTTTTGCGTCTTTCATATAAGTATTTAAGATTAGTCATAAATTCAGAATTAAACTCTTTCTACTCCGGTGATCCCGTCTCGGTTTTGAGCCAAAACTAACTTTAGAATCGCCAAAAAAGTTGTTAATGTCACAGGCCTCTTTCTAAAATTGTTTTTAACTATTTCAACATCTGATTTTAGCCATAATTTGTGTAGTCTTGTATAGAAATCTTAAATATTTTTCCATGTACATATATGTCACCGGATAATTGAAAACTACGTAAGATTACAACATATCTCGATAAATTATATAATACCTCCTTGGCGGTCCGAGAAATTCTGGACTGACATAATCAGCTTATTGCTAATTATGGTTTTACAATATTTGGTATACAAAATGTAGTTTAATATTATGTGAGGACGATGCACCCAGAGTATGCTACTTATAGGAACAAAGTATTACCAGCAGAGGTAAACTTATTCATTTTCTAAATAAAAGGTACATGGTACTCACATATTTACAAATATTGGAACCATAAATTAAAGGTACTAAGGTTACAAAAGTCAAAAAGTCAAAAGTCAAAACGTTTATTTCAATTAGGCCATTAAACGGCACTTTTGAACGTCAGCATTTACAGTTCAGTAAAATAATAATATTACATTAATAAAGTGACTCTACTGTACATTCGGAAAGGTAGATTCTTATGGAGAAGAACGGACAAGAAACTCCATAGTTACTCTTTTAAAATAATGATTTACAAAATTTGGTATACATAAATTAATTTAATATTATGTGAGGACGATACACCCAGAGTATGCTATTTATAAGAACAAAGTATTACCAGCAGAGGTTAACTTATTCATTTTCTAAAAAAAATTAGGTAAATGGTACTCACATATTTACAGATAATCTTAATAACCATTTATCATAAATTTACAAGGTACATTATACTGGTATTCAGCTGAATCCGGTTTGACTCAAAGTAAAAGCATTTATTTCAAATAAACCATTATCAGGTACTTTTGAATTGTCAAAGTCAGTCCGTCAAAAACATGAAGCTATTTGCACGTTCCAAAGCGTAGATCTCTATCGAGAAGAACGTGCAAGAAACTCCACAGACACTCTTTTAAATCATTTTATTTGACTGGAAGCCGACCCCAATATAGTTGGGAAAAAAGGCTAGGCAGATGACTAAGGTTACAAGGATACAGTACCACAAAATCCTGAGTTAATAATTTCGCTATCACGTTATCACGTAGTATGTAGAAACTATGGGTGTTATAGCTCGCTAGTATGTTGAATGTGAAAGCTATTATTATCGTGTATCGTGAAACACTTATTTGCATATAATATAAAGGCTATTAAGAACGGGGTTGTCGCCATACTGTTCCCGGGTCGAGACATTTCAATTTTTTTTCAATTATGAAGTAACTTGTGATCGTGTGATCGTGTATATGTGAGTTTGTGTTGGAGAAAATATTATTTTGTTGAAAGTAGTTGAGTTGAGAGTTTTTACCAAACTTTGTGTAATGCAAAATGATTAAAAAAAAATAGTCAATTATGAAAATGAAAGAAAGAAAAATAGATTATTTGCGCCAATATGACGCGGACCAAAAAATAAAATAAACAAAATTACAAAAGTTATGCGAGGAAGATATGCGTCACATTCGCGCAAAACGGCCATCGCTCAGCATAATGCTGGGATTCGTGTACGAGACTGAGCCACAGCGCTGGTTTTCAGCGCTGTCCAGATATGAATTAATTATATATATTATGCAAGACAGGCATCACCGATGTTGGTAGTTGTTGATAAGTCTGCGAGACTAAAGTTGGACTGGACGGACCACACTTACAGGATTCATTATGGCCGATGGGCCAGGATCGTCACGTCAACATCTCGACACTTTCCTAAAGGAAGAGTTTTGGCCGAAGGATGTAATCTACCGACGTTTGCGCGGCAGGCTATGCGAGACCGCGCAGCGTAACTCGACGCCGCGCCGTCACTTCGTGTGTCTTAGTTATATTTTAAGCAAGATTAATATGTATTAGTTTATTTTTTAAATGTTTTATTTGTGTGTTTTATCTATGGGCCTTAGGTGTGATAATAAAGAATATTAGTATTATTATAACCGAGGCAGTATAACACTGCCGTGACTTGGAACTTGTTCCCGACGGATTTATTTATTTAAACTTTATGTACAATAGTGGTACATGGGCGGACTTAATGCATCAAGGCATTCTCTACCAGTCAACCTTTGGGTTATCAAGACTATACTGTGGTAGGTGTACAATAAATAAAATTAAGATACCGAGAATGTATGAATGAAGCTCATTAGTTTTAGAGCAAAATTGACCACCTTGAAATTGAATACCTTCGCGAAAAATCCTAGTTAGTGGTGGTATTCCTTTACTTCAAGATAAACTTTTATCAAAACAAAACATCCGAGGGCCATAACGTAAAGAAAACAAAACAATAATATATCTAAATAATAATCGAGAAATACAAAAGGGCGTATCAAAATATTTGATATACGATCTCTCGGCGATCTCAAATTGAGTTTTTACTGGTGATATATTGAATAATTAACCCAACTCCGGTGATTAAGTGAGGTGGTGATTAATTATTTGACGGTCAATGACACGTGGTTAAATCATAGCAATCTTTGATAAAAGTTTAGTAACGCTTGCCATGGTTTGTATGTGGATGGGTGACCATTTCATGCCGATACAGTAAGAGTAATTAATTATTTCATTTTCTATGACACGTAGTTAAATCATAATAATATAGCTATGTATACTTATATAATAAAGCTGATGAGTTTGTTTGTTTGAACGCGCTAATCTCTGGAACTACCAGTCGGATTTGGAAAATTCTATGCTATGCGGAAACGGGGAATTCCTACGGGAACGGTAAAAAACGGGATATGCGCGTACGAAGTCGCGGGCAAAAGCTAGTCTCTGATAAAGTTAAGCAACACTTGTCGAGGTTTGTATTTGGATGGGTGACTGTAATATACTGACTTATCTGGGCCTCGTAAAGTTTCGTTGTCGTTTTTACTGTTGATAAGCACGCGTTTGACCACTATCTTAGCTGATGGTAAGCAATCATGTGGTCGAAGATGGAGTACGCATGCCTAGAAGTAACCTATTCACTCTTGACTTTAAAGACTCCCAGGTTGTAGATATCAGGAAACACATACCCTGGCAGGGAATTCCACTCCTGCACACGCACAATGAATGTGTTACCAAAACGTTTCGTGCGTGTGTCGCGGGATGTCCACCCTGTACCGGTGGCGCATCGCCGTACGTCTTGTGGTCCGATGATGGAACGGGCTTGGCGGAATTAAACTATGCAATTGCGTCGCACACTCCCCAAAATGCCACCAATAGAAAGTCGACTAGCAACTGCTCCCTCCCCCTCCTACTTGGCCCTCTTCCTCTCTCCTTATTTTGCTGTGCCCGACAGGGTCCATATTGATCTTTTACTTTGTTATACCATCTATGTAATACATAACGGAATGAAATAAATAATTGAGTATTGAGTATTGGCGTCGATGCTCAAGACTTTGGAGCTTCGACTCGACGAGCCTATCATTGCCGATGATTCTCTTGCTACATTCGATTAGATAGATGGAAGCCAACTCTAAATAATTGGAAAAAAGGGGGCAAATGGTGTTATGACACTTATTCATGATGTTCTGCCGGTCGATTCTTTAAACAAGTCGAGGTGAAGACTTGGGTGAAGTGATCACGAGGTGAGCTGTCAATCCATACAATCAAGATGTCACGTGATCACGGAGTGAGCTGTCAATCTATACAGTCAAGATGTCACGTGATCACGGAGTGAGCTGTCAATCTATACAGTCAAGATGTCGCGTGATCACGGAGTGAGCTGTCAATCTATACAGTCAAGATGTCGCGTGATCACGGAGTGAGCTGTCAATCTATACAATCAAGATGTCACGTGATCACGGAGTGAGCTGTCAATCTATACAGTCAAGATGTCACGTGATCACGGAGTGAGCTGTCAATCTATACAGTCAAGATGTCAAGTAATCACGGACTGAGCTGTCAATCTATACAATCAAGATGTCACGTGATCACGGAGTGAGCTGTCAATCTATACAATCAAGATGTCACGTGATCACGGAGTGAGCTGTCAATCTATACAGTCAAGATGTCACGTGATCACGGAGTGAGCTGTCATTCCATCTTGATTATATGGTCACCGAAGCCTTCACTTCGATATGTTTACAGAATCGACCGGCTGTTATTGTTTATGTACTACGATTCACACATTATTTTGTGGTTCGGTAATTAAAAGTACCTTAGTAAAATAAGTACAAGGTTCATTTTTAAATTCGACCGATAGTACCTACTTTTGCGGTTTATAAACATATTGACGTATGTATATGTAATTAGTATATAATGAACAGGAAAATATTCGATAACTTTAGGTCCCGGATTATAATGAGTGTGTTTTGGTACTTTGGAACCGGTAAAGTATTTTTTTACGGGTTTACCTGTAAATTCGTTTTTATTATATTTTTGGATGTTTAGGTGTGTTGTAGATAAACATTACACATTGAAGTAGCTTTCATAGACCCTTGTAATTATTATCATCATTTCAGCTGGAAGACCTGCCAACTTGTCTTTTTACATTTTATGTTTGTATGTATGTTTGTATGTATCAAAGTCAAAGTCAAAGCATTTATTTCAAATAAACCATTACCAGGTACTTTTGAATTGTCAAAGTCAGTCCGTCAAAGACATGGAGCTATTTGCACGTTCCAAAGCGTAGATCTCTATGGAGAAGATCGTGCAAGAAACTCCACGGACACTTTTAAATCATTTTATGTTAACAAAAATCCTGATGACATTAACCTTGTTGCTTCTATATATGAGAACAATGTAAAGAAAGAAAAAACAATTTATAGTTATAAAATATAAAAATGAAAATATAAAAATGAGGCAGTGGCAACTAAGGGATGACCAGTCTCCACTGACGGCGCCCGTTCACGAACATGACGCGTTATATTTCTTGGGCTCGCGCCGTAGTCAAAACGGCTTGATCGATTTTAGCTTGAGAGGTGTCTTTACATTCGTCTTGATTGTGAGAGTGGTACTACTCAGCGCTATATTATGTGTTCAAATTTTTTTCTCCTCAAAAGCTATCGAGTGGGTTGTCAAGATATAGGGCTCGAAGATACGATCCCAAAAATCTACCTAAAACGTAGGAAAGAAAAAAAATACTTTGTCAAAAAACCCAACAAGTCAGTTTTCAAGCCATCTGATGTTATAAATGCGAAACTAACTCTGGCTGTCTGTCTGTTACGCTTTCACGCCTAAACCGCTGAACCGATTTTGATGAAATTTGGTACAGAGATAGATTAAACTTTGGAAAAGTACATAGGCTACATTTTGTTGCGAGAGAAGGGCTTGAAATAGGGGATGAAAGTTTGTATGGGAGTCCATCATTGTTGAAGATAAAACCATGAACCTTTGTACTTGATGAAAAATAAATAAACAGTAAGTTCAAGCGTTTTTGAAAAATTTGTATCTTAAAAATAAAAATGGCTGCCCAAAGTAACTATTGCACACGGACGAAGTCGCGTGCAAAAGCTAGTATATCTATAATAACATACTGATAAGACAAGCTTGTCTAGTTCTAGTTTATAAAATAAATCTATCTTCCATCTTTCTTTCACCTTTTTTTTTTCTTTGAATGAAAACAGATTCACCAGCACACAATTTCCGCAAATAACTCCAATATTCTCACAAACCCCCATCAAACAACAATAGGTTAACTTTTGGCAATCCTAACACCATACTAGGCAATAAAGATGACGTCACTGTGTTACCATTTCTTAGAAACGGGCGAACTGATGCCAATTGGCAACTGGCATGAATACGATGACCACTTTCTATGGTTGCTAGCTCACGAACTGATTTGTGGACAACGGTTAGTCAAGCACGTGATGGTGTATTTATAGTGGTTGGAGACCCGGTTTGGTTAATTAGAGGTATGGAAAAGTTTCATCTTACCAAAAATATATATGGCACTTGCCAGTCTTGTCAACCAAGGTATGGTTAACAAGACTGGCAAGCTCATGAAGCTTTCAATTTTAAAAACCGGCCAAGTGCGAGTCGGACTCGCGCACGAAGGGTTCCGTACCGTATTATCTATAAAAACGGCAAAAAAATCACGTTAGTTGTATGGGAGCCCCCTTAAATATTTATTTTATACTGTTTTTTAGTATTTGTTGTTATAGCGGCAATAGAAATACATCATCTGTGAAAATTTCATCTGTCTAACTATCACGGTTCATCAGATACAGCCTGGTGACAGACGAACAGACGGACAACGAAGTCTTAGTGAACGGCTCCCGTTTAACCCTTTGGGTACGGAACCCTTAAAATTAGCATCCCAATTGCATCAGTTTTAAATTCGCTTAATTTGTTTTCAATCGAAAAAACTCCAGGTCCATGTTTAAAAATTAATCGCGACCGAAGTGACATTTTTGGTTCGATATCGTTTAGTGACTTGCCCATGTCTCTTATGTCGCTGATTTAACGATGCAGTTCAATGAAAAGGCTATGATTTTAATGAAATGGTTGATTGAGCTAGTTGGCTGCAGCATAGACATAGATTGAACTTTTTTTCTTTTTTTTTAAGGATGGGTAATCATCGAGTGGCTTCTTCCGCTCTGGGTGGAGCGGAAGGGCGTGACAGACTCTTACTGACTAAAACCCATCCGTGTTCCTTCTAAAGCCCTTTGCGTTCCAGGGCCGCGGTGACTCCTTTGAACAAATTCCGCCAACCTGCCAGGCTGGGGGCCCCGTCTTCTATGCTGACATCTCTTTGAGGCGCGCGTGGAACACAACGCGCCATCGACCCGGGCTTGATCGGACAGCGAGCCACCCAAAGGTCGCACCTACTATTGGCCGGGGATCGCCGTGCGACTCCCGACGCCCGGGGCGTCTTCTCCTGTAGCGGAGGTTGGACATTGAACCTTGGGGAAGGACATTTGAACATAGGAACTTTGTATGAAAGTCTTTGTTTTTTGAAACCGGATGTAGTCGCAGGCATTAGCTAAATCATCAAACCGCATAATTTAAGAACAATAATTCAAGTCTAAGTCCAGAGCTACTCTCCAATAAATGAAAGAATGATGTAGTCACAGTTCTGAAGCCCGTCATTGCCTCGTTAGGCCGGTGTTGGTAAACTGGTAACTTTCGCAATTATTATCCACCGAACTATGAACCGATAACGAGCTGGATTTAACAGAATTTAACTGGAGGAAAGGGGCAGAAGGTTAACTACTTCTGAAATAAAGTAAACTAACTTTTAAAAGATCGTACTGGACTACTGGACTGTTTTTCGGGTTGACGGACATGGTCGGTTTTGGAATGAAAGGTCATTTAAACCTTGTCACTTACATGGATGTCCCTTTCAGTCGAAGGTATAGTAAAATGAGATCTAGTTAGTTTTAATTCCTCTCAGTGTCCTAGTGTCCTGCCTTGAGAGTATTGTCAGTAACGTTTTTTGTTTTCGAAAGTTAACAGCCGGTCGATACTTTAAACATGTCGAAGTGAAGGCTTGGGTGAAGTGATCACGAGATGAGCTCATCTCGTGATCACTTCACCCAAGCCTTCATTTCTTTCATTTTTAATCAAGATGTCACATCTTGATTAAAAATGACATCTTGATTATATGGATTGACAGCTCACCTCGTGATCACTTCACCAAAGCGTTCATTTCGACATGTTTACAGAAGCGACATTGGCTGGTTTGTAAACGTTTTTGTGGCGTAGCTGAAAAATAATCATTTGGAACATGCAACCGAAAACATGGCATAATTTCAGGACGCTGACTATCCTGCCCAAGAGGACAGTCAGAGGACAGTCGAAGATACCTTCCTTCTTGCATCCAGAAGTAAATATTACAGCTCTAAGATTGATTCTTTCTATACCTAGTCCAACTGGATAAATGATATTTATTTTGCAATAGGTTACAAGTCTTTTAAACGTAATTTTTTTGTGTCTTACTTATCGAGATGAAGCCGTTGTGTTGTAGCTCTGTGAACCTTCTTTCCCCCCATTTCTCGGTGTCCAGGTAAGCTTAGCTCCTCGATCAGCCAGTTCCACTCGACCGAAGCGTTTCGTTTTCGACACAACTCTCGATACTGTCAGTTTTGGTATTTTAGCGTTTCATAAGCATACTTAGTGCCTAATGTTCTAGATCCTGTACTTCGAAACGTAATGAGATATTGTTTTGAAATTTCTTAACTTGTAGTTTGTTTCGGCATTGGTTCAAGCTGACGGAAAGTATTTAGTTGGCTTATTAAAAATGGCTTTTTGCCGAGACTTTGTCTGTAATGATGTACAGCATCATCTGCCTAGCCTTTTCTCAACTATATTGGGGTCGGCTCCCAGTCAACCCGGATTCAGCTGAATACTAGTGTTTTACGTGGAGCCATTGATAGGGTAACACGGTACTTCTTGGCTAGACTGGTGTCAGATTTTCTGGCTTCTGACAATCTGTAACGAATGCTAAAGATCTACAAATGGCAGCTGGGACCAACGGCTTACCTTGTTTTCCGAGGCACGGAGGAATCTCGATATGTTAAGATGGTCACCCATCCACAGACCGACCTTGGCAAGCGTTGCTTAACCTTAAAGATCGACCCGTGCGGCTGTTTTTATTTAGCACTTTAGTTTAATTGTGTGCTCCGTAAGTGTTTCCGGGGCATCTCAGGCCCTATCAGAATACCAGCGCTGTGTTTTTTTTTTAAATATCTTAGCGTATGCTGAGATAGGGACCTTTTTGGCCTCGCACAGATTAATTTAATGTTGTTTGCTTTATTAATTAATTATTTTGTCAGTACTCTTCGTTTTTAATTTATGTAACAGTTTATGTACACACACATTTAACAAATTATTATTATTATTTTTTGTATGTCTTGTGCGAGTCCCAAATAACAAACATTTTTTTTTACTATCAAAAATATATCTCGGGAACAGTGTAACCTTATTCTGTCAATACAATATTTTTTGCTATTTGATCTCTACACCAGATTTGTAAACAAAAAAGGTAAAAACTTTGCTCCACACTAGGAACAAACAGGAAGGTTTACAACCATACAAACTCACATACACAAACAGCCAACTATCTGTAGGCAATACAAATATTTGATCCGTGCGAGAATCTAGCCCGCGACACAGCGCAGCAGCCAATCGCTCAACCACGGCGCCAACCGTGTCGTCAATTTGAAGACTTCTTTCTAAGAAAGTACCCTAATAATATAATGACACCTACTAAGACTCTCGTCTATCGCCTCCACCACATAAGCGATTAGACGCAAGTCGCAACAGTTCACGACCGATCGTAAAACAAAACCAACGTGATTAAACCGAACATCCGATTTAGGGATGGGCGTACATTATCACTTACCATCTATTACACATGACCCCTATATCTTTTACCAACCATCGAAATTAAAGACCACTGTAGACTGGTTAATAAATATCCAACCAAGAAAGTTTTGCAGTTATATTAAAGGATAATAGAGACTATGCGGATGGACATAAGGGCTAAGTGATCAACATTTCCGTCAATTCACGTGTATAAGCTCACGTTTAGCTTGGGGCGTTCGTCGCCAATCTGTCAAACTGGCTAGTTATGTGTTACAGTAAAATATTGAACAAAAACTGGCCGTTAAAGAACAGTAAGTTTGAATTTAGAATGATGTCATAGATTAATTGGATTCTATTCTCTCTCTTACTATTCTTTGACTCTTAGGTGCGCTGAAAAAAGTTTTTATTCCACACCATGGTGGTCTTGACTGTAATAGATTTCTTGTGTTTCTGTTTCTCGGAATGGGATGGAGCTCTATTCATAGCCGTGATTTTGTGACAGGTTGTCGACGTGGCACTGCCGGTGGGTGTCGTAAGCGGTGGTTAGGGGATTATGTCAACGAAAGGGCAGTGACCACCTGTAAACTAAAATGGCGACGAAGCCGCCTGAAAAATGGCTTCAGTTTTGCCTTCGCGTTAGAATTCTTCCTCTTTGATGGCAATTTAAACTAATATTATATGAGCTAAAAGTATTTTAAAACAAGCTTTTATGTATGACACTTCAATACACTTTAAGTGAGCCCAAAAACACAGGTTCTATGGTCACCTTTGGTTGGAGATATCCTATGGTCACCTTCCAGCTGCATCATCAGACCAGCTCTAAAACGCAAAATAAATGCACTATCTCCAAAGTTTTATAAGTATCACAAGTTTAAAGTTTAAAAAAACCACTTCCTGTGTTTTATAAATGGATTGCTAATATTTAACTGGACATACGATCGAAGTAAGTTAATAAAAAGATTCAAATAAACATCTCTTACCTCTTATAATTTTATGTTTGTTTCAAGGAATAAACTGATATTCATTGAAACATAATTATATAAAATTATATTTTTAAATATTTCAATATAAATTATAAAACACGTTTAAAATATAAAAGTAGTAGCCCACCGGTATCAGGAACAGGATCCAAGCTACCAGCTGACCTCTTTTATTATTACAAGCTTTTTAGGGTTCCGTACCCAGGGTTTTAGGGTTTTAGGGTTACTAACAAAACCTCTCCGCTGTCCGTCCATCCGTCCGTCTGTCTGTCAGCGGGCTGTATCTCAAGAACCGTAATAGTTGCAATTTTCACAGAGTGTGTTGTCGCTATAACAACAAATAATAAAAATTAAGGGTGCTCCCATACAAGAAACGTATTTTTTTTTCGGTTTATGGTCGGAACCCTTCTTGTCCGACTCGCACTTGGCCGGTTATTTTTTTCGTCAAGGCTAATTATTGTCGTAAATTCTTTCACTGCCACGGAGCACCATAAGCTACTTTACCCGGTAAAAATGCACGGATCGTGTGGGATAAGCTACGGGAGTGAATTCACGGGAAAAACCCAGTTACTTATAGAGGAAAAGCCGATGAATTTCGCGATGATGACGACTGATTGTGCATTCCTATTAAAATCCGTTTATTATAATATTATTGTCATTCTGCTGGTGTGCGTCTTGACGTCTTGACGCAATGTCGTGCTATGTGCGGCATCACAAACTGCTATCACTTTCTTATTCATTGTTATTTATAGAAGCTTTAGTATTGCCCACTTAAATTTATTTTTCAACACATTTGCTAAAAAATTGCATTAACGAAGCCTGTATAATATTGTTCGAAAGTTAAAAATTACGCACCATACAATGGAACGTGCGGTAAAATAGGTACTCCCATCTGAGTACCTATTTCACTGCACTCCTCGTTCTATAGCGCCGTGCGTTTCTTTTAATTTCTAAAAAAAAAAGAATACCAACAAGGAGTTTCACATTACTAGAATTAATAAGCTGAATGATCGAACCTCCTTGGAAGCGCTTTTGCTTTATACGTTTGTCTCACTTTAATACTAAAGAGCTATTGAACTGTTTTCCCGCAAATTTGTTGAAAAACTTTGTATCACACACGTGCGGAAATTTACACGTCCACTCGTTTGTAAAGCTAGTATCATAAATAACGATTGAAGTATACCTAGTTGTCGCAGCAAAGTCGTTGTATTGATCGGACGTTTCACATAATGTTTGGACACTTTATGAAATGGTCAATTCTACGATTGGTCTTCGACATAGATAAACTCTGCTATCAAGGCAAAGGTTCTATGAGTACAGCTCAAGCAGGGTAAGAAAATCAATCTGCATTGCCTGTTCCCAAGTAAATACCAGTATTTTACAAAGAGCGACTGCCTATCCGACCACCACAACCCTGGGTATACCCATACCCAGGTCTGATAGAATGAGATAGATCTCAAAAAGGGGTTCCCTTGAGCTACCGGTGTAACGAAGCTAGTAAATAAACGAGTTTAAGTTAATGAAAAGCATTAAAAAGGTTTTCAGTATATTATACGTTTATTTAAGAACTTTTTGCCAATGTTAATAAAACTTGACTTTTTGAATATTTTGGGGTTAATGCTCCCCTGTTTAGCTGTCATCCTTCATCAGCAACCCCATTTTTAGTTTTCTTAAAATTGAAAGTGTAAAAGATCAAGTAAAAGTTTATAATTCATTGAATAATTGTCGTAAAGATGTTGATATTTAAATATTCACATACAACTTCCCACGCAAAACCAGATAATTTACATCAAACCCGAATGTATTCGAGCCATGATTGACACCTGACATGTAAATTACGAAGCATTTTTAGGGTTCGGAACGTCCGTATGGTAATACGGAACCCTTATAGGGTCACTCGTGCATCTGCCCATCTGCCCATCTGTCACAGTCAATTTACTCCGAATCTACTGAACCGATTTTCTTGAAATTTGGTACACATAATATTATGAACTACTGTCAACCAAACTCTAATCACATGGAAGAAAAAAAACATGTTAATAAGTTAACTTTTGGGGGACAAAATCCATATGAAGTCTAAGGTTTCAAAATAACATGATTCGTTCGGAAACCTTTGTGCGCGAATCCGACTCGCTCTTGGCCGTTTTTATATTATTATAAAAATCAGCATAATTGAATATTAAATTGCTTAATCGACACTTTTGTGTAAGTGTGTAAGTGCAAATTACTTGAAAAATTAAGGAAATGAGTTTGAGTACGGTATTTTTGATGGCGGGCAATTATCCGAGGCAATAGTTATTGCCCCTCGAATTAAAATGAAACACGGAAAGGGCATTTCCTCTGATATTTTGACACTCCTCGAAAAAGCTTGTTATGTGAATTTGTTTTTATGTTTTGTGGCTTTTTGATTATAGCGGGAATTACGGAGCCGACACGTCATGCGTGTGTAGAAACTCCGCTTTTGTTTTACTTAAAACCCGCAAACCTAACTTTCGATTTATGAATTAAGAATTTGAAGTTGAGTATATGTCAAACTGTACTTTAACTTAAAAACCAGTAAATTTCGGCATTCAAGTAGGGTTTGACATGGTCTTAACTCGAAATACCCAATAGAGAAAATTTTAGGTATCTTTTCATGGTTTGCGGTCTCCACACTAGTATGTAAAAATACATCATGTACCTATGTGAGCCTTCTTAGTTTAAACTAAGTCCGTATTGGTAAAAAAAATGTTTGTTGTTGTCGTTTCAGATGCAACATCATCATCTGCCTAGCCTTTTCCCAATTATATTGGGGTCAGCTTCCAGTCAAACCGGATTCAGTTGAATACCAGTATTTTACGTGGAGCAGCTGCCTACCAGACCTCCACAACCCATTAACTGGGTAACACGGTACTCCTTAGAAAGACTGGTGTCAGATTTTCTGGCTTCTGACCATCCGTAACGACTGCCAAAGATCCACAAATGAAAGCCGGGACCAACGGCTTAACGTGCTTTTAGAGGCACGGAGGAGTTTCGGTATGTTATAGTTGGTCACCCATCCACAAACCACCCTCGGCAAGCGTTGCTTAACCTTGAAGATCGATCCGTGCGGCTGTTATTAATTTACTGATTGATTGACAAAACTGTAATTCATTAGTAATCTTTGATTTGAATGAAAGATGACCAAGAAGCTTCATTTCTGTATTTAATTGAATAAATCACACTATAAATATTTCAAGTATTTTGTGAATTTGTGTAAATTTTCATTGTTGAGGGTAATCTCCAAAATCGAATCGTGTGTGTGAATAGTGAAAGCATTATTCAAATAGGTGACAGATACATAATTCTACATGGCCATAGGCCATATTTAATTAAGCAACTAGGGAAAAGCCCGGACTGGCCGCTAGATGTCATAAAATATGAATAGTCCCGATAAAATGTTCCAAAGGAAAAATTGTGCCTAAAGCAAAAAGTTCAGTAGATCGATTGCAAATATTTTATACTGTGGCGTAGATTTTTCGCGGAGAGGTCGGTGGTCATCGGCAGGACATCGTGTATCATCGTCGTGTTAAACAGGGGCGGTCGCCGGAGGTAGCATTTTCAATGCCAACAGGCTCGAATAACCCAGCCTTAAATATATACAATTGTGACTTAAAAAACATCTTCCATTTTCGTGATAAGTTATTTTTAATCAGGTATTCGGAGTCAATGATTTACCGCAAGTTCATGGGAGGCCGTTGATAATTGTAATAATGAGCCACACATAATACGATGTGGGTTGGCACGTAGGCAGAGTAGGCAGTCTGTGCATCACTATTTAGATCAAAACTTAAGTGTAGGCATTATTTATGAGCTGTGCCTAGGGTTGCCAACCGTACTTTAAATAGTTACTATGTCGCTTGTCACCGTACTTTAAATAGTTTCAATGTCGCTTGTCACCGTACTTTAAATAGTTTCTATGTCGCTTGTCACCGTACTTTAAATAGTTTCTATGGCGCTTAGGCGTACTTTATTTTTTACCGTTGATAGGCACGCGTTTGACCACTATGTCAGCTGATGGTAAGCAATGATGTGGTCGAAGATGGAGCACGCTTGCCTAGAAGTTACCTATTCACTCTTGACTTAAAGAGTCCTAGGTTGTAGCTATCAGTAAACACAGACTCTGAATTCCACTCCTTAATATTTAATTTTAAATTTAAAAAACAATACTTTGATTTACTTGACTCTGGATGTAATTATATGAATCCCTGCAATTTCACTGAGAGAGAGCTTCTTTTAATAAATTTCAATGCAATCTTATTTTTTTTTTCACAACAATGAAAAATGCTTAGGTTTCGCCAAAGTGCTTTTTAAAAATAATAATTAAGTGTACTTTCCTACTTTTAATAAGACTGCACAATTAATTTACCCTCTCTTAGATCAGAAGATTCTATTTTTATAAAAAGTTGGTAACCCTAGATGTGCCTCAGGCTACAAACACGTGAAAAGATCAAATAATTTCAGAGGGTGTACCAAAAAGATTTTGGTATACCAAGATTTACCTCCCTATTGTTAATGAGCTTTATGTTTGAGGAGATAGGGTCAAGCAATAAATCTGCCTAGTCTGCCTAGACTGCCTACTATGTTGAGGTCGGCTTCCAGTCTAACCTCATGCAGCTGAGTATCAGTATTTTACACAGAGCGACTGCCTGTCTGATCTTCAAAACCCAGTAACTGGGTATTACGATACTCCTTGGCAAGACTGGTGTCTGATTTCTGGCTTCTGACTTCCCATGACGACTGTAAAAGATGTAACCAACAGCTTAACGTGCGTTCCGTGGCACGAGGAAACACCGTATGTAACGGATGGGCACCCATCCAAGGATCAACCTCGGCAAGCGTTGCTTAACCTCAAGTTCGATTCATGTGACAGTCATTATTTAGCCACGAGCTCCTCTAGTGAAATCTAAAAATAAATGTGTAAGTACTTAAACTAATAATAAATTAATCTCTTGATAAAACAAATGCCGTCTTAAAAAGTTTCGAATTTGCCAACGAACTAATTGAAAGAAAAAAACCAAAGTGGCTCGCATTCCAGTCCAGCCTGTAATCGGGCAAGGCTGTCCAATTCGACTTATTCAACTCGATTAAGGAGATTTATTTGCTATATTAATTACTGCTTTAAATATCGCAAGAAATACATTAAGGTCGATCGAGTGTTTTTTGTCTGATAAATCGATAATCGGGGCTACTGATTGGCGGAAGAAATTACCATTACTTGTTATAATTTTGATTGCAAGTAATTTAGGCTCCTGCCAGGGTTGCGGAATTTGTTCGAAAGAGTCACCGCGGCCCTGGAACGCAAAGAATTTAGAAGGAACACGGATGGATCTTAGTCAGTAAGAGTCTGCCACGCCCTTCTGCTACCCAGAGCGGAAGAAGTCATTTGATGATTTCCCATCCTAGGCTGGTTTTTTTCCGAAATTTATAGTAAAGCGAGTGAATCCGCGGGCAAAAGCTAGTTCATTATAATAGCAAAATTATCTCAAGAAAAGCCGAAACCGTAAACGTTATTAACACAATATAACAACACATTCCGGTTGTCGATGGGGCTGCCGCGTTTTTGTAGCGCGTCCAGCATGTTTGCCGACGCGGACGTTGATAGTTTTTCGGCCATCATGTGCAACAGATGAGCATCTCTGCTACGTCGTGTTCGCACCAGTTCCAACACCATTCTTAGAATATTGGCTGATAGGTGGGACTCTCCGATCTTGGGGCGGGTGGATAATAATAATAATAATAATAATCTTTATTGTCCAGAAAAATACATGATTCAATCAGATAAATCACTGGTCTCCACACTAGGATTCCCTGTGTCGTGGAGGCCAGTCTCTTTCATCACGGTTCATAAAATACAATGGAATATATCGTAATAATATGTCTAACAAAGAAAAAGCTAAACAAAAACAAAAATTATAAAGGGTTATAGCGTCTTGCAGTAAGTGTGTAGAAAAGTGAGAGTCGTGTGGTGTTGGTGCGTGTATGTTTGTGTGTGTGTCTGTGTGTGTGAGGGTGTGTGTGTATATGTGTATGTGTGTGTGTGTGGGATGGTGCGTTTGTGTGTGTGTGTGCGTGTGTCATGTCTCAGAAACGAATAGATCATGATAAAATGTAATAAATGTTTTAAAAAGTATTTAATAGTTTCTCCGTGTCGCCGTAATCCAGATCTTTTAGGTAAGTTTTGATGTGAGATTTGATGGATACGACTGCACGCAGTCAAGTAGACATTCCCCAGGATCGGCATGCCTCACGCAGCTTAGAATTAATATTACTAACACCAGATTATTAGTTTACATTATTACTAACAAATATGGAAGTGATTCCGAAATAAACGTTTATTTATTTATTCATAAAGGTTTTTTCTATGACGACTCATCAACTGCCTTCATATTCGTGATTGTATTAATGTAGGAAATCTTGCAGTGAAGTAACACTGTCCATGTACTGCTAGACTTTCTGATTTCACCTCATTAGACCTGTTTACCTATGGGAGCGTTCAAGTATTACGTAACGCAATTTTTGAAGAATTTTGACCTTCCCTCCCCCCTATGTAACGCGCCGTATCGTTTTTCTGTACCCCCCTCCCCCCATCCCTAAACGTTACGTAGCACCCAAGTGACAATTTTTACCTGAAAGTCACAATAATCTCTCTACTACTCTCATGTTCCCTACTTTTTTTAATTAATAAATGTCATTTCAAGAAAGATATTGATGTTTCATTTTTTTTTTGGCAAAATGACTACTGTTTTGTGACTGTAACTCGAAAATATGTTTAGTGAGCTAACGTTAAATAAAAAAAACAATGTTACGTAACGCGTTGTTCGAACACCCCTCCCGCCCCTGTAACGCATCGTAACGTTTTACAAGACCCCCCCAAATTGCGTTACGAAACTTGAACGCCCCCTATTCCTAGAAAAACCTTTGTAGTATTTACCTATAACCTACCAAATAATGACTGCACTACTTATTTCTGGAACGACAGCGTATAACAGTACTTTAGGATCCCACATACCAAAGCGTAAGCCCGGCGATAAAATCAGGCGATTTCCCTGCGCCCGCACCGCAGCACCCGCTGCCCAATTACGAGCAACTACTCATTATTTTAAGAAAACATTAACTACTTAACATAAAAATTTGAGTCGAAAACGCTATGCAATTACGTGAACCACAAAATTGCGAAGTGTATAATGTAGGTGGCGGAGACAGGGAACTGTTCGACTGGATGCGGCAGGGGACTGCCTGGGTCGCAGATTGTATTTTATTAAAACTTTATGCATAAGGAAACTCACTGTTCAAAGATGGACTTAATGCCTTGAGCATTTTCTACAAGCTAGCCTTAGGACGTTGGCTTTAACCAGCATCTACTGCTTTTAAAGCCAGGGTCGCGACTCAGGACTCTCGTCTAAGACGAATATCTGCCATGTTCTCGAAATTATAAAAGTACACTTTCTGTCATATGGTCTCGCATACGCATATCTTTATACATCCAGGGGCCTATTTAATAAAACTTACAGATTTAGCCGACAATTTAGTCAGTTTCTTTCGTAAATTTTCTGCTTTAGTATTTAAATATCACCTGTCGCAAGACTGTCATTTAAATCATTTGTTCAGAAATATTTCGTATTGTCAAAACATAATTCGAATATTAAATAGGGCCTAGGCTTCAATCTAATAATAATAATAAGTTTGTTAAACTTTGTTAAAGTTAAAGGTGAAAACATTTTTTTTTATTTGAGATGGGTTTGCTTTTGACTCTAGTCTAGGTCATAGATGACAGAGACAAAGTCAACGATGGAGCGAGCTTACCCAGAAGTAGCCTGCTCACTCTAATTTTGAAGAGATTAAGGTTGTATGCGTTCGGAAACACAGCCGTAGGCATAGAGTTCCACTCCTTTGCTGTGCGCATTATAAAAGACGTTTGGAAACGTTTAGTGCGAATTGATGGAAAAGCAAATGTCTAATAACAACATTGATTAAATTCACTCAATACCATAATACTCACTAAAATTTGCGCCAAACTTCCAAACTCTCCATCAACATTTGAGCCCCCAACAAAGTAACAGATCACTTCAACACACCGTATATCTTCGTCAGGATGCCGCTGTCCGACCCCCGCTGTAAGTGACTGCCAAAAGTTGCACGAAGCTCTACAAAAAGTACAAGACGCGCTCCAGATCAAATGAGATGGTCCTCAGGGCATCAGAGTAGCGGGGTTCAGATGCTGCTGCTATATTTAGAGAAAAGCAGTGCTATTTTAATGGTATAAAGTTTTATAGAAAGATGTTTATTGCTGTCTTGGAAAGTAGGATATTTAGATACAATCATGAATTCATCGGTTTGAGTAATTTTTCTATAAGTTATTCTAAGGTTAAAAGATCTTCTAATTGCTCAAGCGAATTTAAGTAAATTAATTCATGTATTTCAGAGCTGGTTTCATTAAAATTGGAACCTTACAGACCCAGAAACATGTCGCCATTTTGTATCCGCCTCTGTCCCAAAGTACTCTGTGCTTACATACATTGCTTTTTAATAACGTGTTTAATGCAAAAGAAATTTACGTTCGAAATCAGCGGCGGTGCAGTTCCTCGCTCCGAAGTCGCCCATTGATGCAAAATCGAGAACAGGTTCGGAAACCGATACCATATGAACACATACCTACTTATTAGCCCTGACGGAGACAGGTGAAATTTTAATACCGAACTTTATTATATAAATTCAGGGTTGTCGATTATCGGTATCGAAATTTCAGATTTTGTACCAAATTACGTTTTCTTGGCACGTAAATTGCAATTTGCGCGATATAGAAGTATCTTACCAATACCTAAGGATTGCATTCAGATAATATGTTGCTCGTTTTCGTACAATAACATTCGTAACTTATTGATATTTCTGAAACTATTATTGTTTTGTCATGATTTTTCCAATTTTTTCGATTCGATTACGAGATTTTCGACCTGTCACTTCACGCGATTTAAGAACTCATAAAAGTGAATTTAACGCTGTAAATTAAGAATTTAATGTTAGCTGTCGTTACTTGAATATCTTATAAATTATAATGAAACATTTCAATATTTCAGTGTAAATTTTAATAAAATGGGCCATTTCAAAAACCATTTCGTTGAAATTACTTCATAAGTGACTTTTACGGCTCCACCTTTATTTTTCTCCTTATTCATATTTTTCACCTTTTCAATAAAACACGGTTGATATCACAACACAACAACACAAACGAGTAGGGGAGTGATGCTTGAAGGTAAACACATCACTTAATTTAAATGATTTTAACACCACTGTTTTGAAAACGGTGAAGGGAAACATCGGGTCGAAAGCACCATGTCTCAGACCCAAAAATCAAAGACATTGGTGACCCATGATCACCAACCCGCACTGTGCCTGCGTGGTGGATCACTAGCCACTCCTTGTTATAATCAGGCTCCCACTGCTGGAAGCCCTGTGTGCCAAATCTACAAGTGACAACCGGGACCAACAGTTTTACGTAAATTCCGAGGCACGGAGGAGTCTCGGTATGTTAAGATGATCACCCAATCTGGCTTCTGATATCTATATCAACTGTGAAAGATCCTAATAATTTACCTAAATCATAACAAAATAGGACAATGAGGAAACGCTATCATATACGAGCGCAGGCTGCGCGTACGCAACGAGTGGTTCTCACGCGTACTGCTACCCGCTGCGGTTTGTGGCCGGGCTGCTATACGCGATGCAATCCACTCGATTTACTATTAGTAAATATTCGTTAGTATATAGTGAGGGTATAAACAAACTGTCACTTGACACTTTTGTAGCGTGCGGACTATATCAGATGACGTCGTAAAAAAAAGGTAGGACGTGAGCGAAATGATAGCGGGGCGCGGGGTTGCCAGGATTACGCCAAGCCATTGGAGTACACTGTGCTAACTCTTAGAAGCTCTTTTAATTTAAAGCTATTAGAATGTATATCCTCGTTTATTCCATTTTAAACTAACTGCTGCTGGTGCTTTTGATACTTTCATCTTTTTAGGGTTCCGTACCCAAAGGGTAAAACGGGACCCTATTACTAAGACTCCGCTGTCTGTCTGTCACCAGGTTGTATCTCATGAACCGTAATAGTTAGACAGTTGAAATTTTCACAGATCGTGTATTTCTGTTGCCGCTATAACAACAAATACTAAAAAACAGAATAAAATAAATATTTAAGGGGGCTCCCATACAATAAACGTGATTTTTTTACTGTTGTTAGGCAGTCGTTTGACCACTATCTCACCTGTTGGTAAGCGACGATATGGTCGAAGATGGAGCACGCTTGCCTAGAAGTAACCTATTCACTCTTGACTTAAAGACTCCCAGGTTGTAGCTATCGGGAAACACAGACTCAGGCAGGGAATTCTACTCCATTTGCTGTTTTTTCCTGCGCTTTGCTACAGGAACCGAGAAAAAAGTAACCTAAGACGACTCCGCGATAGATCTCAAATCGCAAGACGGACTTTCTCATGTGAAAGAATTTTCTAAACGGGATAAGAAAAAAAAAACAATTTTTAATTAATACATAAGTTTAGATAAATTTATAGCACCTTACATACCTGCAATCAGTGTCCAAAAGAACAAACTTCACTTTTAGAAACCTTTAAGTAAAACAGGAACCCGTATTCCTCACTTTATTTAAATTTTAACGAAAAAATGTCGGACAACATACGGTAAAAAGTTTTCCCCCAGCTAAAAGTATACCTCATTTCCATAAATATGAATCCATGTGTTTCCTTTTACCAGCATAGTTTATTATCCTACCAGCATGTGACTTGACAGCCCGTAGACGATCCGCTGCAGATTGTGGCCTCCCCTATGGATCTAGAACGAGTAGCTGAAGGTATAATACCTGGAAAAGAATCTCAGCTTCCGAAATAACTTGCTTGGTTCATCGCCGCAAGGTTGCCTGCTTGTCGGTCTTCTACAGATTGTACTTCGGGGAGAGTGTCCAGGAACTCCACACGCACATCCAGACGCACTGCAAGTTACCATCCCTACCTTGTTGCTATTCCACCAATTCGCACTAAACGTTTCCAAACGTCTTTTATAATGCGCACAGCAAAGGAGTGGAACTCTCTGCCTGCGTCTGAGTTTCCGAACGCATACAACCCTAATCTCATCAAAATTAGAGTGAACAGGCTTCTTCTGGGTAAGCTCGCTCCATCGTCGACTTTGTCTCTGTCATCTATGACCTAGACTAGAGTCAAGAGCAAACCCATATAAAATAAAAAAAAGGACAGTAAACTGAGAATGATGGTGTCTTCTTTATTGGAAACAAGCGCGTCCCACTCTTATCATCAACCACTCCCCACTCCTGAAAACTAGAATCCACAATGGCGAACACCAGGAAAGCACAGAGGCTATGGAACTCAACGAGTTCCGGAGAAGCTATTTAGCTGTTATGGATCCCGCTACACATTTAAAACAGCGCAGGAGAAAGAACAACATATTTTTTTCAACCGACTTCAAAGAACTTAGACTTGGTGTTTTAAAGCTGTTTAAAAGAAAACAACTTTGCCTTCCTGATGGGTAAATCCAAGTCACCAAATTGTGCTGAGTGTGGCGTGGTTGAGGATGTTTACCATGTGTTGACCGAGTGTGCCCGGATTGAGGTTGAGAGGGTCAGCTTAATGCTCGAATATGATGTGGATCTGCGTGAAATGGGCATGTGTAACTTAATTCTGGCTAGCCCTCTGTCAGATGAGGCAAAGTATATCTATAGACTAGTTAAATTAGCCATTAAGCGTAGATTAGTTAGTTTTTGTGAGGCCTAGAGGGTGGCATGATCATGTCTGATCAAACCCTCTATAAAATATGTGAATAAAGATTTAAAAAAAAAATTGTAGATCCACATACCCACATTTTTAACGGGTTTACTACTAATGCGTCGGAAACTATTAAAGCATGGAATTTACTATCTGCACTAAAATACAATGTAAAGTTGACATTTAGCGAAGTGATTGGTTTCCTCAGTTGAATTGAAAACTCGAGCTATCATGCGCTAAGCAGCAATTTGTAAAGCTGTTTGTCGTAAAATTCTCATAAACTACTTTGTATATGCTAATTAAGAACTTTTTACATATTTTTACTACTTCACCTTAAGATTATAAAATGGAATATTGATTGCGTATTTTACTTGAAAGATCGAAATACTATGCTATTAGATAAACAATAATGCAGCACGGTTGGCGCAGTGGTTGAGCGATTGACTGCTGCGCTGCGTGTCGCGGGTTCGATTCCCGCACGGAACAATTTATATGTATGGCCTACAGATAGTTGTTCCAGCTGTTTGTGTATGTGAGTTTGTATGTTTGTAAACGCACCCACGATACAGGAGAAATTCCTAGTGTGGGGCAACGTTTAAAAAAAAAAAAAATTGCACCTAAACTATGTTCATGATTCTCTTACCGTTATCCTAATTTATTTGGGGTTGACGCAAAATGTCTCCTTTTTCAAGTCAATCCCTTTCTAGACTGACATTTTTCAAACAGGTCACCCATTGATAAGGAGGGAAGTGGAAATTATATTTTTCCTACTTCTCCGCCTGTACTTTTCTGATTATTTTCGTTGCGGGATCTAAAATAGTTGAATCTTTTCCGCGGGACTCGTCGAACTTCATTGACTCGGCGTTTTTCTGGAGGTCGCCAATGTTGGATTTTGGCTTTCAGGAGTTGCAGTGGCTGGGAATGTGTAGCGAAAAAATACAGTCCATCCATCGCCATGTTGTATCATTTAACTCAACTCTCCAAACCCTAAAATACATCACAACATCGATAACGGACTTAAACCAATCTAAAATTAGAAGCACAGCATCCTAAACGACCACTTATGGGCTGAATATCGACCCCTGCAGCACAACAATTTCGTCTGCAACAGAGTTCCCTCCCTCCTACAATAAAACCACCGTATAACACGTTACAGGTTTGCTCACGACGTTTTAATATGGAAGTCATAATTATATCATATTTTATCTCCGTTGATGGCAACAGAACAATCTGGTAACCGCTCTGGGTGGCACTGTGGTGCCGACGCTGGTAATACGCAGGAATTTAACGAAAATGACCCACAAGGGTAACAACACACGTATATTTTTATGAATCGTTAGGTGAGAACTGATAAGCATCTTGCAAAATGGTCGAATTAAATTTTAGTGGGACAGTATTTTAACCATATCAGATAGAGCCTCAAAAGGTAGAATTCCAAAACGTGTAATTATTGTACCGAAAATCGGCAGCCTTTATAAAAGGAATTAATCACAAAATCCTTTTGAAAAGCTTACCAACATCAGCTTATTAATATCTGATATTAATCCAAACAGACAGACAGACGCGCTCTGCTGCCTTCATTGTGCGCACACGGTGATTAAAAACGCCCGCCTTATTTGGACAATTTAAAAGTAAATTGTAACTGAACTGTATTAAATAATTCCTTTCTCCTTAAGGGCATTCAAATACCGCATCACCATAAAGTAAAATCAAGAGCGACTCAGATTTCTCGGAACGCTACAGGTCAGGAGACATATACTATCAGCGAGTATAACGCAAATATGTTAAGGAACTTGCAAAAATCTGGCTGTGCCGCCTAAACCCCCGTCCCACGATCAAGGGCTTTTTTGGGCAAATAATTCTGAACCAGTTCCCGAGCATTGACCTCAGTTGCCGGAGGCTGTGGTATTTGGGCTGATTTCGGCTCCAAAGTCGCACATCGTAACGTTGTTTTTGCCCTCACCATTATTATTATTAATTGGATCACCGACTTGTCCAATGATGGAAATCGTTAAGGAACTGCCAGGACAGAACCGAGCCCCACAGTTCCGTGGGAAAGGAATAAGCGAGGTTTTATGTTTATCTTTGTCTTCACCTAAGGTGGAGGTGTCATACTCGTCATTAAATTCTATAGTTTAATACTAGCTGTGCCCGAGACTCGGAGTATATAAATGTTTTACAACATTCTTTCTGTTTTTCCCATGGGAGTTGAAAGAAACTATATAATGCCGCCAGGTTATGTTGTATTGTTTCTTTCACTGTTAACTATCACTTACACACACACAATCGCAAAACAACTGGATGTCTAGTCCATTTTCAGATATACCATACCATACTTACAGAATAATGTAACTACATCACTCCTCATATTTCCGGATACCTGTCAACGCGGGACCCTAAAAACACATTCAGGTTTATATAGCCTGAATAAATCAAAAATCTCCGGTCGTATTTCACCGGCAGTGCTCTCAATGTCCTCCTCGATATATCCGGATAAACTTGTCAATTTGTACGCCGCCGAAACGTGTTGGTCAATAGAGATATGGGCACAACATACGTTATAAGTTGATTTAATTTTGTCGGGTTATAAATCTGGAGTACCACCGTAGTGGGATAGCGACACAGTGTAAGTTCAACAGCGAGACAAGAAATATATTCGGATGATTTTTACAGGATAGAAGGTAGATCGTGTAAAGCGGTACACTGAATTTATGAGTTCTTATTTCAAATATAACAGTGACTTCATGTCATGGATTTATTTGATATTTTGTGACACCAAAATCACAATGTAGCAACAAAAATAAAGGAGACTTAATTTTAAAACAATAACATTGCGTGCCTCACGGCTGCGCCAAATAGGTCCAGTACAGCAAAACTTCTATATAGTTTCTGTCACCAGGTTTAACCCGTGAACCAATCAATTTCTATAAAAGCATCTAGCAATGGTAACAAAACATGGTAGTTTATACCCTTTGAACTTTCCCCGTCTGTATCATCATCATCATCTGCCTAGCCTTTTCCCAATTACATTGGGGTCGGCTTCCAGTCAAACCGGATTCAGCTGAATACCAGTATTTTACGTGGAGCGGCTGCCAACCAGACCTCCAGAACCCATTAACTGGGTAACACGGTACTCCTTGGCAAGACTGGTGTCAGATTATCTGGCTTCTGACTATCCGTAACGGCTGTTATTATTTTCCCCGTCTGTATCAATATCCCTAATTTTCGCCCCACCAAGTCCATTTCAGATCGGTCCATCTCACTGGTATCCTCTGCTCTGTGTCTGCGTTGCATTTCCACGAACCTCGGCGGCATTCGGCCGTCGTTCGTTTATATTAGCTTAATGAGTTCGCTTCGGCCTGAAGGCAACTTTTTACTCCCTTTGCACTGTAATAAAGAGTTACCACGGTGTTCGCATGCACCATATTATGATTATTTTTTATTACACAACAGTTATGCACTTTGCACGACTAACCAATTATGTTATTTAGGTATTGGTTTAGCGCTGTTGTCTGTTTTCATTGATTCCGTTTTGTTTGCGGTCGGCTCGTGATGACTGCGGTTTTGTTTTCAGCTGTTAATTCATAATTGAACGTTGGTTTTGTTTTAATTTTAATGCCTGATTTCGATGTGTTTGTTGTGGTGTGTTGTTAAATAACTGCTAACGACAAAATTATTATTGAATTCTTTTATTGATTTTTAACTGGGATGGTTATTGCTTTGAAGGGACAATTTTTATGGAGACTCTTATACCTAAATTACACAGTAAAATGTACTGAACAGATTTTCGGAGAGCACTACAAGAAACACCTTTATTAATGTCAAGATGTAGATACAAAATATACCTGTCTAAAATTGTGGTATTCGCAATAAAACCAACGTGCAACATAAAAGAATAACCCAAGCACATCGGTCGAGATGAACTGTCATAATATTTTAATCGAAGTAACACATCAGTTACTGTGGACTGCCCCCTACCGGCCGCAGGTACTCCATTAGTCCTATATTATTTCGTCCGACGAAAAACCTGTCCAAATTTTTTGTCAGAAAAAAATATCGGGGCGAAAAAATCTCTTTGAGCGATCCGCCATCGGTAATACTAACAGAGGTGCAGTTCAGACTGTGAACTATAATTTGCTAATAAGCTCTCCGAAGAACCGGACAGCCCGAAGAGCTCGCAAGGTAATTAACAGTTACAGTTTGTTTTGAAATTGCTGTGAAAGATGAGAAAGTTGGTGCTCTGAATTTCTGAATTACTTTTTGGGAGATAATGATGCGCGGAGATGATTTACTGTGATAAATGTACTGGTGTACTTCGTGCATTTTTGGGCCCTGGCTGGAGGCTTTAATATTATATTAAAGCCACCACAGGCAAGCACGGTTAAGCAGTCGACAACCTTATAGGTTGAACTGCCAGACGCCACTCACAAAAAAAAAGGCATTTTCGGTTTGCAATTTTGAATGAGACGTTGCCAAATACGCAAGCTAATTATGGGAAAGCTTAAAAGAGGACTTGTAGTCAAACCTAAACCCTATAAATTCCTGGGCTTTTTTCATGGCTATTTTCTTACCTGGTTTGGGACCTTATTTACAAAAAATCTTATATTTACCTACCTAAATTGATACCTAGGATGTTAAGGAAACGGTAGTCTAAAAAAATATATAAAATTATAACCGTATATCATTCTAAATAGAATAATAATGTCGAAGCTAAAATTCTATGAACTTACAAACCTGGGATTACCCGAATTTGCTATGTTTCTGAGAATTTTGTTTACACAAGAGGTCTGTAATGGTATAGGTACTTTAGAATGATTATGTTTCGCGCGTGTATCGATTTTGAAATATGTCATTTGAATGTTTTTTTCCTTGAAGCTGTTACAAATTGTTTTACGATGACACAAGCTTTATTTTAAATTATGTAAGAACTAAGCTTGCGGGACATTCAGAAATAACGTCACCCGAATTTTATGATTTTTGGACGTGACGTATTATTATGGATGAGATTACAGTGATTTTTATAGAACAGTTAATGCGTAATATTTGTAATATGAATAGTTGTAGAGCGCTCAGATTTTTACATACCAAATTTATAGTTGAGATTTCCTACCAAATCTTAAATGGGTAATTTTGTGCCCTTAACAACAATCGCAAGCGCAGGATTTGAAAACGGAGTTGATATCTTAACTTTAGAATTTAAAGACTAAAAACCGGCCAACTGCGAGTCCGACTCGCGCACGAAAGGTTCCGTACCATTATCTATAAAACTGGCAAAAAATCACGTTTGTTGTATGGGAGCCCACTTAAATATTTATTTATTTTGTTTTTTAGTATTTGTTGTTATAGCGGCAACAGAAATACATCATCTGTGAAAATTTCAACTGTCTAACTATCACGTTTCATGAGATACAGCCTGGTGACAGACGGATAGACGGACAGCGAAGTCTTAGTTATAGGGTCCCGTTTTACCCTTTGGGTACGGAACCCTAATAAACTTACCAACAACCGTCAAACAATGAACACACAAATTAAAATCATTCCTCCGGTCACGAACTCCGTTTCCGGATCCAAACGCTGCCAGATTCCGATCGAATGAAACCTGTTCTAGAATTACTAACGGTCTGTCTAGGTTCCTTAAAATATTTATATCTTTATGATCAGCAAAGCCTTTCACAGATAAAAAAACTCACATAACATGAATCACGCTAATATCAACCTAACTCCCAACAAGTTAAAGTCCACATCAGCTGCTTCAATAACTCTAATGTATTTCGTCAATATAAGACAAGTATTGATTAATAGAGTCGAAAGCGGTGTGTTTAGATCGCTCTCAAATACGATCAATTTAGTTTGATTTAATGTTTTAGGCTGGTTACAGAACACTTGGGAGCAGGCACCGGCAGGTGGTGACTGATGGATGATCCTTTGGACTTGGGTGAACTACCAATTAAGCAGAGTAGTCCACCTAGATTCAGTTGGCTCGATTTCTGATCTCCCAGTACTGTTAGAACGCGGAACGGAAGACGTAGCGTTGGAAGGCCTGCAACTAGGTGGACCGATGACCTGGTGATGTCTGTTGGATGCGAAACGCACAGATCCGGTCAATGTGGCGACGCTTGAGGCCTATGTCCAGCAGTGGACGTCTTTCGAATGAATGAAATGATGATAAAAGCGTACGGAGAGACTTTTGAAAATTAGGTATTTGCCTTCTACCATCGGACATCTAGACGCACTGCAAGTTACCATCCCTACCTTGTTGCTATTCCACCAATTCGCACTAAACGTTTCCAAACGTCTTTTATAATGCGCACAGCAAAGGAGTGGAACTCTCTGCCTGCGTCTGAGTTTCCGAACGCATACAACCCTACTCTCTTCAAAATTAGAGTGAACAGGCTTCTTCTAGGTAAGCTCGCTCCACCGTCGACTTTGTCTCTGTCATCTATGACCTAGACTAGAGTCAAGAGCAAACCCATATTAAATTAAAAAAAAAAATAAAAAAAAAACTATCGCTGTCGCTCTGCGAAACTGTGAGCGCGATGAGGACAGCTGCAGATCCGATTGAATAGACTATGTAAAAAGTCATAATTCGAAGAGTGGCTCTCTGTTCCCTCCTACAATATTGGATCGATTTAAAAGGTATTTTATAAACCCTGTGTGTGTCCCTGTGTTTTTATTTTTTCATTAATACTTGTCAAATTTGTACACCAGGGCTCTGTTGACAGTGGTCTATATAGACAATTATGAGTTTTTTTTTAGGGTTATACGAAAAGGAGCTTCTCTGATGCTTTGTATTATCTTTATCATATAATTCTTTTGTACGTCTGTATGTCACTGAACACCTCCTAAATGGCTGAGCTGATTATAATGATATTTGTGTGTGTTTGAGTTGATTGTTTAGATTTTCGGGTTCTAGACTTATTTTCTTAAAACATACTAACGTTCAGGCAGGGCAAGACGTTGTCCTGCTTGAATGTTGACATTGATATTCCCGTGTTGTTAATTGTATGAGAAGGTGCGAAATATCTCAGAAATCGTTAAAACTTACGACTTGTTTCATTCGATTAGGTATCTATTACGTTTATATCTCCACGCATTGTTCTCAAGGTACCTACCCATTAAATAAATATTCCACAGAATTCTTCAAAGTAGGACACGCGAAACACGTTTTATTCCTATGATTGCAGGATTTGGTCGGAATTTGCATATAAATTGGTTTTTAAAAGCCTAACTTTTGGGCAAATCTTAGATTCGTCGCGGAAAATCGCGACTAATCTGAGAACCTATTCATTGATAAACAATATAGTTATAGTACTTAGGTGAGAAGAAGATATTGAATATCCGAAATTATTGATTAAAACAATCGGATAGCGTTTGATAAACGAAGTCTTAAGTTTCTGGAATTAGGTATTTTGAGATCAAATCGTGTCAAACTTTTGAACGCCAAATGTTAGGTTTTCTGGCTGTACAGTTTGAGAAATACGCTTCATTAAAAAATCGGGAGTTAGGCTTCCTGGCTCCTGCCAGGGTTCCGAAATTTGTTCCGAAGTCACCGCGGCCCTGGAACGCAAAGGGCTTTAGAAGGAACACGGATGGGTTTTAGTCAGTAAGAGTCTGGCACGCCCTTCCGCTCCACCCAGAGCGGAAGAAGTCATTTGATGATCTTCTATCCTTAAAAAAAAAAGGCTTCGCACTGAGCAAAAATGGTTTGACGATCAGAAAATAATGTCTCTTCATCCCCTGATGCAAAGACATACCAATACCTATTTCGAATTGTTCGTGCGTTGCAGTTCATTACATCTGTCATGTTAATATGGATCTTCCCGGGATTTCTTATAGACAATCCCGTGTGGCCAACAATAGTACAAATAAATAATAATATTTTTTCTTTTGTTCTCACAAGCTATGTTGTGCGAACTACAGATGTGGCAACATCGCGCGCATTGGAATTTTGCAACTTCGGACATCCAATGTCGTTGATGTAAATTTGGCAACGTCGCGCCTGCAGTGGTTTAAATTGTGTAAAAGTAAATAACTTTTTTATTTAATAAATCACGGGATTTTTCTGCTCTTTAAAATTAATCTCGGGATTTGAGGCATATCCACTTTATTCTTTCGCTGTATGAAATCAATGTAAGTACATAAATAACTCTACCTAATTCCCACCTCGAGTCATGTATTTATTATGAAACCAAGAATCTTTCAGTTAAAATTTCACGCTATCAGAACAATACTGCGTGTGTGTTTTAAACCTCTAAAAACCGCCATAACAGCGGCTCTCCTATCAAGTGTGTCGATAATCTAATTTCCATAACTTTTTAATCCAATGGCATTTACGTCAATATATTGCTCCTTTGCGCTCCATTGGCCAATTGACATCTACAAGTTGTTCTGTGGAGGGTCTACACACAAAAACGCCTGCTTATCCACGTTAGGTTGTAGCGTGACGTTTAACATACGATTTCCTGTTGGCTAATCCGTATGGTAATTCAGCACCCTGGTTACCATACCTTAGCATTTTAATTTCATAGTCAGTAAGCAACCGGCAACTTTAAAGGTTATACGTGTTGTGGTACATGGCGCCGCTTTTTTTTTAGAAATAATGAATTTTCGTTATTGCATACTTAAATTAGGATGAAAAAATGCTTAAGAAATTAGCGTGTTACGTCTGTGTGAAGAATATGGAGACCTTATAGAAAAACACCGGCCAAGTGCGAGACGGATTCGTATGCAAAGGGTTCTGAACGAATTTCATTTTTGTAATATGTTTCTTTCCAACCATAGACTTCCTTCCTTCTTCGTTTTGTGGCGATTAAATACTTTTTCATACTTTAGGTTTTCCTGTAATCTATAGGCAAAAAACTATTACTTATCTGTATTTTTTTCCAAAAACTGTAATTGCCCTTTTAACAAAGTTATCTTTCAAACGAGAAACCATTCAAATGTAAACTTTTCCGCGTCACTAACAGAATCTGTTGAGACGTCCCTACCTGTGGGCACACATTGAAGAAAAGTCATTAAACTTTACTTCACACCGACTTTGTCGGCTCCCCTTTAAACAAATAGCTGTGTTTCGCATAATGAGACATTTCCATGATTTAAGGAGTACGTTTCCACATGCCAATCATCCGTGAAACTCATTAGCAATATGCAAATGATATCACAAATTATAAAATGGAAGGAATATAGATAAATATTCTATTTTTGTGTAATAATATAAATGCGATAGTAACTCTGTCTGTTTGTTACGTCTACACGCCTAAACAGCTGAACTAATTTTAATGAAATTTCGTTTGGAGCTTGGACTTTGGGGACGGATATAGGCTACTCGACGTATTCATTCTACGCAGACAGTCTTAGACATAGCTAATGGTACGGTAACGCATGAATAAATGTATCAGGAAGGTCTCCGGGGTCAAGACCCGCTGGTATCTACTGTAGTTTAAATAAAAATATTCGATATTTAACAAGCTTTTATTTACCCACGGAGCTGAACTTTTACATGTTCCGATGACAATTAATTTTGATGATAACTATGACCTGATTTTCCATCTAGGATTGGCTTCAAACGGAGCAGCTCCTCAACGAACAAACAGACAAAAAAAAACGTGGAGACTACTTTAATATGTCGGGAGTCGCAAGGCGATCCCCGGTCACCGTAGGCGCGGGCTGCGGACGGCGAGCGTTGGGTGGCTCGCTGTCCTGTCACAACCAGTCCCGGGTCGATGGCACGTTCTGTTCCATGCGCGCCTCAAAGAGATGTCAGCATAGAAGACGGGGCCCGCTAGGGCCAGAGCCTGCCAGGGTTGCGGAATTTGTTCGAAAGAGTCACCGCGGCCCTGGAACGCAAAGGGCTTCTTCCACTTCACCCAGAGCGGAAGAAGTCATTTGATGATTTGCCATTTAAAAAAAAAGAAAAATTGGTTTTGAAATAAAAGCTTGTTTTAATTAAAACTATTTTACTTCGTATTATTTTTTGTTTGTTTTATTGTCATTAGATATGTATCACGTTTCCTAGTTTCTTTGATTAGCTAGTTAATGCGATTTGACCGTATTCATGAGTTCATATCCTGGAAGGCTTAAATGCGAAATCACGACTTTTGTTCTCAATTGGTCAGTCACTGGCGAATTCTTGGCCTGATTTCAAAGGTAACGAATTCAGTTTAAATTGAAAATCAATGGTACACGCACGATTTGGTTGTTTGAGCAAGGCGAGCTTCGAATCTATCTTTGGTAGGAAGCTGGTAGACCCAGAATTTTATTTCTTAAAAGATTTTGCCCGCCACTTCTTCTGCGTGAAATATTTACTTTGGGCAGCCATTTTTTTTTTATTTTAAGATACTAATTACAATACAAAGGTTATTTTTTTTAGCTTCAATGATGACGGACTCCCACACAAACTTTCATCCCCTATTTCAAACCCTTCAAGCCCTTTTCTCGCGACAAAAGGTATGTCCTTTTCCAAGGTCTAATCTATCTCTGAACCAAATTTCATCTAAATCGGTCAAAGCGTGCAGCGGTAACAGACAGACACACTTTCGCATTCATAATATTAGTATGGATACTTTTTTCTACCAATTATACAGTTTATTGGCACTATATAAACCTGAGAATGATTCTCGTACGTCTGAGGAGCGTTCACATTCACATCGCAGTCAATGATATTATAAAGGAAAAATATGCAACGTTCCTACTGAGCGGCGCGGCGAGGCGTTCAGATATCGTTGCGTTCTTACTTCAAATGTGTTTACTGTTCGACTGCGATAGATATTACGGAACGTATGCGGCCCTAATTTCACTACAATTTGACATTGATTGTCGCTGAAAAGAGAAGCAACCCCCTCCCCCCCCCCCTTTGGGTGAGGCCTATGTCCAGCAGTTGATGATGTCGGTTGTGAATAGGTACACTTTGTCTATTTTTTTCTTACAGCAATAAATATGATAATTAAACAAACTGACTGACGGACAAGAAATACAGACCACTGTCAGATCTGATACCAATCCATCATTACATCGCGTCCTAAAGCAAATCTTAACATCTACAATTTTTTTGTCCTACGCGGTTGATAGATCCGCCATATTTTTTTTACCACAGATTATATAAAGAACTGTCACATCAGTACAGGTCATGCTGGCAAAAAAAAAGACAAAGAATTTTAAACCTATCTCTCCAAACATACAGTTGGTTTTTGCTTGTTGTACAAGTAGCACCATTTTCGACAGAGCTGGCTGGAACTTCAAGCTCATGTACTCTTGTACTATAAGTACAACAAAAACCGGGGTCCTTATACCTTAGAAACTGCGTCTAATTGTTACGAGATGTTATCTGGACCAGATGTTTGACAGAAATCGATGGTATCTGCGTCACACATGAGTGACTAGCGTAGATACCTGTGACAGACGTTGTACGGTTCTTTGTGTGGAGAAAAAATGATTCAATTAGGTCACACTTGGCGATATTTGCTGGGGAGTTTGTTGCGCCACTTCTTCTTCCCAGCTAAAACACTAGGGCGCTTTGGGGGACTGTCTTTATATAGAACTTTGACGTTCAAAAAGTGCTGGCACTCAGCCTAATTTGAATAAATGACTTTTGATTTTGATTTGATTTGATTTGATACTTGAGTAGGACCAGCGAACCCTGGGTAGTCAACCGTTCTTGACCTCTACATAGGTAAAGTCAAAGTCAAAACGTTTATTCAAATTAGGCCATTAAAAGGCACTTTTGAACGTCAACATTACAGTTAAAAGAATATGTTTAAAAATAAAGGGACTCTACTGTCCATTCACAATGATTCTCATGGAGAAGAACGGACAAGAAACTCCATAGTAACTCTTTTCAAATAAAAGTTTTACAATAAACGGTACTCACATATTTACAAATAATGCAAACAATTGATTTTACAGTGTGTGAGTTATTTAATAGAAAAAAAAATACACAAAAAGTACATCTATATATAGTTAAATACATTATGCCAACCAGTTTGATTTATTTTACTCTTGATTGTCCTATAGAGCAGGACCGTTCACCAGGTTTTTGTTCGAAAGAGCCACCGCGGCCCTGAAATGCAAAGGGCTTTAGAAGCAACACGGATGGGTTTTGGTCAGTAAGAGTCTGATAGGCCCTTCCTCTCCACACAAGGCGGAAGAAGTCATTTGATACCATCCTTAAAAAAAAAGAAGGTTCTGAATACTCGCAAGGCACATTAAACCGAAAAATAATTTGAATTTTGGTCGTCTTAGACAGAAAGACCACAGGTTTGTGCCAGTCAGTGTTCTAGAGGGCACCTCCAAAATTAGCAGAGGAAAAATCAAAAGTTTCTCTTCTTAGCACTGTCTATCTAAGCCAACACCATACCTTCCTAATGCAATGACTCCTAAAATTAATAAACAGTTTTTCTTTCTTCTCCTTCCTAAACTATTCCCTTCCTTTGTTTTAACAATTTTATTTATAATATAATAATAATATCTTTGGACAACTCACACACGGTCATCCGATCCCAAACTAGGCAGAGCCTGTGCTATGGCAACCAGACAACTGATAAACATACTTATATATTTCTAAATACAAAAATATTATACACTTCTCATCAAAAAAATCGAAACACCTCGCAGTTTATGATTTGATAAGGATTATCAGAAAAATGTGTATATTTAGGAATAAATGTAAAATGTCATTTAATAGTGAGTAGTATGAGGTTTTTAAATCCTAATGTTAATGTTCTAAATTCAAATTAAGTCTTCATAGGTTTCGTATTTTGTATAATGAGTAATTTTTACCCTGTATGGAATATGAAGGAAATGGGTAAAACAACACGCGTAAATGAAAAAAAATGTAAGAAACGTTTATTTAATAACTTGTATTCCCTCCGCGAGCTCTTATTACTGCTTCCATACGGTTCTTCATCGATCGGATGAGAGTCACGATCACATGTTGTGGTATATTATCCCATTCCTCTTGGATTGCATTTTGCAGCTGGCTAAGTGTTTCTGGGGCTGGATCTCTTGCTCGAATTCGTCTCTTTAATTCATCCCATAGATGTTCAATGGGATTCATGTCCGGGCTTCTTGCTGGCCATACCATAATGGAGATACCGACTTCGGTAAGATAATCTCGTACGACGCCCGCGGTGTGAGCTCTAGCATTGTCGTGCATGAATATGAAGTCGTTGCCAATAAAATGTGCATAGGGCATCACATGAGGTTCAAGACACTGTTCGATGTACCGATGAGAGTTTAGTGCAGGCAGCCGTGGCCCAGATACAAAGGCAAGTTCTGTCTTACCGTCGGCGCTGATTCCTCCCCAAACCGTCCACGAACCGCCACCATAGCTGACCTTTTCTTCAATGCAGCATTGTGCAAAGCGTTCTCCATCTCTTCTGTAGACCTTGTTCCTTCCGTCGTTACCATACAGCATAATTTTACACTCATCAGAAAACAGTACTTTGCTCCACTGAAGGTATGACCAAGTTAGGTGCTCGCGTGCAAAGTTAAGGCGCGCTCTTCGATGGTCTGCAGTTAATTTCGGCCCATTCGCTGGCTTATGCGGTGCCAATCCGCGTTCCTTCAACCTTCTTCTTATTGTAGAGTCACTTACAGCTACTCTTCGTACAACGCGAAGCTGCTGCTGCAGTTGAAAAGCGTTAAGGCGTCGATTTCGTAAAGAGGTTGTTACAATAAATCGATCATCTCGCTCAGAAGTGACCCGATTCCTGCCAGATCCTGAACGGCGCGTGAACGAACCAGTCTCCCGATAGCGTTTGTAGACTCTATGAACAGATGATAAGCTTAGATGCAATCTTGCAGCCACAACACGCTGACTAAGTCCAGAATCCAGCAATGCCACCACTTGGGCGGCTTCTGCGGGCGAAGTATCCATATGTTTTAGAAAAAAAAGTTTTTTCAGACGTCCCAAAGTCACAGTAAATGAAATAAGAAACAAAAAGTTTAAAGACAAGCGCTAATTTTAGTTTTTAAACGAGAAACGTACTCCAACCCTAAATACACATTTGTCTCAAAACAGTGATTAATTTCATTTATAGGATAAACAAATGAAATTCTAATTTCGAATTTTGATTTTTTTCTTCTTACTGTAATGACCAAACTGCCAGCTACACAATAATGTTTTTTTTTTCATGGAATTAATTCTCTTTTGTAAAAAATTAGGACAAAAACAATAAAAACGAAAGTGTTTCGATTTTTTTGATGAGAAGTGTATATAAATTACACCCAGACACAGAACAAATTATCATGCTCATCACACAAAGATTTGTCCTGGGTGGTTTATTTTTTTTATTTTTATTATTGGAAAACAATCAATTGTACAATGCATGTTACCCTAAAAAAAAAGTAGGCTAAAGTATAATCCAAATCGTTTCCACAGATTACTAAGCTAAAGTTACAGTGTAGACACAATATTTTAAATCATAAAAATATAAGACGACGACTGGAAGAGACAAAAAACAAATCGATGTACAGTGTATTGCTTAGTTAACAATAGCAGCATTACACGGTCACCTCTAACAATATTTGTAAAAAAAACCCTCTTCATTAGGCCATATTACACTGTATTTCATAAAAACCGAGAGAACATTATCCACCACGTAGGTGCTGTAAGTAAACACATGAAGGTGTATTTTGATGGAGACAAAAAATATAATTACGTAAAAATCAACTTCCTGCGAGGACTACCATGCGCTTTGCTCGACTGGTCACTGGCCAGGCGAGTTGTACGGGCAGCAGAAAAGTTTTTAATTATATCTTTATTGAGAAAAAATATGTATGTATATATTTCAGAGGGATTGTTCCTTCTTAGATGGTCTCTAGCTTCAGCTTAATAATTATTTCGAAGTTAAGTTAAAAATAAATTTAAAAAAAAGCACGAGGATATTTTAACTTCAATTTATGACGACTGGGTTTTCGGAACACTGGCGTGCTTAATTTGCACGAAAATATAAACTATTTTTTTCTCTTCAAGCTCAATAAACTCGAGGAAATTCAAGCACTATGTTTTGTCCAGTAAACCGCAAGTCAATGGTATCAAAGTATAAGTCACATAAAAATAAAGCTGAGCTCGTGTTCTTTCGAAACTCCGTACTACTCTATTCCAACTCAAGATATATGTCGCTTCTTTGTTTTAATAAGTCCGACACTTCATTTGTTTTTTTCAAACGTTTTTTTGAAAAATTAAATCGGTCACGGCGGTTTTAATTATCAAATAATAAAAAATAACTCGGACTTATCACGTTATTGAAGCAAAGAAGCGATGTGTTATCAGAGACGTGTGGTCAACTGTACTGTTAAGGACTGGAAATCATGATATACCTACTTGTGTCCAGCAGTGATACTGATATAGTCCGTTTTAGTAACAAACTAGCTGCCACCCGCGGCTCCGCCCGCGTGAATGTCGAAAATTATCCCAAGGGAACATAATCCCGGGATAAAAACTATCATATGTCCTTTCCCGGGACTCAAACAATCTCTATACCAACTTTCATCTAAATCGGTTTAGCCGTTTGCGCGTGAAGAAGTAACAAACATACAGACACACTCACAAACTTTCGCCTTTATAATATCAGTGTGATTAAAAGTGACGTAAAATCTATTTCATAACATGACAGGAAATGCCAATTGACCGATAAACTAATCTACTTTGATTTGATAAGACAATAAGAGGGATGTATATTATCAAATGCAATCAAAATGATACCTATCTAATGTAGTGTCATGAAAAACTTGTTTTAAAGGAAGTCATCAATACTTTTCAAATTAAATAATAATAATAAATCTTTATTACGGGGTATAGTTTTTACAGGTAATCTCCTAGTGTCAAGAGTTCCTGGCTTCTGACAAACCGTAACAACTTTCAAAGGTCAATAATTGACAGCCGGAACCACCGGCTTAACGTGCTTTCTGAAATTCCAAGGCGAAGGAGTTTCGATATGTATCGGACACTCATCCACAGCCTGACCCCGGATTATTTAGCCACGAAAAGTATAAGTAACAACACGAAAAAAAAACAGAAAAAATATATTTTTTTCTTTTTTGCTGACGCTACAGCTACAGTCGGCATGTCTCACAGACTCACAGGTAGCGTAATGAATATATATATTTTTTGCGTTTTTTCTCTGTCTGTACATAGTGGGTGAGCTTTTTATCATCCCGCCACGCTTTCTCCTCGGTTCATCAGTCCTATGCAGCGGCTATTGAAAACTATTCAATTTGTGTTATTATGTGCACATGCTGTTGATTACGACGTGAATATAGTGGTTTAGTTTAAATGGTACGCTTTTAGATGTTCGTCGTGTATTTGTTTTAGTGGAGTGTGAACAAAAAAGATTTTAGATGTAGATGAATTGGCAAAGACGAAGCGTTGGAAGGCCTCCCACAAGGTGGACTGATGACCTGAAGAAGGCGACAAGAAACCATTGGATGCGAGACACACAGAACCAGTCGATGTGGCGACACTTGGGGGAGGCCTGTGTCCAGCAGTGGACGTCTTTCGGCTGAAATAATGACGATGATGATGAGATAGACTGGGTATTGGCAGGAAAAAAAACTTGCATTTTTGCCGTCTTAAAAGATAAAGAAAGAAACATATCTATTGTACCAAAGCTCTATTAAATAGTTACATAACATCAAAGCCTTGATAGCCCAAATTCTCCAGGTATCACGTAACTCAATTTTACGAGCATTTCATAAAAAGTATGTTACTAACTTATTTAATGACCGAAAAATCGATTGGCGTTTGCGTTGAAATAAGCGGCCGTTGCCATAGCAACAAAGTCGGATCAAATAATTGGCCCGCCGCACTGGCCTGATAGGATCGCCACAATCCGGCCCACTTTATTTTTATATTCAACTGAATATTGCATTCCAGCGCCTTTACGTACTCAAGTTTTGAGCAAAAACTTTCGACTCGTAAAAATATACCTTTCTCCGTCATCCTTTTTGGTGTATGAGGGAGATGTCGATAGATCTCAGCGTCCGGTTTGAAAACTGGCCGATTTGCATCAGTCATGATTGGCGTGAATTCGAAATACCGTTCGGTGCGATCGAAAGCTCTTTTTGCTGATTGCCATGCATTAATTACTATAAACGATGAGTGAAGTGATACAATTAAAAATACATATAATAGAATATAATATCGCGAAATGTTTCGGTTGTTTAAGGCAGCTACCACAGAAGGATCTGAGCGTTTGCGAGGAGAAAGTACAATTAAAATTATTTTTATATTACTGAACAAATATTTGAGTTTTATAGTGTGGTCAGGTTGTTTTTATGTGTGACGGAGACGAAGAGAAATGTTTGCTGAATGAAATCAGCTGGTTATGAGTCCGTGCCAACTTTGAGGTTAATAACTTGACGGAGATGGACTGGCGAACTGTTACTAAGCAATCTTTATAATAAAGATATTTTTTTCAAACCATGCGTATACATGCAAATTGAACATGCAGGATGTCACAATATTATTATACACACAATGTATAAAATATTCAGCCGTAAGGCAGACAAATTAGAAAAAAAAAAAAAATTAAAGTCAAAGTCAAAACGTTTATTTCAATTAGGCCATTAAACGGCACTTTTGAACGTCATCATTTACTAATTTTATATTGCTTTTACTATATACATATATGTATAATTTTATATTGTTCATAGAAATTGAGTATTTATTGGCAGCAGACGATTCATGTAAAATACTGGTACTCAGCTGTATCCGATTAGACTGAAATACCCCAGCATAGTTGGGCAGACTCATTCGCACTTTCCAATATAAAACAATACCAAATTATATTTTTTTTTAGCCTGCACTTATGTCCCACTGCTGGTCAGTGACCTTCCCTTTCTCCTTCCAAGTCTCTCTCTCTTGGGCGATCTCTGGCCAAGTCTGCCTCGCAAACATGATGAGATCTTCACACCACCTTCGCCGCGGTCGACCTCGACGCCGTCCTTCCTCAGGCGACCAGTGAGTGACGACCTTCGCCCACCTGTCCGGGTATATTTTGTTTACGGCAGAATTAATTCTGATCTACTGAACGGCTTTTTAACTAATAAACTCAACTTTTGAATTGTTAAGGTCGGTGTATCAAAACATAAAGACAGTTGTACGTTCGAAAGCGTAGATCTCTCTCAGAAGCTTCGACATTAACTCTACGACACTCGGATAAGCTTTGACATTTACTACGCTGTACGAGTATAAATATCAAATTACTTGACAGATTACACCTTCCCAAAGGATACCAAATGACATCACTAACTGTCAATAAATCTATACAATTCAAATCGACTTCCAAAAAAAAAGTATCAAACGCGGATCACAATATCACAGCCTACACTATATGAAGTGTAAATTGACACTAATACCTTTAAGAATGACTACCTATCATCTCATTATCATAAGAGGCTGGTGATACACATACAATCACAGTAGAACACCAAGATTGATGACTTCCTGGCCAAATGAGCAACCGGCTCTAAGATTAAGATGAAAATAGAAAGTTTTTGGCAAGCACTACATAATACTACCTACATTTAAAACGTTACAACTGAGTTATTTCCAAAAACTCCATATCTAGAAATAGTTTAGAGACAAAGAAATAATATAAGAAGGTCTACTCGAAGAAAGTAATAAAAGCAATGAAATTGATAAACTCCTAATTATATTATTGTATTGAAATATTTACAAATACATAAACACTTATAGACACTTTATACAAACCAGTGGAGGATTATACAAAAAAAGGGGAGGGGAAGAACTCACAGGGCATCGAAAAATTCGTCCACATCGCTGTCAACGGGGAAAGTGCCCAGAATACTAACCGCATATCCACGTTGAATGGCAATGCTGATTCGTTGGCCAAAGAACATACCAGCCCTCTGGTCACGTGAAGAGTCGACTAACTGCTTGCTGATTTCACGAAAAACCTGATGAGCACGCTAGGGCCATGGGGCATGGGGGCTACCCCATGCCCCATGGCCCTAGTGTGTCCTAATTATTATCTTAATCATCTTCCTGCCCTTATCCCAAGTTACTTTGGGTCGGCCGAACACACATTGTGGGTGTTTGCTACTTTAGAGTATGGTGCCACTACTGGTAGTGGCGACTTGGGATATCTTCTATCTATTACTGAGTGGTAATTCTGCAGCTTCACCACAGTATGTCCAAGTCCTGGAGATGAGATCAGAGACGGGAGCAAATGTAACAGTGGCGAGTTCTTTCACCCGCTCACAGCCGTGGGTGGTAGCTACATTAGAGTGTGGTGCCACCACTGGTAGTGGCGACTTGGGATATATTGTTGTACTATGATAATGTTTAGATGTTGTGGAAACTGTAGGTGATGGTTATGTGCAGTTTGTGTTTGAAGAAGATTTGGTGGCAGTTACTTAGCAAAGATGATTAAAAGTGACACTATTGCGAGTATTTGAAAAGAATTTGTTCGAAAGATTCAGCGCGGCCCTCGAACGCACAGGGCTTAGGAAGGAACACGGATGGGTTTTAGTCAGTCTGACACGCCCTTCCACTCCACCCAGAGCGAAAGAAGTCATTCGATGATATCCCATTCATAAAAAAAAAGTGTTAATAAAATAAAAATAAGTATTTCGAAATAGAGATTTTGCACACAAACTTCCCTGCTGGAGTCTCTGTTTCCTGATAGAATAACTTGGGGGTATTTAAGCCAGGTGTGAATAGGTTACTTCTAGGGAAGCGTGCTCTATCGTTGACCACATCATCGTCTTCTATCAGGTGACATTGCTATCAAATGGGAGCTAAAATAAAAAAAAAACAAAAAATCTGCGAACCGTAAAAAGTTATCTCCTGAAAATACCTTTACCCAAGAAATCCTCAGTTGAATTTAAACAAATACCATGTAAATACATAATAGGCAATGTTAACGAGTACTGGTAAAACTTCGTACTACTAACAATACATTTTAACTTTGGCATTTTCCTTAATGAGCCCTTGCGCATTCATTGAAGTAGATAGAACAATCTCAATATTATAAAATATAATATAACTATTGTATTGTGTTCTGTGTACCTCGAATAACAATATTTCTATTAATTGAAGAAACATTATTTCGATCTGTCAGAACCTTTTTGCACAGTAATATTCGCTATAACTTACTTTGAAAAGTATTGGATTTCGCAGCGTTGAGTACATCATCATATCAGCCGAAAGACGTACATTGCTGGACATAGGCCTGCCCCCAAATGTCGCCACAACAATCGCCTTCAATTTGGCGATCCTACAGGCTATGTCGGTAACCTTGGTTCTCTTGCGGAAATACTCGTTGAGTAAATGCACCTCTAGTTGGACAATTTAAAACCACCTTCCTTAGTGGGGGTTCTAGGATGGCTCCAATCTTCAGTATTTGTGTGGCGTCTCTCCGCAGTCCATGGCCCACCTTCCGTCTTGCGCGGCATGTCCTGCCACCTGTACATATGGGGACCTTATGACTGTGTCAGCAAATGGTGTTACCGTAGTTGGGCCAAACATAATATTTAATATCACTGTATTTGCCATCGACACGCTAAGAAAAAGAAGAACAATTCTATCACAGAGAACTTCAACGTAGAAAGAATTCATGTCTTCAATTTCCATTCCCACATTATTGTACCCTACTATGATTTAAACTAAACCTCCATCACTTTCGATGTCCACCAACTTAGCAAATATTTCAAAGTCTCTCTTTTCACCGCTCCACACTTTTCGTGTTCTCACTCAAAGCATGTCCTAATCCGCGTAGCTAACGACTTGACGCGGGCAGGAAGACGGGACGATGCTCTTCGTCCAACACCGAAATATCCAGTCAATCATCAGGAAACACTGGCCTGTGTTGTTGATATTTGGTCACGTGACCCAAGTATATCTTGGTTCTGTAGTCTTCGCATGATCAAAAGGTATCATAGTTTTGTCCAAAAAATAGGCAGTGGGCTTTCGAAGATATTCGTAACGCAAGAACTTTTCTTTATCGTGATTGCTTACTTTAGTTGTGGTGAATGGTCATCATCATCTGCTTAGCCTTTTCCCAGCTATATTGGGGTCGACTTCCAGTCAAACCGGATTCAGATGAATACCAGTATTTTACGTGGAGCGGCTGCCTACCAGACCTCCACAACCCATTAATTATGATGATTTGATGAATAATTGAAGTAATGGTACCACCGTTATCGATATATTTCTGACAAACGACTGGGTTAATCAGTTAAAGCTGATTATCATCCATTCGCTTGAAATGGTGCATTGTATAGCAGATGACGAATGTGACATCAACCCATCATGAGCACGAGGTACCATAGTAGTACCAGTATGTAGTACCAGTTTTCGATGACGATTTTCTATATTCCCCTAGGCAGCGCATTCCCCTGACATGTCCAGAAATAAAAACAATTGACGCTGGGTTTAGTTCTGTCGAAAAGCTCAACGGAACTTGTTTATTACCTCAATAACTCTGATTTCATCGTACCATTACCACAGCATAACTATTTAGAACCGTCTAGACGAGCCCTTTCCTAATCTATTTGCGTACTCACATTTTTCTAAACAAAATTAGCTAAACTCGAGTGAAGCCAAGATTTCATTGATCCCATCGTAACATACGTACAACTACAGAAATATAATGTCAATCAGCAGTTTCCGTAAACTGTTGTGTAGTGGATGTTACAAAAATCTCGTGATAATGTCTATTGTCCAATTTTATTTGGCACCTAATGAATTAGGGAACGAGGTTTGAAGTATGGGTAAAAACGCGACCCTATTACTAAGACTCCACTGTCCGTATGTCTGTCACCAGGCTGTATCTCATGAACCGTGATAGCTAGACAGTTGGAATTTTCACAGATGATGTATTTCTGTAGCCGCTATATAATAAAATAAAATTAAAGGGGGGTCATTTTTAAACTAGATGAGGCCGGTGTTTCCTAGCTGACTACCCTGAGAAGAAACACCGAAACAAACTCAGAGGTCGAAGTCTTCAGGTAAAAAATACTTCAAATTCTCAATTCAGAAACAGAGTATTAGCCAAGGACTTCACTACATTTATTTATGGCTTACCTAATTTACCAACATATCTGCTAAAATATAATAATTAAGTGTCAGTTTTGTCCCTGAATTTCGAGAATTAAGAACAATAAACGCAAGTTTGTCAGCAAAAAGGCTTCAAACCCATTTCCTGTCTTTATAACCAAGTTTTGCAGACTAAAATTCATTAAACATCTTTTGTTTTTTAGCTCGATTTTTCCTCATAACAGTCTTATCTTTCCTGACTGTTAAGGATATATATGTGGTTATATACCGGTACTTATATAAATATAAGTATGGTATTATACATATCTTTGTATTAAACTAGTGGTTTTCCGCCACGTGACTCTTAGAAGGATAAATGTAAATAAAGGGTGTCCCGAAATTTACGCAAGATTTGATTTAACTAGAAAACATAGTTTTTCTTTTTAAATTTTTTAAAAAAGAAAAACCGTGTTGTGTGTTCCGTTGAGCACTTTTTGGGTGCACAAACATCTGGAACTTGCGTCATCGTCACCGAACGCTTTCCATGAGCTATATGTATACTGTGTTTATATGTGTACTTTTTGGGTGAACAAAAATCATGGAACTCGCGTCATCTTCACTGAACGCTTTAGCTTTCGCTTAGTTTTCACTTCGACGGCAGTCCCCAAAGACTGCGCCGCATGTTTTTTTTTAAATAATGAAGTACACAGGAATTATGTACATCGGAAAAATCGTTTAAAAAGCTTTGCACACATACGCACTATTTACCGAAATTTTCCTTTTTCATTTTGTGCATAAACGTGACTGAATTTCGTTAATTCGGCGTTAATCTTCTCCTTCAATGTACTGGTGGTTGTGGGCTTGTAAGCACATCAAATAAGCAAAAACAACACCAAAAAATAAATCCAGTGGCGTTAAATCACATGATCTATCAATTCGGTGATCAGCCGGTCGATTCTGTAAACATGTCAAGTGAAGGCTTGGGTGAAGTGATCACGAGGGTGAGCTGTCAATCCATACAATCAAGAGGTTACGTGATCACGGAGTGAGCTGTCATTTCATCTTGATTATATGGATTGACAGCTCACCTCGTAATCACTTCACACAAGCCTTCACTTCGACATGTTTACAGAATCGACCGGCAGAATTGGCCCGCTAGGGACCAATTCTGATCACCGAAATAATAGATAGACCACCAAAAAACATGTTTTTTTATTTAAATATAGTTCAACAAAAACATTGCTCTCTCGAGTAGTACCTACTCCATTTTTATTAGCCCTAAACTATCCGCTTTCTAACTATTATATTTTTAACACTTTGCCGGCAAAATGGCGACAAAAATGGCGGCAAATTTAAAACTTCCTTTAATTTTGGGACACCTATAAGGGGATCGTGCCTGATAGCTTTGTATTTATTTTATTTAATTCGGTTACACGTGGCATATGTGATTATTATTATAGTACACTACTTTTAGCCCGCGACTTCGTACGCGCATATCCCGTTTTCACCTGTTCCCGTAAGAATTTAGGGGAATTCTCTCTTAGTGCTCCCCTACACTCCCCAAGGAACCTACACGCCAAATTCTGCTTTCTACGACTCAGTCAGTCACCAGTAATGAAAGAGTTTTATATAATTAGATGATTATCTAGAAGTAGATCATTGCAATTCATAGATAAGTTCTGTCATCTTAACGGGTGGAGGAATGGCATATCAACAGTCCAACGGAGCTATAACTACATTGCCTACAATGACTGGTGGGTAATCAAAGAAACCCTATTACTAAGCCTCCACTGTCCGTCCGTCCGTCTGTCTGTCAGCAATCTGTATCTCATGTAGCGCAATAGGTAGACAGTTGTAAATTTCACAGAGTTGCTTTCTGCTGACGCTATTACAACAAATCATAATAAAAAATAATACTGCAGGTTTCCTTGCGCAGTAACTTTGCAACTCACCGTACTCAAGCTTATAAACAATATAGCAAAAACAAAAACACAATGGATACAAAATAAACAGCCGGAACTATTATGTTTAGGTACAACACCTAATTATCTGGTGCCTTACAAAAAACACTTCAAAGGAATGCATAGACTGACTGCTCAACAATATGTATAACATATCTGCCTAGACTTAAACTAAAACTAGCTTTTAGACCGCGACTTTGTACGCGCATATCCCATTTTCTCCCGTTCCCGTAGGAATTTTCCGTTTCCGTATAGCCTATAGTCTTCCTCGTGAATGTGGCTATCATATTCAAAAAGAATTTTCCAAATCCGACTGGTAGTTCCAGAGATTAGCGCGTTCAAACAAACAAACAAACCCTTCAACTTTATTACTAGTATAGATAGTTTGGAAAAGTCTAGTCACATTGATTAATCTGCCTAGTTTTCCCAACTGGGGTCGGCTTCCAGACTGATGGATGCAGCTGCGTACCAGTATTTTACATGGAGAGACTGCCCATCTGACTCCACAACCCAGCAGGTACCACGATATTCCTTCCAAGACTGCTGTCAATCTTCCTAAGAAATATTGTGGTACCTGCTGGCAGTATACGGTGGAGGTCTGTCCTGCTTTGGCGGAGCACCGCCGTGTCATCGTCGAGGCAATCGGCGGCGGCGACCCCTCGCGTCCGGCCCTGGTTAAATCCATGGACCGGAGCAAGGAGGCTTGGAAAGCGGCCACCTCCTTCTGCGAAGCAGTAATTCTAGCGAAGGAGTAGGCGGGCCGCGCGAGGGAAAGACAAGGCCTTCGCCCCAACCGCCGCTACAGAAGAAGACGCCCCGGGCATCGGAAGTCGGACGGCGAGCGTTGGGTGGCGCAAATTTTCTGTTTCTGACTACCGTGAAGAATATCCAAGATATGTAAATTAACGGTATATTATTAATGGTCACCCATCCACAGATCGACTTCGGCAACCGTTGCTTAACCTTGAGAACCGACCCGTACAGCGACACGAGCCCCTCAGCATTATAGTCTCATAAGGGCTAGGCCGATATAGGTGGCCATTAAAGGTACAGTCGAAAACAATGTGGATTCAGTTCACACGCCAACCTGACGTGGGTGCTTAAAGTTTCTGAAAAGCGACAGGTACCAGTTTTTAAGCCCACGGTCGGGGTCAATAACCAGGGCGAGTATTTCGACAATGCGACTGCGAAGCGGTACGTCAGTAGGTACGTGTCGTATTGCGCACGCGGCTCGTAAAAGTGCGATTTTTGTTTCATTTCCATACTTTGACACTTAGTTTCCGTTCATTTTGCGTTTAAGCGAATTCTACGGATTCATATTTCTTGGCGTTTGTTGAATTGCTGTAATGCTATAGGTTTGTAGGTGATGTAAATGGAGACTTGATTGAATTATTGTGTTGAATGAACCGTTAATTAATATTTTTCAAATTTATATTCGTTTTTATGACTTATTTGCGGATGAAACGTCAGAAACTAAGTTATCAATTGATCAAAACGAAACTGGTACGAGTCTTTTACCTTTTATAAATTAACCACATAATAATTCGATAATTCAAAAAGTGCTCCAATTTAAAAGGTAAACGAATCGCATCGTAATTGCGCACACAAAATGTATAAGATACGAGTTTTTGCCTCGATTTCACTCGCGCAACTTCGTTAATTGGCTAAAGATTTTTTAGTGTTTCACTTCCTTGCTTGAAACCTTGAATATCTGAATATGTAGGTGCTGGGCAAAAAGCTCAGTATTCCATGATTATAAAAGTTATATAAAAACGATGAATTTGGGCTCATAAATCAATGCAAATAGCTATTTAGCAGCAATAATCCGTTTCCTCATTATTCTAGATTAATTTTTAATATTGAAAAAGTGTCATAAAATAATTAAAATTTAGCCGGGTAATAAATCGCCTCGTTCAATTTAATATTACGAAATAAAAAAATGCTAAAACCATTGATTCATAATGTAGGCACAAAACCAGAAAAAAGCCTAAAAAGTACTTACAGACAAAATAATTAATTAGTAAACCTAATTAAAAATATAAAACCGAACCAAAACCCTTTTTTCTTTTTAGGGACACACGTGCGTAGCGGGAAACCACGGGATTTTTTTTTTTATTTTTATTGATTCTCTTCGACTGACTTTTACCAGTATATAATTTTACCTATAAGGAGCTTGGGTGTATTTCAGAAGAATATAAGACTCCTCGTATTACCAAGCCTCCGCAGTCCGTCTGTCTGTCAGTGGGCTGTATCTCATGAAGCGTCACAGTTGAGATTTTTTTAAAGTGTGTATTTTTTTGCCACAACATAAAATTACGATTAAATAACATTATTTTGTTGATTCACAGACATATTCGTCATCTGGAACAGTCTTTTCCTAAAGATGTTGTTTTCTAACCAGATATTACTGAATATAATTTTAAACTAAGTAAATATATACTCTTTTCTGATCTAAACATTTATGTAGGTACTGTATTTATCGATATGTTTTAATATAAATCCCACCACTAAAAATTAATGCACCGCTGGTGCTCTAAAGGTAACAGAATTTTATTTGTATTGTATTCCCGATAGAGCACCAATCAATAGTTTTGATTATACTCTTGGGAATTGTTTTGGTGCTCTAAACGTTGGTGCTCTTACAATCGGTGCTCTAACACTCCATTGTAACAATACGTAGATATTCCCCATTTGTCCACCATCTCAACTAAACCAAACCTACCGATATCTATTAAAAAAATATTCAACGTAAAATTCAGCAAAAAATATTCAACGCACAGACAAACACAACCTCACATCCTACATAACACTCAGACAAGTTCGCGTACTCCGAGCGCAGCCTTATTTCACGGAGGCTAATTTTGACGGACCGCCACGGGCTTCTCTGCCACACCCATATTCGATTACATGTCGTGATGACGCTGAATGAAACTAGATTGAGAGATAGCCTGTTTGGGTGAAATTTTAGTGGTTAATATTGTTGAGGCTGATTTTTATGGCTGTATTATTGGTGAGTTAGTACAGGAGTTAGGGATACCAATTTGATCGGCATTAAGGATTTTTTACAAAGAAGGACTTGTTATTTCGTTTTTTGTGTAACATCTTAAAAATGTAATTTAAAAATCTAATTGTTTTTATAGTATGTAGATAATGTCGTTGGATGTAGATACATGTCTAGCCTTCTGAAAAAAAAATCTTTTTTACAAAAAAATTAACCAACTTCCAAATAAAAAAAACACTACAAAGTATTAAATAATTTTAATTTCGAAAGTCTGTGGCAAAAAACGAAGAAACAACCAATAACACCGACTTCCAAATTTTTTTTTATTTTTTTAATTGGAAGTCGGTTGTATTTTTTTGTAAAAACGTTTTTTTTTGCACCTCAAATCTCTCTGCATGATCTTCAAACGAGTGACGAAATGGAATGATTATTTAAATACATTTAGCGCTAAATTGCATTTAAGTATTCGTAGTGTAAATATTCACAAATATAAACTAAACTTAGGTCTAGAACCGAACACCGTTACTTATCGAAAGAATGTTTCGAAATAAATGTTTACCACAACAATGAAAATCGATTACAACATTCCGACCACAATCTAGTAACTAGAACTCCCTATTTAAAGCCTAACAGTACATGAAACAGCGCGCTAACTCGCCCAAAATAATAAGAAATACAGATCTAATCTTATAATAAAACAAAAAAAAATCTAGATGACTAGTTCTAACATTTGCTAGTACAACAGATATATAAGCAAGGCAGAACTTCCACACGAAAATCAACCGTATTCCTATAACAAAGAGTGTAAATTAGTGTTTGAACAATGTGTCATTTAGTACAGTTCAAGGAACCACACTCCCACACTGATACTTTGAGTTATATTTTCTTTTTTAGAGTTCCGTAAGAATGGAAACCGTCGCAGAAAAAGTTTTTGCCGATCCTTCGAATTTATGTTTGTTGAAAGTCATTATTCTGTAGTGTTTATACGTAAATGTACTTATGAATGTACTTGTATTGAGTAGGTACTTGTTGGTAATTAGTCTGAAGTGCAATGTTAAAGAAGTTTTATTTTATGCATTCATTTATCTATGAGTAAGTATTGATTCACTTGATGACTACTGAACGGTACTTTAACAAATATGTGTAAGAGTTTGTGGCATGTTACGTATGATAAATTCTAAATAAATAAATGAAAATTTTAGAATGCATCTGGACAGATGGATCAGAGTCGTAAAGCAGTGGGAGCCAAAGGAAGGCCTGGGAAATACTGATGTAGCTTAGAGTCCTTCATGATGGGTTGGTTGGAGAAGGCAGTACACCGGGAAGAGTGGAAGCGTATAGGAGACCTTTGCCCAGGACAATGAAGGTTGAAAAAAAGTGAATAACGCCTTGCAAATCTGTAAAACAATGTTTTTCACTAACTCGAAAGCCCGACTATGCTTTTCAAGTTCCTTCACTACCAGAACAAACTTGCGACCAAATTGTGCAAAAAGTCGCCGTGTGCATGTCTTAAATGTAGAATTTACTGCGGACGCAAAAACAGACTTTGGCTCTTTGCCTACAAGCGCCGAGGCACCATTTCTGTTGACTGTACGATTTGCAGAAAAAGAAGCAACCGTTGCTACTTCCAACTTGTGTTTTTTTTAGGAAAAAACGTGATGAAAATACAGAATTACAAGAGTTTTAAAAGAATTTAGAGTTGTCGATTTTAAATTGGTTAACTTAAGATAGATATACGTATTTTTTGGGCACCATAACACTAACAAAAAGGGTTATCACACTAATATTATAAAGGCGAAAGTTTGTGAGTGATTGTGCGTGTGTGTATGTTTGTTACTTCTTCACGCGCAAACGGCCGGACCGATTTAGATGAAATTTAGTATAGAGATTGTTTGAGTCCCGGGAAAGGACATAAGATAGTTTTTATCCCGGGAGTATGTTCCCTTGGGGTAATTTTCGATAACCACGCGGGCGGAGCCGCGGGCGGCAACTAGTAACTAAATAATAGGGTGTAACAGTGGGCGGTCTTATCGCCAATAACTAACTTTTACTGACAACCAGTGAAAACATGGACTAAGCCTGGTTAAGATCTAATTACAACTGAAATCTTCTATTCTAGATCAAACTTGAGTCTTTTAATACTGTATACTAGATCCTTAGCAATTGGATTAAAAAATAATCAAACTAAAAAAATGAGTAGAGGAAGTTACCTTGAATCTTGATGAACTTAGCTATCTGCAATTTCGGAATTAAGAATTTTAAATCGAGTATTTCTGAAATTCTACTTTTGACTGTAATCCTATCAATCTTTGCCATTAAAGTATGGCTAGACACGTTATTAACTCCAAATACTCAATTCAAAAACTCCTCTTAGAATACCGGCCGTCATTTGATATCAAAACCACCAAACATTTTTGACGGAACCAATCCTTTGCGCACGAACTATTCCTACTACATTTTTTGTCGTCCATTTCTTGTTAATGATGAATCGTCTATTATTTGAATAGGTAATACAAGTTATCGGAAGCGTTGGACCTCGCCACTCCGCACTTATTACAGCGATATAATTCTAGATTCGAGAACGGATTCATGCAAAAAATACTAATGTTTGCGAAGTAGGAGTGCTTAAAACACTTAGGAGCGTATTTAAAGTGGTTCAGTTCGAAGAAATTATCATCGTTGTAAATTGCAGTGGACTTATCTATCGGTTGATCGTTCACGATCTATGTCTTCATTTGGGTAGTTGTTGGATGTACCAAGTGCGAATCAGAAGATAAAATCTCGAACTTAAAAATCATTCAAACAGTCACAAGTCGTAATATCATGTTAGTGACATTCAATGTCAACATGTAGTGTAATTAGAGGTGTTTTTCCGCCATTTGCGACTGTGATGCGAATAAAATAAACAATTTCCCCTCTGTCTATAAGAACCTTGAATTTTGACTTTGGATTCAAAATGGCGTCTCTCTAAACATCCTTGTTACGATCAATGAGCTTTTGAGTCATCTGAACTATGTAGTAATAAAAGTGGTATTTTTTTTGTTTGTTTGCCAAAAGTAGTATTTAGTAGCAATGATATTATAAAAATCTATCACCAATAGAAAGCTTTCGTTAAAGAAGACCTTGCAGGAGATTGGCCAGAGAAATCGAACCTCCGAGAGGAGTGAAAGGCCGTGGGTCACAACAAAAGCAGTGACTTTAAAGAAAAAAACTTGAAAAACAAAAAAGAACGTCCAAAAAGTTCCGAACAAATAACTTTTCATGCAGTCTGCTACAGTTAACTTTAGTTCAATTACAGATTTGATGTCACCAGCTGCATTAGATTGCTTGAAAAGGGACTTTCTTGGAGCTTTTTAGTAGTTTTTTTTTTTATCTTATAGTAAATCAGCTGTCCATTATGACCCTTAGATATCATGACGCAATTCTGAAACCCCCTGAATTAAAGACTAATGTTTATTCTTGAAAAAAACCCGGGTCTTGTGTAAGGTCACGTGAACAAAGCCGCGGAAAAAATATGGCAACACTAACTTGTCAAAGATAATATTATTTTTTTTTCATAAGCTAGGGTAATTTTCAATTTCAATGTTATTATTTAATTTGAGTACTCATTTTTAATTTAGTTTAAGTAATTGTATGATCCAAAGTTGATTGAAAATAAATAATAAAGATATTTATTTATTTATTATATACTTTATTGTACACCTCATTACAAACATAGTAAAAACGTTTAAAAAAAACAAGTGTACAATGGGCGGTCTTATCGCACAGGGCAATCTCTTACAGACAACCTTTGGATGGACTGAACGAAAGAAGTTAGATTTAGGGCGGTCAGTGTACAAACATCATAAACAATATAAATTAGACATAATAATATAAAATACACACAATACTAAATAATATACTAATAAATATCAAATATATAAATGGGAAAGGAGAAGAAAAATTATAGTGAGAGGTAATGCTCCTTCACCAATTTTTTAAACGTTGGTAGCGTTAAGATAAATGCAGATTAAAGATAATGTTGATAGTGACGAATATCCACTTAAAGACATTCTGCCAATGGATTATTAAACTTTTTGGTCCGACTTACATCACCGGTATGACAAATTAGAGCCACTCTGTTAACCTTAATGTATTTTATAGCTATGAATAATCTAGTATGTTCACAATGCAGTCAGAGTATGTCGACCCTGGTTTTAACGCGTTGCCGCCAAAATGCACGCCCGATACCTAGGCATGACTGTAAAACTAAATATGTTTATGACATAATCTAATCGTAGAAGCTTCGGAACCTTTCATAGATCATTTTTATCTCTTACTACATATCATCTCAGCATATGGGTTGAACAAATTTTTGTTCGACCCATATGCTGAGTTCTGGGCACCGATAGTGTTACTGGGTCGCTGTTAACAGCAGATTTGTCGCTTCAGGAGTAAGTGGGTTCCTATTTATTCATTCATCTAATGAGATAATATCTCAGACTGAATGACTGTGATGTTTTGTGATGTCCTGAAGACCCAGTACAGACACGTCTAGCGGAGAATGACGAGGATAGCCGAACCCGATCTGATTCGAGCCCGAGAGGAATCTGATACGCAAATTCTCACAGATGACCCAAGTAAACCATAGGTAATGTTTATTTCTGCTTCAATCCACGTCCTAAAGTCTAAAACATCTTTAAAACTCCGTGTCACAACTCCACATTCCGACATGAACCCGGAAGCAGCATCATTTGAGCTAACAATGTCCTCAAATACGGTAAAAAAGATCAAAGTGGCTTCACAGAACCCTTATGGAGTGATTACATGAAGGTAGCTGACATCTCCAGCCATCTGATAAGCTTGCTAATTACGCCGGCACAAAGGGAGGACTCGGAGAAAAAAAAACAACAATTGGGACCACGGCTGCCCTGAGACTACATATATAAAAGATTTTTTAAGACTATCTTCATTTTAATTACGTTTAATTCTGTCTTGTTCTTGTAAAAGCTACTTGGATTCTTTTAATTATATTCGGAAATTGACTAATCCAGACTTTAGACTGAATGGAAGAAACATCTTGAAACGAGAGACGAAAAATAACCAGTGTATTGCATAAGCAGTTTTCTATAAACAAACATAGAATCTTTAAAACATAAATACACAGTATGATTACTTAATCATACATCTGCCAAAATGCGAGCATTGCCCCCGAAATATAAAATAAATAAAGTCAACCAACGTCAATCAAGAAAATGTTAAAATACCCACCCACTGATCAAAAGCACATTAGCTATCGGCAAACAGAAGAAAATACAGAAGCTCCACTCCATGCTACACCAGCTTCCTACCTTTATCCAAGGCCTTGGGGTCGTTGCAACATTTTCTTCTTCTACTTAACTGTCCCCTATCAACTGCCACGCTATCACTCGCTTTCTCTCTCTTCATGTCATTCTCCAAAAATCGGTCCATATTTTCTTCATCGATCCAAACTACATCTTTAGCTGTATTCTATTCTTCTAATAAGCTATTCTGTATTCTAGTAAGCTAACGTCTAACTTTATAGCCTAAATAAAAGCAAAACGAAACATGGTTTGGTTTATTCTGAACATTCACTTCTCAAGACTGGCCATACGTCAATACCTTACTATTGAATAGACTCACTCTGATACGCACTCGGCTCCCATTGGACCACTATCTCACTGGATGGTAGGCGATGATGTGGTCGACGATGAGAGGACGCTTGACTAGAAGTAACCTCATCACTCTTGACTTAAAGACCACCAGTTCATAGCTATCGGGAAACAAATTTAACTTCTGTACCTCTCGCACATTGATTTCAGTGCTTGTTTCGTTCACATTGCTGCGCGGGCGCACCTACGCGTCGGCGCGACGTACACTCACACATACTGTTACTTTCTCAGTAATTTTCCTATTAGTCAGTCAACGTAATAAAAAATTGGAGCGATATCTCGACTGTTGCTGCGTCAACACGTTTGTTAGTGATCTCAAATGCTTCATACTCGTAATTGTTTTTTTGTTGTACATGATTCATTTAAGATTTATGACCAATTAGTCGTAAATATTGTTTATTAATTGCTTTGGTGTTAAACTGTTGTCTGGGTTTGATATATCGGGGTATTGGCCTGAGTGTTAAATTGCATCCCTTGTCAATGATATTTACAGTTACAAATAACTTGCAAAAAAACCTTCAGGATAAGATCCAGTTGAGACAACAGCTGTTTTCTCTATGACTCCCTAATATTTACTACAAGCTGCTGCTCGCGGCACGTGAAGGTCGAAATTATCCCAAGGGAACATACTCCCGGAATAAAAAGTATTCTATATATTATTCCAGACTATAATCTACCTCCTTATCAAATTTAATCAAGATCCGTTCAGCCGTTCTGACATGATTGGCAAAAATCCATCCATCCAAACTTTCGCATTTATAAAATTAGTATAGTATCGAAGTTTAGATGGTTCCTATGGCAACCGCTTCCGTTTTCTATAATTTCATAGACCGAAAATGAAATAGAGCATAAATCACTTAGAGAAGTGGGGTAATAAATAACGATGAACGAAACCACAACCAGACTATCATTCAATTACAACATTTTAGGAATGGCGGCCATTTTGTCGCAGGGCAGCGTCCTGCTGTCTACCAATAACGAAACGGTGGTCTTCTGTCAAGATTTTTTTTATAGTACAGTCTTGTGCTTGCTCGCCTATCACTTGTCTTGTAGTAACCGGTTTTAAGTATGTATGTTGATTAATGATACTGTATATTTTGTACAGCAATTCATTCAAGCGGTTATGGGAGGCCCAAATTTTGCGGTGGGTTTCGCTCTAGAACTGCTATTGCAGGCAATGCCTTAAAGGCAGACCATGCATTTATGATAGACAAGTTGCCCGCCCCGGCTTCGCCCGGATGTTCTTTTTTTTTTAAATATTCTTTCATATAAACCTTCTTTTGACAATAACAAACACAACAAAAAAAGAATTTGCGAAATTTGTCGAGCCGTTCACGCATTATGCCGTGACCAAGGGAAATAGGGATTCATTTTTATATTTAAAGATTATTTTTTAATGTTACTCCCATATCCAGCCAAGGTAAGGTCTTAGATGCAACTTGCTTCGTCATCCTAGCAATCAATGGACCCAACAGCAATCGTCTCCCTACCGAAGATGTACCAACACGGACCAACAAAATTGAATATTTCCGAGTTTCATCACAAACAAATAATGTTCCTAACAAACTTTCTATTTCTATTATCTCATAGTAGCTCCAAAAACTATAATAACTGGACTAATAAATAATTAAACTGTGGTAAAGCGTTAAAATTCCTGATTGGTTCCAGTGCGCGAGCCGCTTAGGTACCAGGGAGGCATGGCTTGTGACCGGTTGCTAAGGAAAGTGACTCATTGTGGGTCTACAATGATCTGTTGGCGATATACTCTCACCGAATTGTTCTATACACTGGTACGATTGTTGTTGATATTTAGACGAGCCATATGGTCATATGGTTATACGGACTGAGACTTGAAAATATGTGGGGGTTTCCTAATAAGAGTACACTTTCTAGTGATGTAATTTTTGAAACGGGTCTCTCAAATCGAATATGTCTGGAAATCATCTTTTCTTCTATGTTTATTTAGTATTTTTGTTCGTTTCAGAACAATGGCATACCGATTGTCAAAAGCCAGGATCGTGACACCAGTCATGCCAAGAAGTACGGTGATACCCAGTTGGATCTGGTTTGAATGGAGACCAACCTCAATAGAGCGGAAGAAGTCATTCGATGATTCCACATCCTTAAAAAAAAAACTACGTTGGGAAAAGGCTAGGCAGATGAGATAACTTAAATATGTCAGTCTGTTCGTTACCTCTTCACGTCTTACCGGCTGAATGGAATTGGGCCAAACTTGGTACACGGCTATACCATGTCCTGGAATAGGTCATAGGATATTAATTATGTCGGGAGTATGTTCCGTTGGGTTAATTTCCGATATTGACGCGGACGAAACCGCGGGCAGAAACTAGCGTATAATCAAAGTAAAACAAAACATATACAATGTGGAAACATCGATACGACAATAAATGAAAACACTGGCAATACTGGTTCATAGGAATATTTTGAAACTATTATAAATCCTGTTATCGACATTAAAAATAAACTTTCCAATTACATAAAACGTCACTAAAACTCAAACTAGTCATGGATAGTGACTACTATTCTGACGAAATATTCCAAGCAGTCTGTTGCAGTTAGTGACATCATTATTATCTGCCTAGACTTTTCCCAACTATATTGGGGTCGGCTTCCTTTACGTGGAGCGGCTGCCTATCAGACCTCCACAACCCATTAACTGGGTAACACGGTACTCCTTGACAAGACTTGTGGCACTTCTGACTATCCGTAACGACTGCCAAAGATCTACAAATGACAGCCGGGACCAACGGCTTAACGTGCTTTCCGAGGCACGGAGGAGTCTCGGTATGTTAAGATGGTCACCCATCCATAGACCAACCTCGGCAAGCTTTTACTTAACCTTGCAGATCGAACCGTGCGGCTGTTATATTATTTAGCCACGATCTCCTCTAGTTAGTGACATCAAATATGTGATAAAAGACAACATATTCGTATGAACTAGTATTGCCAGTGTTTCGATTTATTGTAGAATAGTCGTCTTCACGATCTTCGTGATATGAAAGAAACGGGAGTTAGTGATAGCGTGACGTTTGACAGGACAGAATGGAAGAAAAAACGTGTTGCGCCGACCCCAAGTAACATGGGATAAGGGCAGGAAGATGATGATGAATCGTCTTCACCTGTATACAGGGTGTAAACAGGTTCTATAACTAAATCTGTAATTCAGTTCCGTAATAAACTTATTAAATATCCATTTAAGAAACCATGTCGTGCAAAATAAAATACTTAATTAATATTTCACAATTTGTATATTACTTTTATTAAAAGGTTGTAAATCAATGCTCTACATATGTCAAAATTCATGTAAAAGGTGACTGGCTGATTAATTTATGTTTTACTGTTTGGACAACTAGAATAAAATTATTTAAGAGAATTATATTTAATTAAACAAGGACAGTAACTAGAATAAATTATGAAATAAAAGCGAAAATTATTTGATCAATGTTTTGTTTTAATCAAGTTTTCTTAATTAAAAAGGTCACTGACCTCTTGGAAAAAATGGACTGGTATTATTTTAAGGGAATTTTGAAACTGTTCTGACAAGACTAATGCTCGGTTTCTGAGGTACTATATCGGTCGTTTATCTGTCCGTTAACGCTATTTGATGTACCGCCATTGGATGGTTAGTGGTTAACGGACAGATAAACGACCGATTAAGTACCTCAGAAACCGGGCATCAGTCAGTGTTCTGAGGAATTTCGACACATCATGATTTCTGGTCCTATCACTTATAATGCGACAGCAATACTAAAAAAACTGGCCAAGTGCAAGTTGGCCAGTTTGCACACAAAGGGTTCCGTACCATAAGCCTAAAAAAAACTTGTTTCTTGTATGGGTCCCCCTTTTATTTTTAATTTTATTTCATTTTTGTTATTTGTATATACATCATATGTAAAAATTTCAACTGTCTAGCCATCACGGTTCATGAGATACAGCCTGGTGACAGACAGACGGACAGTGGAGTCTTAGTAATAGGGTCCCATTTTTACCCTTTGAGTACGAAACCCTAAAAAACAATCATTGAATGCAATTTGATGTTGATAATAAGATCGGATAATATACACACCACCTACAGGGATTGCATTTGATTTGACCATAACATGTGTGAACTTTAAAAGAGACTATGAACCCTGAGTTTGTTTCTTCTCAGAGTACACAAGTCAGCTAGGAAACACCGGGCACACCTAGTGTTAAAATAAATAAATAAAATAAAAAAGCCTTTTAATTCCTGCAAAAACATAGCAACAGTAGCTTTTTTTTTTTTAATTTCTTAACTACTGAACACCCAAATAATATGTCTAAGCAACACCTAGTGTTATCTGACCAAAAAAGATTGACGCGTTAAAGTGTTATTTTACGCTATTTACAAAATAAATATCGTTGACCATTTGATAGCCGATTTATCATAACAATCTTTCGGAGACACGGATGTCTAGTGGCTCGTCACTAAAACGAAAATATTGAAAAGTTCTAAACTCAAAGCTTACATCATCTTCCGCAGCTATCCTTTCACCGCTACCTATTAGCAAACGCACCTTAAATAAAAACACACATTTAATAATATAACAAATGACTAACTTTCATTTCACAAGACTTCATATCTCAAATGGCTGAAAGCTTCAAAGGATCTGACGCATTCTGTCACCCAACCGGTTCTTGATTCTTAGAACGTGAACAACAGAATATAAAAAAAGAAATACTGGGTCGATTTTGATATATTATATTTATTAGCAGGTAAGTAGAATCTTGTCCAGTCATAGCAGGAAAGTTCCATTGGAATTTAAATTGGAAATTGGAAATTGGACAGCCATAGATGGTCAGCCAGGCCATAGATGGTCACCCATCTATGGCCAGAACTCGGTAAGCGTTGCATAAACCTCAATGGCGGAAATATTCTCCCCATTCAGAATGGAGGTGGTTTTCTGTAGTAACATTTTGTATCGATCCTAAGTGAAAGGATTGGAAAGGTCATCCAGATTGAATGCGACACCCAGAGTAAGGTGTGTAGGTTGCGCCGGAAGCCGATCTTATCTGTAAAGCGAACCGATATACTTACGCAATTCTGGGAAGTTTCTTCCTAGCTTAACCCCAGTTACGTAAAGCCCAAGCTATGTGGGCAGAAGATCTTTGTATGGAAGACTGTAGCAGCGAGATTCTTCTTTTCGAGCCGATGGTGACCCTTAAACAGTTTGGGCGACGGGGACGTTTATAGCGGTATCAGTGGCATTCACAAGGTCCTCAATGGTGCAGGTGGGGTACTTAGGGTACTCCAGCAAGTGGGCCATTGAGAGTAGTTGAGGATCGAATCAGATGAAGTACGATTGCTTATATCCAGAAGTGAATTGCAAGAGACTAAAAGTAACCTTTTTTTTTTTTTAAATGCTTTTCTGGCAGGCTCTGGCCCTAGCGGGCCCCGTCCTCTTTGCTGACATCTCTTTGAGGCGCGCGTTAAACACAACGCGCCATCGACCCGGGCCTGGTGGTGATCGGACAGCGAGCCACCCAACGCTCACCGTCCGCAGGCCCGCGCCTACGGTGGCCGGGGATCGCCGTGCGACTCCCGACGCCCGGGGCGTCTTCTCCTGTAGCGGCGGTTGGGGCGAAGGCCATGTTTTTCCCTCGCGCGGTCCGCCTCCTCCTTCGCTAGCATTATTGCTTCGCAGAAGGAGGTAACCGCTTCGCAAGCCTCCTCGCTCCGGACCATGGATTCAACCCGGGCCGGACGCGAGAGGTTGCCGCCGCCGATCGCCTCGACGAGGACACGGCGGTGCTTAGCCCAAGCAGGGCAGACCTCCACCGTATGCTCCACCGTGTCCTCCGGGCGATCCTCACAGTGCTGACACCCGGGCGTGTCCTCCCGCTTAATTCGAAACAGGTACCTCCCGAAACAGCCGTGTCCGGTAAGTACCTGCGTCAGGCGGAAGGTGAGGACGCCGTGGCGCCTCTCCAGCCACTTCTCAAAGCCTTACCGCCGCAATTGTGGCGTGCCCAACTAAAAGTAACCATGGAAGTTTGACTAATAAATGTTTCATGGACTGCAGCGGAAGCGGTTCTCAATGTTTGTCGTCACCCTTTTCGAAACAGCTATAAAATGTTTTTATATGTCGGGGACGTGGTATTTTACAGTTTGCCTTTTTTTAAGGAGGGAGCTCAGGTATACCAAGGCATCTTTGAGATTTGAGATCAAGTAAGCTTAGTACAGCTTCTTAAAATGTGGAAGAATGATTGTCTTTGACGTGTTTTTTCTTATGTTTGGTCCTTTTTTTGTGGATGGGAAATCATCAAATGACTTCTTCCGCTTCGCCCAGCGCGGTAGAGAGTGTCAGACTCTTACTGACTATAACCTACCCGTGTTCCTTCTAATGCCTTTTGCGTTCCAGGGCCGCGGTAACTCTTTCGAACAAATTCCGGAACTTTGGTCCTAAAACTGCAAGGTACTACTCTTTTCCTATTTCTGTCAACTTATCGATGAGCTGTAAAATTAGCTTAGTAATTTTAGAGATGTTTATAAACATTAGATAGAAGATAGATAGAATTGCCGTTTTGAACGATTGTTAGCCTGTTAAACACGGACCATAAAAAGGCTTTACTATGTGTGTAAATGACCTGCGAAATCTCGACGTATCTCGTACGGCTCATAACTTTGGCGGCCACAAGCTCAGCATTCTGTACGCTAATCGAGGCTCATTGTTTTCCACACGCATCGATCTGAGGCCCAATTAGAGCATTCGATCGACACGGACGATTAACCGAATATTCTACATTCATTCACAAAGATACCATGTGCTGGAAGGAGCTATGATGTACAACACAAAAGCAGACTCGTTCTAAATAACAATCAACTCTATGACATATCTAACGAGCCTATATTATTGTCCCTTTTTTTATTTAGGATGGGAAATCATCAAATGACTTCTTTCGCTCTGGGTGGAGCGGAAGGGCGTGTCAGACTCTTGCTGACTAAAACCCATCTGTGTTCCTTCTAAAGCCCTTTGCGTTCCAGGGCCGCGGTGACTCTTTCCAACAAATTCCGCAACCATTATTATCCCACAGCAGGGTAAAGGCCTTTTTTATTTTTTTTATTTGGTATGGGTTTGCTCTTGACTCTAGTCTAGGTCATAGATGACAGAGACAAAGTCGACGATGGAGCGAACTTACCCAGAAGAAGCCTGTACACTCCAATTTTGAAGAGATTAGGGTTGTATGCGTTTGCTTTTCACCTTTTTCACATAATTCTGTTATCTGCTAGTGCACATCAGTCGTTTCGGTAGCAGTTGAGCGCTAGTCTTACTGTCTACAATTCTGCTAGAATAGGAACAGGACCAACTCATTTCACGAGTTTTTTTTACTTCGACAAAGCCAATCAATGACAACATCTCTAGTGATGCACAGAAATTATCTCAGACGTCTCCTTCCTATGTTGAAGTTGCAGAAAAGCTCCCTGCGGACCTCCAACTGCTATAGCCCACTCGAATATCCCTTTAACTGATTACAAAGCCTGGTGAGCCACTGCAGGTACGACTAAGTCATATTGGGGTACTCCAATGCGCCACAATGTGAGTCACTGCGTCCCAAACAAAGACTCGGATTTTGTCGTTCTCCTTGTGCAATAAATTAGCAAATGTTACGCTGTCGAAATGGTTCAATTCTGGCCAAAACAAAATTGCGTCGAAGAAGATTTCATAACATATTTCCAAAACGATTTTTAAATGGCATGCACATGACAGACTGCTGATAAGAGAAGAAGACAAAGTCTAAAACAGTCCAGATATTCAAGGGCGCCACCAAATCGCAAAGTGACGAAAATAAACAGAACCGAATAAGATAACCTTTTCGGGAAGCACATTAAATTGACCGTAAATTACATTTAGACCAATGTCTTGCCTACGATAACACATTTCGGACATAATGATATGACACTCAATATTATTTTTATTTTGTGTTATACTAGCAGTAACTTATAAACCACAGCTAGTTTTGATCCGTTTGAAATATACAGTGCATTCGATTTTTTCCATGTTAAATAAAACAACAGCAGTAAAAAGATTAAGACTAGTGGATTCTTAATTCGAGTGGTAGAAACTCAAACGTAGATTGGCAGAGAATGCCTAAGAGCGGTTACGCACTGCATCTGATCCGAATCCGTGAAAATACGTTCGACATAGTGATAGAACTATTTGTTTGTATATCCGACTTCCTTCATCCGACTTCTATCCGTCATCCGTAAGTCTCCAATTCGGAAGAAATATTCACGGACCGAAGTAGCCCTAGTATGTACTGTTTGTATGAACATTACCTTGGATTCAAATTGGACAGCTTGGATTTGGATCAGAGATCGGATTAGTACGTAAGTCATATCCAAATTCGGTCCGTGTTTTTGAGACTCTATTTCCGTATTTTCACGAATTCGGATCGGATGCAGTGCGCAACCACTCTAGGAGTTTAGGGGCCTATGCATTATCTATCAAACAACTCATGGTTTCCTAATTTATACTTTCTATAGATACTTTGATTTAAGTCTGCTAATCAGTATAAAAGCGAATCATATGGTTAGATTATTTTTTTAATAAGGGGCCGTTCAAGTATTACGTAAGCAGATTTATTGCAATTATTTACCCCCCCATCCCCCTTGTCAGCAAAAGTAAGCAAAGCTCTTACCCCCTCCCCCCATGCTTACGTAAACATTTGTCAATTAATGTATTGTTTTTTTAATTTTATAATGTTATAATTATAATTTGAAAAATAAGAAAATAGATTTAGGATAGAGATTATATTTTACTGAAACGGTATTCAACATAGAGTAAAGGACAAAAATATTATATCTTACTAACATAACAAACTTATTTTAAATTTTTGGTACATATATTAAATTCAAATTAACAGTCTTCAGTCCATGAAACCCGAATCCATGATTCTAAGTTTTCGATGACATTGGATTGCTTCGATTGCTGCTCAGTGTTGTGAGTCTGCTCGCTTTCATCCGATTTTGGAATGTCTACGTCATTCTCATCGAGCCATTCAACATCATGGTGCTCTAAATTTTGAATAATGCACATCAGTTCATTAGCACGACGAGCAGCGACTCTTACAGGTCTAACTTTCCTATCAGTGTGCGTGTTTACTTTCTTATGGATCTTTTCGATGTGACGATTTAGTGACTTGACGGAAGCATGATAAAGACCACACGTTTTGCATGTTCGACTTGATAGCCTCAATTGTACCGTCGGACAAAAATAATCGTATGGCATTTGCAGGAAATCTTTGAGTGAAGCACTTAAGCGTAGAGCTAAATTGACTGGAAGATTAAGAAATTGCCCTCCTTCATCTAAAACCAAGTCATCAACTGTTTGTTTTACTTTTACAGGTGGTGGAAGAAACCTGTTGTCTAGTAATCTAAATAGTCCACTTCTTGGACGACAGCATTCTGTATTTCTACATTTTACAATTTGGAGCAAGTATTGGCTTTCACGCACATGTTCTGAATACCATTTAATGTCTGGAAAATCAGGAAGATCTTGTTCACCTGCCCCAACATATTTTGCATTAACATTATAGCCATCAATTTCCATTGAACTCCATACTTCAGCTAATACTTTTCCTGCAAATTCGAAATTAGATCTTTCTAAATGTTCATCAATTGTAACGCCACGTTCATCCAAATGAGACCCAAAATGGTCATGAGGCAATATTAAACCAGCCAGTTCCCGACTAAGAGGAGCCATTCTGCGCTCTACTCTGTTATACGCACTTCTTCCGGGAGCATTGGTAGCTAAAAACAATGCATCGAGATCATGTCGCTTAAAGTGTTGTATAGCAAACCCTATGACTTTTTGATAACGCGGATTTTCATCTGGCCCTCCATCAACCGTCATGATTACCACTGGTTTTACTAGTCCATGGTCAGTTTTAGCTAATGGTCGAAACTCTTCAAGTTCGAGAAGCGTCTCGAAATCCTGAGCATGAGTATTAGCAGTAGATGAACTATGCTTTCCACTTCGAATAGCGATGTATGTTGGTCCAGAATATCCAACGGCTTGCGGTTGTCCTAGCATATTGGAAGTGATTTTGATACCAGCATAAACAGATGGTATTAATTTATGACGCTCAGCGATTACCCAATCGTGATCAGGCAATTTGATTCTATATTCCATGTGCATTAGAAGAGGTGCTTGCTTATTTGCCGCAGTTACGCCAATAGGGACTCGAGCTTTATCATCTTGAGATATGAAAAATACTTGATCTGGTCCTAGTATGGATGCTATGTTCTCTAAATAATGGATTGATGTTTCAGCGAACTTGCTATCTAAGTGGCTCTTGTGGTGATCAGTTTGAGCCCGAATGAGCTTAACAGGGACTGTCGATACATGTCTTCGTCCCTCTGCAGAATTAGATTTTCTGGGAATCAAACGAAGATATGTCCCACTGCGACTAATGTCAAATCCCATTTTACGTAATTCTTGTGTGAGTTCATCAAGAGTTTTTACGCTGCGAATTGATTCCGTTCGTCTTCTATCATCTGCTGCACTCCCAAATAAAGCTATATCCGCGATTGTTTTCAANACTATACCATTGAATAACGAGTCACAAGCCTAATTTCACGTGTTAAACCATTTCAAACGGCACCTACACGGTGTCCGGCGTCCGATGTCCACAGAGGACAAACATTGACCTTTGACAGTTAAACAAACAATGTATTCTCGTAGGCTTGTTTTATGAGACAGCTTAGTAAATACTTGCAGAGGAAAGCACGATAATTAAAGCTTTATATGCCGCCAAGAGAAAGCATCACTTTGGGAGACTCGACGATTGATTCTGAGCTGCGAGCTTCATCACTCGATGGGAATTTAGTATTTAATAAATTGTCTGTTTTTTATTGTAGTACTTACTTTTGCCAAACGCTCCGCCCGCGTGAATGTCGAAAATTATCCCAAGGGAACATACACCTGGGATGAAAAGGACATGGTCTACCCCTGTGCCAAGGTCATCCGTTCAGCCGTGAAGAGGTAACAAAACAGGTAGACTTACTTCCGCATTTGTAAGTTATAATATTATTAGCTTTTGCCCGCGACTTCGTACGCGCATAGGTATCCCGTTTTTCCCGTTCCCGTGGGAATTTCGGGAAGTCCTCTCTTAGTAGTGCAGCTACATGCCAAATTTCAGCTTTCTATGACCAGTAGTTTCGGGTGCGCGTTGTCTGTCAGTCAGTCAGTAACGGAAAATATATATGTATATTTAGGATATTAGTTTTTTTCACGGGTTCGCTCGCATTAATATAGATTTTCGCAAAAAAGTAGACGTCTGCTGGGTCCCATCTTTCTCTATACCAAAATTCATCAACATCGGTTCAGCAATTTTAGCGTGAAAGCGTACAACAACAAACCAATAAATAAACGAACACTTCCACATTTATAATATTCAAGTTAGGATTATTATGGAGTATGAATTTTCAAATTAACTACCCAAACATGGTAACTTTTCGCCATCTGGTGTCCACCATATTTGTTCGCAAAGAGCTGTAAACTTGCCGTATCTAGTGGCAGTATGTCCGTGTACAAACAGGCAGTATATATGACTGGTGAGTCAGTTGTTGATCGATGGGAGTGAGTGGTGATCGAATGTTGGCCAGTTTCATTCATGAGCTGGACAGACAATGGGTTTTTTCCTATTAATGAGTTGCTCTGATAGTAATTGAACGGAATTGTGATTTGAATGCGATTGGAGGGATCTTTAACTGTGTTTTAAAGGTTGTCACAGACAGGCTCGATGCGATAATGCGACAACGATGCGAAATTGTTCAATCATTAGGGTGTTTGTAAACAGCCGGTCGATTCTGTAAACATGTCGAAGTGAAGGCTTGGGTGAAGTGATCACAAAGTGAGCTGTTAATCTATATAATCAAGATGGAATGACAGCTCATTTCGTGATAACTTCACCGAACCCTTCACTTCGATATGTTTACAGAATCGATGTGAATCTGATGCGCAGCAAACGCCGAGATGGTAATCCTTTCGGTATGGGTACGAGCGTTATTTTACTATAGTAATTTTCTGTGTGTTGTGTAAATGTTTTCTATTCAATTTTACCTAGAACCGTATCAATGAAAACGCGACGTCACCGTGTCATATCGCTGTCGAATTGTAGTGTCGCAACTCGTAATCGTCGGCGGGAGCCTTAAGACAGTTGGTATGTGTATGGCTTGAGAGGAATAGTTTATTTGCATTTGCAAAACAACATTTCAGCACATTTCTAGAAAAGTTTTACTGTTGTATTTTTAAATATTCAGGAAGTCTAGTAAAAGCTTTTCCACACATTCTACAGAGGAGCGGGGCAGAGCGCAAAACTCGTGTTCGGCTTAATAGAAGTACTGGCATATTAAATATACTCTCTCCATAAACAACTACACAAGTTTTCCATTTATTACTTTGGGCGAATTTCTATAAAAGCTTGGCATTTGAAACATCTTAATAGAAGTAGATGATAATTTTATTTTAGTTTTCGTTTTTGTGTCGTATAGCTTTCTTCACCGGCTTCGCCCTCGTGAGTGTCGGAATTTATCCCAAGGGAAAATACTCCTATTCCAGACTGTAATCTATCTCTGTACAAAATTTCATTCAGATCCGTTCAGCCGTTTTGGAGTGATTGAGTGACAAACATTCATCCAAACATAAGTAGTAAGAACAAATATTATACTCGTAATTACCTGACCAGTAAAACGGTCGGGGTTTTCCAATTATTTTCGGAAAAGGTGACTTTTCCTGAGCTTATCACGTGGCGAAGTTGCAATCCCGAAATACGCGTGTGGGCAAGTTCGTAAACAATCATAATAAACATAAAAACGTCTCTCAAAGCCCAATAATACCCCAAAATCCAAATTAACCTGCACTCGCATCCACTGACTTATCACCAACTTGCGAAAAGTCGATATATCACCCGTAGGTGGAAGGCGATTGTCAAAACATTCTGTAAACATGTTGAAGATGTCACGTGATCACGGAATGAGCTGACTCTATCTTGATTATATGGATTGACAGCTCACCTCGTGATCACTTCACCCAAGCCTTCACTTCGACATGTTTCCAGAATCGACCGGCAGAAATGTATAGAATTGACAACCGCTGTCTAAATGTCACGTGATCAATCTCTTATATTTGGCATGTCGACAATCGAATTCGCTAATAGAATAGTACTGTTTAGAGTCTCTGATCAGAATTCGGACGGGCGCGGGTCAACGACCTCGCTGCATCGCGCCACTCGCGACCGATTACCATACGCGGTATAGATAACAAGAACATTTACTTGCCTCAGATCGCTCAATTGATGGCTCTTCTTGGCTGAAGGAAGCTCAATGGATTGTTGACTTGGTCAGGCGATGTTAATACGTCAAAGGATCGATGACGTTGAGTTTGGAACAGCCGCAGTGTGACGTCATCCGCGAATACCAACTTCCCGCGAAGTTTGAAGGTCGCACCTCCTTGAAGTTCGGGTTTCCTGGTACTTTAGTCAAGTCGATGAGTCAGCCATCTTGTCATCTGTCATACCCAAATCTTTTTTCTCAAGACTCAGCATCAAAATCTTCAAACGAAACATTTTTGTGTTATGCCAAATGAGCTTTTGCTGAATTCTAGGTCGGCAGAACAAATAACAAGAACAAAAGAAGTATCGCCCAGACTGACATGCCAGTCGGCATTTAAGAAACCAGATTTTGAAGCTTAGGTAGACGTTTCTTAGAAGTCTGAGTTCTAGACTTCTAATCCAGACTCAAGGCTATATCTTAATGTGAAGGCTGGGAGAATTAGACCAATCTGAGGTCAGCTCAGGCATTTCTTAGTACTCCATTAACTTATCAGTATTCATAAGTAAGTATAATTAATCATTTACAGACAAGATGTGGGTGTTTATATTACGAAAATATTAGTCCGTAATATGCAATTACTTGATGCAATAAATTAAATTAATTACATTTGTGCAAGCGCAATTTAATACAATGCTCATATTTACTTGTGAATGCAAATTTTTCTTAACATTTACGTCACCTTTGAGATATTTTTAGAAGTTCCTAGAACAAGTGAATTAATATTTTCTTTTGTAGTTAGTTTTAGACTGTAATTAAAGGCAGACAGGTGCGACAAGACAATGCAAAGACGCTTTTTCATAGAATTTGTTTCACCACTGTTCTACAAATAGTAAAAATTCTATAGAAAAGCGTTGTCCTATTGTCACGTCCCATCTGTCTGTCGTAGCCTTAATACAGTTCTATATTCTGCTCATACAAAAGATATGGATCCCGTGTGAATAAAAGAGACACATACATTTATAGTCGATAGCTGGCTGACACTACCGACGAGAACTCTCTTCCACTAGTTAGGCGTAGCGACTAGAATTATTAAAGATAATACTCGCTCAGCGATACTCGCTTGAGAGACCAACCAGCGGTAATTTCTACCTATGTTGGGGGCCGGAGCGAGTGATACGAGTAATCGCCAGTAAACCCGAGCGACAAAACAATCGGAACTACACACTCACTTCTCGCTTCTCGCCAACTCGTATCTAGTTTCTAGCTTTACTCGCTTGTCGCTGATCGTTGGTGGTGAGCCAAGTGCCCAAAGCTTTGAAACCAGTGTGGGCTTAAATGTTTAATGTAGTTTCAATAGTTTGTTTTAGAATGTTGTTAGATTCCGGTTTGAGATGAGTGCAGCCAGTTGTGATAGTGGGCCTTGCCTTTCATTTTGACATATTTTGGGCATTTTTCTCAACCACTGCATGCCAAAATCAAGGTTCTAAGAAACTGTCCCTTTGCAATTGTGTGGTTACAAGGAAAACTTGTCTAGCGTGATTGTTAATCTGGAAAACATTTGCTTCTCTACTAAGCCATCATCGTTCTTCTGCCATTATCGAAAATTCCCAATTTATTTGGGATCAGCGCAACAAGTCTTCCTTATCCATACTCCTCTATTACCTACTCGTCAACTGAGCAACTACACCACTAGTCACATTACTTATTTATAGTTTCTTTAATCTTCTCCTACTCTTGTATCCATTTCTGCTACGTATTCTATAATGATGACCTTCTACTAACATTGTATATCAGTAATTTGAATTACTATGAAAGGATTGTTATACGAATGCCAGTTTCTTCAACGTTTTACGTTATTTGCTAACAAATCGTAATTGTAGCCTGTTATTCTATTGGTGTCAAGTTCGATGCGACCTTTGTATCAACTAGAGCTCTTTTAATGCAAATCGGTACGTTTTTAACTTAAAACAATTCAACAAGTTCCTGTCTTACTTCATTTTATATTTTTTTAAGTCCTCTTTCATTACTATCATCAAATAATCTGAATTTCTTAACAACATGATTCGATTCTTAGGCAGCATCAATCATCCTGTCAAGAACATCTGATTCTGATATCAGACAATACTGTTTAAGTCTAAATCATTGCTTTCAACAGAGGGATGAAATAATCAAACAACTACTGTTCACATAACCAAAATAATTATCTTAACTGACACCTCGATTGAAGGATAGCCGAAGAGTGAAAAGTTGTAAATTATAGATGCAGCAGGTTTCAGTGTATTGAGGCTATTCATTTAATTGACGCTTTATTTATTGCAAGACATCGAAATCGTTAAGCCAATTTTTTTGCGGTCAGTTCATCATGTTTCCTTTCATTCATCTCTATTTGCCGTTATCTCAGTTATCAAATCAACAGGCTTCAAACCAAGACTAAACAGCTGGTTCAAGCTATGCGAATACGTCATTAAACTAGGATTCTGCTGGTTAAACTATGAGCCGTTTACTACTGCGGATATTCACCAACATAACTACAACTGCATGCATAAAAACTATTAAGTGAGAATAGTTTGCTTCAACTACCAAACTATTTCACCCCAATTTCTACAGGGTTGCAGTTGACCTCGTTCCTCTTCAATCCTCCGTAGTCCGTATTCCATCTGCACTGCGGTTGCACCAATCTCCATCTTCACGATAACTACCACCTGCTTTCAGCCGAAGTCATTTAAACATCTCGGCTCTTAACAAAAGCAGTAATATAAAGAATGTTTTTTTTCCAACAAAACAGTAACTTAATATAGACGTTGACCTGAGCAATACAATGTAATCGTTAAATCGTAAGTACATTTATCTTCGTGAAAAAACACATCACACGAGCGCCGAGACCTGTGTTCGATGGTTAGGGTAGTGCTATAGTGGATGCTATGCTGTAGAAACGGTTGGGAGGATGCTATGCTGCCATTTTGATCAGCTGAAAACATTTGTGCTCATAAATAATGTAAGACAAGCTAATTGATTGTTAACTATAGGTAGATCACACCGTAAGCTTTGCTATCATATAATTTAATTCAAAGCTCTCCTGGATATGGGTGCTATACGAAAATGCGACAACGCGTTTTCTAACGCGCATGTCGGCGGAAGTCTTCCAAGCTTATATGAATGACTCAATACCGAAATCAAGTTAATCTCCATTCTCCATATCAAACTAAACTAATGGCCCAAAAATATTATTTACTAGCTGCGCCCCGCGGTGTTATCCGCGGTTTATCAGATACTCCGCGTGAATGTCGAAAATTATCCAAAGGGAATACACTTTCGGAATAAAAAGTAGCCTATGTGTTAATCCAGGATGTCAGCTTCCTTCATACCAAATTTTATCAAAATTGATCTAGCCGTTTGCGCGTTTAGTAACAAACATACACACACACACACTCACAAACTTTCGCCTTTATAATATCAGTGAGATTGTATTTCCAGAATGTTCTGTCCCGTGCATGGCAAATGCTTTCTTAATTTCAACAAAAATATAGCTCCACTACATCATCGCCTCTCCACACGCTGGCCAAACTCCTAACATTCCATAACTGACAGCAACCCAATTAAGTGAGCAATTTCGTAAGCATGAAAGTCACTGGTGGGACAACTTTTATTCATTGGCATAACTTTCATCCGCCATATGCAACTATATGAATGTCACTACGGTCTGTCCAATGGCTGCTCCACTGGCAAAATCTTTCCTAGAGGGTGTGCCGTCTTTTCTGACATGTCATAACATTTATGTAATGATAGTGGCGTTGCTGTAATTGCTGGCCTCACTTCCTGCAATTTCACGTTCTGTCGCCTTATGAGTTGCGTTATTAAGTGGCAATGATACTTGTCCTGCATGCCTTTTTTTTGTAAGTATGGGAAATCATCAAATGACTTCTTCCGCTCTGGGTGGAGCGGAAGGGTGTGTCAGACTCTTACTGACTAAAACCCATCCGTGTTCCTTCTAAAGCTCTTTGCGTTCCAGGGCCGCGGTGACACTTTCGAACAAATTCCGCAACCCTGGCAGGCTCTGGCCCTAGATATGCTTTATTTTGCTGTCATTGTTGCAGTACTTACCATTATCCGTAAAGGTTCTGGTGTGGAGCATGCTGCTGATGAAATCTTACTGCGTTTATTTAGGTTTCGGAGGTAAAAAAAGTAGCAGGTAAGAAACAGGATATCGTCAAATCACGGAGCAAAGAACTGACTTCACGATTGCTAATCAGCAAAATACTACAGAGCTGACCCGGCTAAAGAAAAGAACTATAGCTCTGCCTAAATTATAATTTCAATTAACATATCCCACTGTCTGACACCTTAATTTAAGGTGGATAAAAAGCCTTACACGTGTACTCAGACGCAACGGATTACTCCAAAGATTAGTCATCGTGTTCAAAGATACCCACTTCGTCTTGAGACTAGTCGCTGCGGTCATCGTCCGAAGATCGGCCTGATAAGATCCGATCCGAGATTACACGGACGAATTAATTTTCACTCGTCGTTACATTAGATGCTTCGTTAAAATTTTTCAGCAATTATCTTTCTTTGAAACTGATTTTCGAATTTTTATTTTTTAGTATCAGAGAACAAATCATATTTTATAGAATTATCGTGTTCTAGAGCATGAATATTTTCGGATCCGTTTACAAAATTATTCAGTTATGGACTTTGCTCGGGTGGAAGTGCTGTTTATCGAGGCCTATTCAAAGAAAAATGTAGTTGTTAAGTGCTTATTAAGCAACATTTCACTCATTTTGCATTGAACAAACATTTCTAACAGCCTACTACTTCGTAATTGGCTTTGAAACGCTGACACGTCAATGTTCGAAGTTGTTATTGCGATTCTTTTGGCTGCATAGGCAGGAAAGTTAATGTAATAAAGTGCGTTTTCTGAATAAACAAATATTTGTGTACACGTGACAATATTCGCTGACAATCCAGCTGTATTGTCATTATAATGTCAGTACCTTTTCAACATTAGTGCAATTAAATTCTGAAATATCAACCTGAATGTTTTCGATATTCCAGTTGCTTGATTCACTGCTTTCACCTTAGTCCCTACTGCAATAAACCATCGCAAGACTGCGTCTTAAGATCCCATAATCCCTGCATGATCCCCGAAATAAAACGTTTAAACATGTCTTGAACTGTTAATATTTCCTTCAAATCTCACGACAGTAATAAAACTAAAAATGCACGCGTCAAACGTGTAAATCATCAACTCTATCAAAACACAGAAGATTTATGCGGCACATAAATATATAAAACGGGTCAAAATACGATGGTAGAGATATTTATAAATAAGAAGAATTCATTTAACACCTGTACTTGAATAGAACAATACAAACATACATTACGAAGTATTTGGTTTAGTGAAGCATAAACAGTGAGTAAATCAGCTGTGGCTTTGCGCCACTGACACACCAAATGTGACCTATTTAGTACAGAAATACTCAACCACTGATCTACTCAGCATTGCACGAACATTTCCGTGGTAACGCTCAACCTTTCCATGATATCATTCTCATTATTTATCTCGCCTTTAGAAAAGTTCACCATAGCCAGGAAACAACTGTACAAATTGACTTTAAGTCTATATTGACTTCGTATTTGTAAAGAAAAGGCATTCATCATTTACTTTATACCTATAAAGTTTATTATCGTAAAGGAATTGTATACCGAACATAGGTACTTAGCCGGTTCGGTGCAGAGGTCGCGTCGTCCTGATGACATTGGATTAATTGAAAAATGACTTTATGTCCGACCTCCAAACGTGCCATACAACGCTCATAAGACATGCGAAATAACTGTGGGAAGAGACGCCACATGGAAGATCAATGAAACCAACATTCATGCCGAAACGTTTATTATAATCCGATTTAAAATCAATAGAACATAAAACAATAACTTCCTTAATTTACAATTGACTGATTCATGTAATTAACAGATTGCATAATCAAATTTTTCTAATTAAAAAAACTAGATAGCAACCCCGGGTATTGCCATGCAAGAACTAAAACTCGAATTTAAGTGATCAGAATTTAACCTAAAATCAAGTTTTATGGAGCAGGGCTCACGACTTAATAACATTGATCCCATAATGATGATTGAATCTATTAAAATTAACAAATTGTTGAAGTAAACACAATAGATTCATTTAAACAATCAAATAATTTAAAAACATAATAAAACATGTCAGTGTAGCAGGTTGTCTAAATAATTAACAAAACATTTAGAACTAAAATAATAATTAAATATTAAAACAAGATTATTTGATGTCATGCATACTCGCGAGTTGATATCGTAAAAAAATAAGGAGTCATGCGTTAGAATTTTTTAGTATTTGTTAGTCAATATAATTCAAAACACGTATAGACAACACAAATACACATAATTGAGCAATAAAACAATGAAAATGCGCGAACTGTGAGGATCGCGAAGGAAAATGGAAAAACGTAATAAAGATCACACAAATGTTTCAAGTCATAAAACTTATAAACTAGAGGAGCATTTTTGCATTTTCCTCCGGAATTTTACCATAACGGATGGTAAATATACTACGCTTTGCGTAACATTATTGGACTGCAACATGTCAATCAAATGCTTCCTAAGAATACACGAAACGGCAGTTAAGCACTATCACGTTATACAGTGAATAGGAACAATATATAAGAGGACCGGTGATGAGCGTTGACTGCAAATTTCGTAATATTCCAGATGAAACTAGGATTGTAGAATGAAATAATTTAAACACTATGATTGTAACATAAAGAGTCTAATATAGTGGTGGACCGATATAAACTAAACGCTAGATGAAACAATGAGTCTCTGCTTCGGGCGGGGCGCGTTAGATCTGAAACAAGAATTATTACTCGTTTAGAATTTAGAAAAGTAAAACGAAGTACAGGATAAAGTAAAAAAATACAATGAAAAACTAAAATATAAGGAGAAATATGTATTGAAGAGAAATGCGGAACAAAATGAAATAAAAAAGATAATAATAAAGCCTCAAGAGGATTACACTAAAAGTGACGTTTCACTCATGTTACTCAATATCGAATGCACAATGGTTGACAAAGATCCAAAAGTCTATAATAATGAGGTCCTTTGGGACCATGTTTATGAAAGCAAGACATCTGCAACATTCAACGAAAGGAAATAAGGTAACGTTAAAAGTAGTCAATTTAAATGAAGGTGCAAAATTGAAAGTCACTGGAACGACATCTTCACTCAACACCCTTGAGCTTTCAAATGAAAATGATGACGTATCAAAAGCTATTAAACTTAATAATCCATGTACCATTGTTATTGATACTAACAATAAGTTTTGCGATACGGAGAAATGCATTGCCATATTAAATTGCTTGTATTACGCTGTGACGAATCCAGTAATCAATCCAGGAAGGGGTGAAGAAAGATTAATATAGACCGCGTGAGTCAGCGTTTAGTCAACTTTTTGGATCAATAATATATACAGTTATACACCCCGTAACGAGTGAATGGCCTAAAGAATATTTTGAATTGGTTCATTTTGTGAACAACGACACCAGTCGGCATTCTTTTTTGGATGTCGATGCAGAACCGGACAATTTTGCGTAAAATATTCGTTGACAAGCAATCTTTAGGTCAAATTAAATCTTTTTATGACAACATAAAATTTGTGAGTTAAATTGCAGAGTGAGTCAAGTCGATCAAAAATAAATAAAAATAACATTTTCTATTCAGTCAAGTGCTAGAACATTAACGTGAGAGTAAACTGCTTCAGTAATAATTTATAGGCAAGTTTTCAGTGTCAGTTGACTCGTCACGTTTCCGCCAAAGACGTGGGAGACATTATTTAGATCTCTGATGATTTGGTCCCAGAAATAGATGGCGGGAAGCCGTTGACACGTATGGAAAACTTCGTTCAGGACGATTTGGAACCGCTTCATTCATGACGATTTATGTAAGCGGATAAAAGAATTAAGTATTTTTATCGTGTGACGAACTCGGTCTTGTTCTGTTTGAGCGAAATAATAACCAACCTGATTCATGTTTGAAGATCTGTTCCATATTATTTGGGGGCAAGAATTTTTAGTATCTGTTGTGTGTGAATTAGTGATGTTTATTGTAAGCTGATGCAGTCTTTGTGATGGCGAGCTGTCATCGTATTTTTCCAGCAAGAAACAACACTTTTAACAGATCCTACACAATTCCACCCACCAGCGGTGTGGGCACACAGACAGTTTCGTGCGTCCTATTTTAACATAAGAATACAATGAACAAAAAAAAAAACCTGTAGCCGCGTATTCTCGCATAGCAACAAGAAACGTTTATCAGAATACGTATAGTGGAACGTTATCAATCAGAGTTTCGTCATGGCCTCGATTCCGCCCACGCCCCGTCGTAATCTTGACTATTTACCCCGTTTCTTAATCCTACATTGCCTCCAAACTAACCTGACCCCTGCACGATATGGGTTTATACAAAGCTATGGATCACGCTAATTTGCTACTGCGACCAGCTAGGTATGAGCTTCCTGTCCTAGCAAGAACTTACACAGATGGTGTCAGGGACTTTGGTTCAGATACAGAAAGCTTGTCCAGAATATCCCTTTCCTGATAACGGCTCCCATTGAGTTAGACTCTGATTATCGCATGTGCCCTCAATAGTCGATAATATTTATAAATAGTATAGCTGTTTCCATAATAAATACTTCTGATTTTTTATCTGTATGGTAATTCTATGAAGCGTTTCTTGAATACTGTCTTGGTGGAAGCATGGGAATGTCGTTATCATGGTTATAATCGCGGTGAGGTAAACTTCAACGGATGGTCAACAATAATTAGTGTAAATTAGCATTGTGGAGGGGACCGGTGATGTGGCTATCGACTATAAAAATTCATTGGCTTGATAGACAGTGGGAACAGTCTTCTACTTTATTAATGAAAAAACAAATGAAGGCGTTTGATTGTACCTTTGCTATCTGTATTCTTAATTTTTAGATGACGTTTTGTTAATTATTAACCTTTTGAACGCCAGATCATAAACGCATTGGCGTGCCCCGCCGCCAAGCGACAAATTCGCCGTACTTTCTGTTACATATTTGTGACGTTTTGCTTGTCATGTGTACGTGACAACGGCGTTCAAAAGGAATCAGTTTTAACTTTTCCTTCCTATTGAAAATATCATAGGTTTTCATAACATTAATTTTACCAATTTCATACTGTAATTATTTTGGACAGCGGTTATATTTTTCTGTGTTCTAACAAAAATTCTACGAAATGGAAATATTCCGTTCAATTAGTTTATATAAAACAAAAACAAATGGGCTTTGATTATTTTTATCAATTCTAATTAATTGTAGGTCGTGTCCTAGTTCAGTACTATTATTCTCAAGCTCCACGGTATTATTAAATAAGCCACTTTATTGATCACTAGCTTATACCGCAGGTTCGCTTCAGACGCCTTATCCAGCAAAAACCATGCATTCTTCCGTGATTATTTTTTTTTATTTAATTGCCTATGAAACACAGGGTTTTTTTTTTTTTTAAGGATGGGAAATCATCAAATGACTTCTTCCGCTCTGGGCGGAGCGGAAGGGCGTGTCAGACTCTTACTGACTAAAACCCATCCGTGTTCCTTCTAAAGCCCTTTGCGTTCCAGGGCCGCGGTGACTCTTTCGAACAAATTCCGCAACCCTGGCAGATGAAACACCGGGTTAATATAGCTTTTTATCTAGAGAAAAAAAGAAAAGAAATTTTGAAATCGGTTCAGTAGTTCCGGAGATTCACTCATACATACAAACCCTACCACTTCATATTTTTATAAGCATAGATAAATATACCTTATTATGTCAGTTATTTCGCAAAAAAGTTTCCTATTCTCGACGCTGTACTATATTTGATTATGTCAGCTATTCATTCTATTTCTAACTAGAGATCGTATGCCAAAATCGCCAGACAGTTTAATTGCGATTTTATATCCTCTAACCGCACAGACAGAAGTTAATTTATAATACATTGTGTGCATTAATATTTCGTAACGGTGCCTGAGCACCTTAATAATTTAATTTAACATTTTAATCTGTGTAGCTCTTAAATTAATAATTTCGTCCGACTACGTGTTATTGGCATTTAAAACGCTTTTCATAATTGGTTCGATTTTATTTTTAATAAACATGTAAGTAGGGGACTAACATGTTGATTAAAAATAAAATCGAACCAATTATTTTCTAAAAACGTTGTTACAACAATTAAAATTAATGAACTGAAAAATGACTATTATAATTAAGAACTGTATTCTGTGCACATCGGAGCGATTGCACCGCAACAGCGTCATATACAGGAATTTCGCCAACATGGCGCGTTTGAGTACTTGAATGAAAAACAAACATTCGAAAATTACGCGAATCGGAGTGACGAAAATCGATAACGTGTATTTTAGAAGATGTCCACATAAATGGAGTGTGCTAGCTACCAAGTGTCAATTAATTTCATTTAATTTGATTTACAGTTTGAATATTTTATTTTCTGTGTCATGTATTGCAAAATACTTTGCATACTATTGTATAAATTCAAGTTTTTAAAAGCTTAACAGACAGATGTGTTGCTGGGGAGTTTGTTGCGCCACTTCTTCTTCCCAGCTACAACACTAGGAAGTAGTGACGGGCGGGCGTTTTGGGGGACTGTCTTTATGTAGAACTTTGACGTTCAAAAGAGAAAAGTGCTGGCACTCAGCCTAATTTGAATAAATGACTTTTGAATGGACTAACGAGTGTGTAATTTACGTCATTTCACAATCGAAGTCTTAATTATAATCCATAGAAGCTGACCTGCTGACACACATTCATACATTGAGTGGATTTCATTGTTGAAACAATAGAAGAATTTGCCGTGGCAACAAGCGGCGCAGCTGAACAAATCGTTTCCAATGCTTGGTTAATACCTTTCAGTACGTGTTCGGGCGATTGTGACGCAAATAATTCTTATTATAACACTGGAATCCAAGGTGATTGTGTACTTTTGTCCACACTTTAAGGTCTAGAACAATGGTATATGCATCTCGATTTAAGAATGAGCCAATTCTATGTATTTTATGTAGTTGTTATTATCACCGGTGTATCACCGTTAGTTTATAAAAAATCCCGCGATAGTGTAGTACTCGCGGCAATTTGTGAACAGAAAATTTCACTAAAATCAAAAGCATCAAAATTCTTCTTGCACGGTTCTACAATCTAACTGATTTTATGTGATTCTATCGCGCCCTGTCATCAAATTGCTCTTTTTAGGGTTCCGAACATCCATAAGTAACGGAACTCTTATAGGATCAGATCACTCTAGTATCCGTCTGTTTGTCACAACCATCTTGCTCCGAATCTACTAGACCGATTGATTCTGTTGAAATTTCGTACACTTATAAACTATAGTGACCCAAGTACGGACGCGTTTCGTAAAAGGGACAAACTAGAAAACTTCATAAAAAAGTATTTCAAACTGTACCGTGTGAAATATCAAATTAAAGAGCTTATTGTGACGGGTTACTTACAACTTTACATAATTCAAAAAAAAATTTTGAAGTTATTCAAGAAATTACACGAAAAAATAACCTTCCCCCCATCTCAGAAACTATTGAGCCAAAAATTTCGAAAAAAAAATGTAGGTAAAATAATCAATAATAACATGTTATATAAATGAAATTCGTTCGGAACCCTTTGCACGCGAGTCCGACTCGCACTTGGCCAGTTATTTTATATCTTTTGCAAACGAATGCTGAAGTAAATATTTAATTTTCATAGAACGATAAAATATTTGAGTTATGACGTCTTTTTTATTTAATTTTTGAAAATTATCTCTGTGTTGTCCTTGCACTGTGCTATCTGCCGAGGTCGCGTAAAATACCATTGCAGATATCGTATTTTACAAAAAAAACGTATTTAAGTATTGTTTATCAGTTTTATCATTAGTGCTAAAGATCTGCCGATTCACGTGCTTCAGGCCTTAAGTAATACGCACGTGAGTTTATTATCTCATATCTGTAGTGATAACGTGGTAATAGCGACCATTTAAATTAATTCAATAAAAGAAATCTATGACTTCTCTCTTGAAAATTATTTTTACTGGCTTCTTGGCCAGGACCATTCTTTTTTTTTTTGGATAAAATCCTATGTAGCGTATGACTCGGCTATAGTGTAGCTTTCTATAAGTGAAAAAGTTTACGTAATCGGATCAGTATTTCCAGAGATTACCTCCAACAAACAAACATACAATATTGCCTTGCCCTCTTTTATAAGTTTAGAAAATAAGGGGGCTCCCATACAAGAAAAGTGTTTTTTTTATTCGGTTTATAATAATAATAATAATATATCATTTAATTCAGGTAACAAAGACCCATTAAATAAATACCTTACAGACTATCATACATATTTATAATAACCACAAAAAAAATTAAAACACTATTTTACACGAATTTATGGTACCGAACCCTTAGTGTGAGAGTCAGACTCGCACTTGGCCCGATTTTACTCTGCAATAACTAGGTATACCTACTTAGTTATGCTATAAGTAACGAATGACATCAACTTACGAAATCTTCATTTTAACATAACATTGTGCAATTGTAAAGTATTTTAAGAACTTAAGTACCTATTTGTACTAAAGAAATATGCTCCATCATTCCAAGCTGACTCGATTTTCCTTATTTATTCGTTTGTAAGAACTTGTCTTTAAAGTCAGTGTTTTCTTGCCCACTTAATGGCCCTTTTATCGTGTAAACCATGAAATTGAGATCTAATGAGACTTTAAAACTGTGCAATAGAAAAAGTGTTAAACAAATATAAACGACTAGTGGCCCGCCCCGGCTTCGCTCGGAATTATATATATAAAAAAAAAAATCTTTCATAAGAACCTTCTCTAGGCAGTTAGCAAAATTGGTTCAACCGTTCACGCGTGATGCCATGACCAAGGGAAATAGGGATTCATTTTTATATAATAGATAGATTATCTAGTGAAGAGACCGATATTTTCGATTATTGTAATCGAGTGATTCGTTCGTAGACTTCAGAATTAACTTAGCCAGACCGTAAAATACTGTTTAATCATAGTAAATATTTACAGTAAAATAAGTATAGTTTGTAGTATATGAATAATTGTTTAACTGAAGCTACTGCGGCCCCTTTTATCGATGCGTTATCTATCGATAAATGGGGACCACATCGACAAAATTGAAGGCCGGAGAAAATTATATCGATAATCACATGCGGACAGCTCATTGGTCGATAAGATTAAAAAGATTTATTTTAGGATACGTGTCAATCGTGGGGTTTTCGTTAGGATTACTAATTAATACTGTGTGTACTATTGTAAGGTAAGCTTTTAATTAGTTGTTTGAATTGGCCTTCAGTGTTATCTAAACAAATAGGTTTAAATTGCTGATTATTAGGTTAATACCGCTTTACCTTTTAAAAATGATAGTCTAATATGCCAATTTATAACCTCCACCATAAAAATATTTACAGTTCGGTATGGAGAAAATGACAGATTATTTATTATTAAACCCTGTGAATAAAACCTTGGTATAAAAAATAAATTATGCCCTGTATTAAAAAAAACTCTCAAGAACGCCCTTAAACTAATAATTTGCTAAGTTATGAGAACAATAAATAAATCAGTTACAGTTAGTTTAGACCTAGAACTGTCGCTAAAATACGATTAAACGCACAAAAACAATAATTTTATTTTTATTATTAAATTTCGTTACGGCCAAAGAAAATGAAATAAATCGTTAACTGATGTACGTGTCTAATTTAATCAAATATCGAATGTGGCGTTACTAAGGCCACTGATAACGCGAGATTATTATAATAAAAATAATATTTAATAATATATTATTATTGTATATATTTTGTTATATTATTGTTGAATATGTCTCAGACCTATTTCTGATCACTATCACGATATTAAGTCGTGATACTATTATGTTACTGAATAATTACCAAGTTTATTTATAAATAACGAATGGTGTATTATTATAGTATGTAATTATTTGCTATATAAATTACCGTTGCTGCAAGTGGTGTCTGGCGGCGTCTGGTAGGTACCTGTAAATAGCAAAAATATAATTATAAATAATGCAGAAATCGAATACCTATCATTTATACAGGGTTATTTTCATTTTTTTCCAGACATTAGGTATCAATCAAAGGTAGGATTTACGCAAAAAATACACCCGCAAAAGAAAAAAAAAACATTTAAGACAGCATTTATAAATGATCATTATCTGAATCCTAGAGTGATTAAAAAAGTGCTTTGCAACAGTATACACCAGACAATACTCAACAATGTTCAGAAAGCCAGCATGTACCAGAAAGTGCAGCCAAAACCCTAAAACATTAACGATCTCAGTCTGTTTATAAACTAGTACTCATTAGACAACTACGCGAAACTCTGTCTACTCCAAATACTACACAACGGGAACCCACACGTACAAAACGGCTACACACAACCGCAATTCATTCTATAACCCCATTTTCCCTCCACTAATGCAGCCCACTAAAACGTAATAAAAAAAGTATACGTCAAACTGACAAGCAAGTACTACTCCATTACTATTTTCCCATTCCCTTGCATCCGACGCGAGCATAATGAAAAAAAATCAATAAGCCCGCAGGCCGACCTCAGACTGGGAAACATAAATACAATCTCCATTCACAGAGTATAAGCGCTGGCACGCACACAGCCAGCCGCTGCAGCGGATTGCAGCGCCGCACGCGTCCTACAC
>NDFZ01005323.1:192304-331563 GCA_002192655.3 Mamestra configurata
AAAAAAAAAAAAAAAAAAAAAAAAAAACCCTACTTTCCTACCCTAACTTCGTACCTACCCTACCTACCTACCTGTTTTTTTTGTTTTTAAACCTTCCCTGCGTGAAAAAATCTAAATTTGCCCATATCTTTTTATCGTGTTGACTCAGGACCTTGATTCACCTAATAGGGACGATAGAATTCAGTATCTGGTATAAATTTCAACTTGCTAGATCCACCCGATCCTGAGAAAATCGGTGGTGACACACGGACAGACGGACTAGAGAGTGATCTTATAACGGTTCCTTTTTTTACCTTTTAAGGTACGAAACCCTTAAAATGTACTAACGTGAAGCCGCGGCAAAAAGCTGGCACAAATAACCCAGTAATAAATTAACAGCACGTGAATCATCTTATAAAACCAGATAGAGTTATTATTTAAACAAAAAATATGACCAACAATCCTAAGACCGCACTGTGCAATGTTGAAGATCATTAGCTGTTTATAAATAACTAAGATCGTATTATCTGCAGTCAATCTTCCGCGTACTAAACCTTCAGCTAATCGTTTTCCTTGTCCGACTGGTTTACTCAACAAATTGCAATGTTATCTTGACATATCTGCGTTGGAATGATCGATTTGTCTTCATTTTCAGACGTATTTGGGTAAATATGATTCTAAGGTTAATAAATCGAAATCACGTTGGGACAATTTCGATCGAATCGAATCAGACAGTGCATGTTAAGAATTTGGCAAATCATATTGCTTTAAAAAGTTCAAAACAAAATGATTCGGGGAGTAGTTAGAACTGTTAATAAATCAAACTGACAGTAGTTCAGCTTGGACCAATCAGTCTGCCTAGCCCCGGTCTATGTTGGGGTCGACTTTAAGTCTATTCTTATCCAGCTGAGTACTAGTATTCTACATGGAGCGAGTGCCTGTCTGCCCTCCAGAAGTCAATAACTGTAAAAACTAAATAAAATCTTGTAAAATAGTAGAAACCTGATACAATCATTGTTCATACCTTTAATGAAAAAAAAAGAAAGAAAACTTGTTTATTTGGCACAAATTAGTTAAACACATTGTAGGTATTGTAAAAAAAAATCCAAGCTTATTTTAAACAAAACAAGGTCCAGTACTGGTTCTATGACGTGCTAATGCCATCCAATTCCGATGATGTAAAAAGGGATAGTGCTATTCGCTCTCCGTCTCTCTCTTAGAGCGGAATCATGATCGTTTTAAGACTTCATAGTAGGGCCCCAGTTCAGCAAAATGCCAGACCACTAAGAGTTGCATTTACAACGTACCCAATAATGAAGTCGTGTTCAGATGGCACTCTTACTTAGTTTGGAAGTCCACCTTAACACAGGAAATCTACGGAGAAAGATGACGAACTAAACAACCACAAGAACCACTCAAAAAAACAGTGCAAAAATCTCAAGAGAACGCCGCCGACGCTCGGCAATTCCATTACACGTCAATCGCTGCCATCACACCGCGTCACGGCTACGACTCTATTAAGTATACTATCCCCTTAACCATCACTAACAAGGAGCGCAAACACATAATACCTACTTAACCGACACCAGCAGCGCGTCACGGACCCATGCTCGGAATAATACGCGCTGTGGACATTATTATTTTCTTTTATTGTGTAATGTTACTGTAAAAGCGCGAACTAGGATAACACCTAATGTTTACCTATTCGATTTTTGAATTAAGAATTGTAATTTCGGTAATGTCATACTCCAATTTAGCCTGAAAACTTGTCTGTCAAAGTTTGTCATAATAGTATAATTCCAAATACTCAATTCAGAAACCAATCCTTACCTGTAAAAGTCAGACTGATCTGTGACAATCGTTAATTTCAGCCTCGAAAAAGTAGAAAAATAGTCATATATCTGAAATGATTATACAGCATGTTCCAGAAGTGCGTGGTCTCTCATTACGGACGGTTTTCTATATCTGCTAATATTACGATTTAATTCTGCCTCGAAAAAGTAGAAAAAATAGTCATATCTGAAATGACTATTGGTACAGGGTGTTCCAGAAGTGCGTGGTTTCTCATTTAAAGACGGTGTTCTATATCTGCTGGACAGTAAAGAAACAATATTAAAATAAATAATATTGTCATTTTCCGGCCTAAAAACGTTTAAAAAGTTAAAAAAAAAACACTTTTCAAGCAGTGTGATGCGGTTTTTGGCTTTTCTGTTAGTTCAATCACAGACACCATGCCACCAACTGCATCAGACTGCTTGAAAAGTTATTATTTTTTTTAAATTATGAATTTGTTCTTTTTTTAAAGTCAGTATTTTTTTATCTTCATATTGTTTCGTCACTATATGTATAGCAGATATAGAACACCATCATGAAATATGACCACCCACTTCTGAAACACCATGTACCAATAGTCATTTCAGTGAGACTTGGAGATTTCGGAAGATCCTAAGTTTTACCAGAAAACATCGTAGTTCGCACTTTTACGGTAACACACTCACATAATAAGTCAATTTTGTCCATCATGTTTCTTTGAAGGGCGTTAAGGACCGGTCCTTAATTTATATCATATTATTTTGTTGTTAGTTTTCATTGGTCGTTCACACATGTAGTTATGTATTTTTTAATTTAGCAAATAAAAGTAATAATGGGTTTGGGTTTTATTGTGTTTAGTTCATGAATGAAGGGAATTTAAGGTCAATGACGTGGGTGATCGTTATTTTATACGGTACTAATACTACACAGTGTCAAAATACTTTAAAACGCTTTACAATGGAGTGATCAGTTTAATGAAACACAAATTGACTTTTAAAATAATGTTATTAAAAAAAAATACTTTTCCATTATATTGAAAGTGCAGGAATAATTTTCCACATAATCATACTTTCACATATCGGAACTGATGCCAAATAAACACTTACTTTCGTAAATATTGTCAGTAAAAATTATAAACACTAAAGAATTATAAAAAAAAATAAAAAAACATCTTTATTTAGACCAATTACAAAGTCCATAAATTGTTAATGTGTTAGTAAATGATTATTCTTATATGCTATGTTAGTATTATTATTATTCCGTATATTATAACCAATATCATTTTTTTTTATTCTTTATTTATTAGGGGTTTTTATCCACACGGATACGTCAACCCCATTGTACCTTATACTCTATTTACACCCTATACAAATATTACCATCTTATTATTATGAATCTATGTATAAACTATAACTGGGAAAGAGAATTATTGCCCGAAATTAAGCCACAAATTATACGTTTAGTCCTTTCTGATTTAGGGTATGCCAATATATTAAACCAATATCATACTTTCGACAATAAGAGAACAAGTCAATAACTACTCTTTTACGAAAGATATAAACTGTCCCATTCAACAGTTATCGTTAACATTTTTGACATATTTAAAGTTAATAGTAACAAAAAATCGTAAAATCTTTATTGAATCGCAAATCTTATAACAACTCTACACTAAAAATGAAAAAGGCACAAGTGCATAAAAGAGAATTGAAAGTCACTTTAATACATTCACACAATTTTATAAATTCCATGTTTTATCAGCAATATTCAGTTTATAATGACATTTATAACTTGAGTGGTCCATATTCTTTGACGTTTTCTCTAATTTAATAAAGTTATGATTACTTTACTGACATTTTTCAATTTCAATAACACTCATTTCATTGCAAGAAATCTGATTCAATATGAAAAGGTTTATGTTTTCAATATTAATTTAATCAGACTAGTATCACTTATTAAGATGGTATGGGCCGAAAGTAAGCAGTTTTATTTTATAGAAAGACTAGTGGTCCCGGCTAACTTCGTACCGCCTCAGAATATTTTTGCCGTGTTTTGTTTTTGTCATGCAAGTTATCAAAAATGGCGTTGCATTTGAAAATGATTTTTGTACCTACTACATTTTTTTTTCCTGAAATTTTCCAACGTTTTAATAGTTATTTTGCTTTTCGGGGCAAAGACAAATCCAACAAAACAAAGATCTTCAAAATCGGACGAGCCGTTCTTGAGTTATAAATGGTGTAACTAACCCGACTTTGTTTTATATTATATAGATTGAAACATCCCCCTACTAAATACAGTGTTATAAAAACAGTATGAAACCCACTTTCTCTAACACAATCTACATTAACAAATTATTGTTAAAAATAAATTGACTAAAATGTAACATTCCCACGACACACTACCCCAATTTGGCGTCAAAAAGAAACTTTTCATTCACAACACATGCTCGTCTGCGCCACCCTTAATCATCAGACTGTCATCTGCGAGGTGGTTCGAAAAAACTGAAATAAATCTCTTCGAAGCTAAAAAATTCACTTAGCACTTTATACATTCATAGGAGTATAAACGAACAAGAAAATGTAGCCAACCAAACGGAGGTAAGAAAATAACGCAAGATTTAACATCCATTGCTGAGTCAGTAGGTGTTAATTCGAAGATTGTTTCCTTACAAAGGATAGATGTAGTGTGAACTGTTCATGTTTGTAGTGATCCGTGATGAAGGAGGGTAGGGTGCAGGTCACTAACGGGTCTCGTTGAAAAAACTCAGCTCACGACTCCCGAGTGATTGGTGGCTAAGAAAAAATCTACCAAGACAGAAACCGAGAACACGACGGGTTCCGTAATTACTAAATGAATATTCAACGACATTCACAAAGTCGTTTCAAAGAATTATTGGTATGCTCAGAATTTAATTGGGACTTTGTTTCGAATTAAAATAAAGAAGACGTTAATTAGGGAAAAAGAAAATGCATCTGCGGACGGCTAATAAAGATCAGGGGAATGTTAGGAACGCTTGTAAAAACTTTTATGTGACCTATTAATTCTACGACTTTATTGAGAAGATGTAGTTATCATTAGTAATTAATACAGCTGTAGTTAACAACTTTAAATTAATAGAATCACCAGAAAAATCTACGATCTTCATGTTTTGAGCTACATGACACCTAATGACAGCCGTTTCAGTGCTTATCTTACGAAACCCCAAAAACTATTGAACTTTAGCGAAAAAAAGCCCGACTTCCACGAAGCGTCTCTCATCGTGATTGAATCTTTCATCTGAGGCAGACATAGATAGATGTATAGTTACTTAATAGTTTTTATAGTCTTACGAAGGCTTATTAGTTTTTTTGGATGCTCAATGATGGAGACTAAAGCAGGGTTCCGTCTGAATCATGTCTGTGAAGTAACGGATTATGACAATTGATTTGGTGTTGATGATTTGTGTGGTAGTTTTCTATTGATGATGCTTTAGACATCGATATTCGTGATGATAGAATGGAAGTACAGCTTCAAGAAGAAATTTTAAATACTAACTTCTGATTTCTGAATTAATAATAATTTGAGTTGATTAAACTTGACAAACTTAGGCATTAAATTGGGGTTTGACGCGTTCTGAACTGTTATTATTCAATTCAGAAACTGGCCCTGAGTGTGTTCGTAATTCGATTGAGTGAAAAGTACTTGAGAGTTAAGCGAGACATTCCAGCTGTTTCCCTTTTACAAACGAAAACGCGTCTATTTAAAAATTTAAATATAAAAAATAAAGAGTCTATCTCACTTCTGATAATTGTTCCGAAAGATGCTCTTACAAAATTTTAGAAAAAATATTTCTACCCTTTATTATTCAATAACACGAAAATTGAGAACCAAAAAGAGGGATGCACTGTATAAAAAGCTAGATTATACAAATTATACAGTATCTTTTAATCCCATTGAATTAAATGGATAAAGGGTATTATTTCCATAACATTATACTTAAAGTATACATTAATACTAAACACTAGAGGATATCCGGTTTTTTAAATCGATCCTTCGGTCCCACGCCCACAACGAACGAAAGTAAAATATTTTTTATCGATAACATTACAGAATTAAACCCCATGTTACGTTTATCTGTCGAAGAGCATCGACAGTCGGAAACAGATCTTATCGAATTGAGCTTCGTTTACAATTGATTTTTTGTCGTAAAAAATACTTCCACATTTCTACCTGGGTTTGCGCAAACAGCTTTCGAAAAGAGTCTTTTCACGTGATCGCGTTAGTGGGATCCTCATTGCTCTGGCACCGGACACAACTGTAACTCAATGGTAAGAAGAGCATTTATCTAACAGCAACTGTCAAAACACGGACACAAATCAAATCCGTCAGTGACCACACGACAGCCGCGACAATGGAACTTCCGCTCCTAAAAACCGACAAAAGCATTAATCGCCCCGGTCGGACCAAATCAACCGTATGTTGTGGTAGGACCTCCATTGTCATCGTGACACATTGTTTTTTATTCACGGCCGTATTAGGTGTGAAATGACGCCTAATCCCATATTAAGTAAACGAACATGAACATACAAAAAGTTCTTGTCAATTTAAAAGCAATAAAATTCTCGGTGCACGAGTTATCTGGAGTGGCGAGCGGTAAAGAAAGCCGATACATCTAAAATGCGTAAAACAGGTTCTGATAACACAACTCGGTCCGGTAACGAGTAGCCCTTTCGAACTTTCACACGGAGTGCACATGTATGTACATCTCGTTGAACGGATGTCGTCGCAATTACGAACGGCTGCGATTATTATTGCGCGGTATTGTGCGGCCAAATTACAGCATCTCGGCTTCCCATCCGGTCTAACGCTGCCACCGTGACACGCAAGACTCGATCTTATCACGAAAATGACAGATACTAAATTTGACTGTCAAAAGGGCAGCCGTTTGAGAAGATGCGGCGTGTACAGGACGCGAGTAGAGGGTCGCGATAAACGAGCTAATAAGGGCCGGCCGGACAAATCGCAGGTGAATGTAATGGAACAAACGCGCCACGTTCACAATGCAGTCTCGACGAAATGATACCGCGGACACCTGCGGTGGCTCCGTCAATAGCAACTTCTGATTTATGGGCTCCAACATAAACGCTGCGCTTTACCGATATGCACCGGAGAAAATCGCGCCTTTCTACACTCACAAAAGCGTGTTCGAACTTGTTCAGCTATCAATGCGTCCATCCGACTGTGAGGACGCGATTTTGTTTTCATATCTCTCAGAATAATGCAGCTGTATTCAATAGCGACACCCAGAGATGGCAAGTATGAATTATTGTTTGAATGGGACGGATTTCTAGAATTTCTCTTTGACATTGGACGTCGGTCCTTGGTTCCTGTAATTTGCACAATGAATGTTGATTTAGCGCACCTGCATTGTGCATGTATTTTTTGCATAGTTGTGGTACAAAAGTGTCGGATGGTGAGCGGGGACCGGGCGACTGTGCGACTGGGAGAGCAATCACCCCTGCAGTACAAGGTAGAGACTGGGGACGCGCCGCACCGTGAGTCACAGCCCTCGGTGACCCGGTTCGCACGCAGCGTCGCGTCGCCGCGCGCGCTCTAAGCTGCGTCTTATATGACGCGGAATTTATTGGCTTCACACTACGAACGAGCACGTATCGCCTTTCAGATATACTCGCAACTTCCTTACTTCTAATCATTCACTCCATGACGTAAGGAAAGCTGGCCTAGAATCCCGCGATGAGTTGCCACAAAATTCAGGCATCATTCGTGTATTATCTATTGGTATGACGGCTCATTAGTCTCTGGCTGACTGCTCCGGTTGAGATATTTGCACAAACATGGCTCGCTGGGTGATAACTTTGATTGATGGGCAGTGCCGCAATGAGCCGCTATTGCCTTGGCAACCGGTTATTGAGGATAGATAATGTGGCGTACCTCTTGTAACAAATACGACATAGGTGAAATGACCTGAAGTGAAGTACGTGTCGAGTGCCAAGTATTTGACATGAATATGCACTCCACTGTATTGTAGAGGAGTCATTGACACTTTCTACTTTTGAATTCCGGTTCTTTTACACAATAGGTTTATTGTCAAAGTTATCTTTGCAAAATCTACTGGTTCTCCTCGAATGCAGATCCAGATCATAGTTATCATAACAACTTTCAATGCGAGGGGTCCCTCAATCGTCAGTAATCCTGGTTACAGATGCTATTGTCTCCAAATAACGGACAGTTAGACTTGACCTGATGACATAATGCCATCAGAGGCCGAAAAAACCCTTCAGGCTTCAAAGCAAAACAACGTAATTTTTATTCGTATAATTATTTAAATCAAGCACGGAATGGTCACCGTCATGTAAACGTCTCCGGCGCTAGCACAGCCGGCGTCCGGTCGGGCCGGTACAGCAGATGCCGCGCCGACCTTGCGCACACGCAGACGAATATAACCATATATCACACGCCAGACGCGATAGGAGGCTCCGTAGGAATGTAATGGAGGCTCTATTTTAAGGGGCCTTTATCATTTCCTACTATTTTTGCATGGCAAATGTACCTTGAAAGTGTAATCAAAAGCAGGTTTTAGGTGAAAAATATGCTTTTATATTCAACAACGATAAAGAATTGATCAAACCGCGATAGCATCACAACTAAAGTCAAGCTGCTACGATATTTCTTAATCCTTTGTGCTCGACAGACAACATCTGCTCCATAAGACAAGAAAACGACCAACAATAAATAAAATAACAATATTCATGTCCCACTTCTGATGACCCAAGAACTCAATAAACAATATCCCTTCATCGAATGTCCTTTAATCAATATTTCGACGACGAAAAAAGTATCCTTTATTCGTTTCTTGTTGTTAATGTCATAATAAAGTCCATAGCAAGATAATACCGCGGCGTCGGTCGGGTTAAGGTCACAACATCCCGTAAAATATTAACTATAATTGGAAAAAATGAATTCTAAAAGGCTGGAAGTAAATGTCAGGCCGCAAGTGTAATCTTCGGCCGTGGAAATGTGCCTGCGGTTTTATGGTGGCAAAAATAAACAATTATTTTGAACAAGACAAGTGCAGGGTATTGTGAAAGACTGATCGTTGAACGTATTGAAACTTGAAAGGCAGGATCAGTTTATGGACAGATCAGAATGGTTTTATGGATGTGAAAGGAACTGCTTAACCTTTTGAACGCCAGAGCATAAACGTATCGGTGTGCCCCCGACGCAAGCCACAAACTCGCAGTACTTATTGTCACATTTTTGTGACGTTCGGCGTACAGGGCACGCGCTTGCTTGCCATGTATAAATGACAATGGCGTTTAAAAGGTTAAAGTGTTTTTTATTTTTAATATAATTTTTTTAGCTACACGAGGGATCGGTAGCTGTTCAGTTTAAAATTTTAAATAATCGATAGACAATCTTATGTCAAAAATTTCGTACCACAAAAACTAGCAAAAAAAAAACGTTGATTTCACATCTTATCTTATCAATCGTCGTGCAGCCATAGCTAAATAAGTGTTATTGCTATTCACAAACAAAAAAGCCTGGGTTTTCTTTAGATGACTAACATAAGCACTAATATTTTAGTCAACAGGCGTGGGTGCCAAGCTTATGGCCAATTTCCACAAACTGTGACGTCAGAGCCTGTGAACAACTTGGATTTTCGGCTGGCTCAACACCATGACTCATTCATATAATACAGCCGTATTATTTTGATAAAGATACTACACTTTTTATTGAGTTTCAAAGTCTGCCTTATCTCGGCGTTCGATCACGATTCGAGGTAGGTAAGAATGGTGATAATGGTTTTATACTTAACAAGATCATTTGGTCGACAATGAAGAGGCCCAGTAGTGTTTATTTATAGGAATTATGTCCGTGTTTCTTTAAAAAAATGACAGATATTGTCAAACATGGAAGGTGGCAGGACGAACTCGACTCCTATCTTGAAGGCAAAAGATAGAATTGTCTGGATAAGGGACTGGATAGCCTAACCCAGGGACAAAATATGCTTGCGTAATTGTCGAATACGCAAGTGTTAGGGTCAATTTATACTAGCGCAGAATCGAAGCGTCAATTTGAAACTTGACATAGCAAATTTACCTTTATCTCCACAACAAAGCAAATTTTTTTTTGAGATGAAAAGAATGAGCGGAAGAAATATCTCAGTAGAAATATATGCATTACGTTGTGGAGATATTAGTGAATTTGCAATGTGAAGTTTCAGATTGACGCTTCGACTCTCCGCTAGTATAAATTGACCCTTAGAGACTCCCGTAAAACCTACTAGCACTCGACTAACATACACTTAATGAGAAACGCTTTTCTACAATCTCTAAGCCTTGCTTCATACGAGTATGCTTCAAATATACAATGTGGAGACACCGATACGACAATAAATGAAATACTGGCAATAATAGTTCACAGGAATATTTTGAATAAATCCTGTCACCGAAATAAAAAAATAACTTTCCAATGGCATAAAACTTCAAAAAAACTCAAAACCAGTCAAGGACTTCTATTCTGACGAGATATTCCAAGCAGTCTGTTGCAGTTACTGTCATCAAATTGTGATAAAAGACAACATATTCGTATGAACTAGTATTGCCAGTGTTTTGATATACTGTCGTATCGTCATCTCCATCTTGTTTATCGGTATATTTTTAGCAAATATGTATTAAACTCATTTTTGGTGTAGGTATTACGGTAGTTCAGGTTTACTACGAATTGAACAGTCACAGGTCATGCCCTTTTTCGCTAACACAATCCAATTATTAAACGCGGACTGGCTAAACATACCTACTAGCACGATGATTCACAATTCTGCAGATTCCAAAAATAAAATTAAGTGGACGATAGGAATTTTCGGTATTATTAAAAGCATGTATTTGCAATGGACAAACGCCTCTTTGATCCTTTCTAGTTCCCTCTATCAATGCTTTGTATACGGGACGTGAACCCCAAATTATTCCCAACCACTGTAACTCCTGAAAGCACAAGAGGAGCTCGTGGCTAAAAGAATAACAGCCGTACGGGTCGATGAAAGTTAAGCAACGCTTGCCAAGGTTGGTCTGTGGATGGGGTGACCATCTTAACATACAGGGTTTCCTCCGTGCCACGGAAAGCACGTTAAGCCGTTTTTCCCGGCTGTCTTACGAATTTCGATCAGGTCACGTGTCCTGACGCGAGTTTAACATTTTTTACCCATCCCAAAAACTGCACAACGCCGCTAAAGAAGTTTTCACTTCAAAAAATGTTGGAAAAGTCAAACACTCGAAACACAGTCATCCTCTTAATCAACTCTCAACTTATTTCTAAAACAATATTAACCAGCCGTTAATGTATTTATCATTGCTTTAACGACCGCCCATTTGAGGCTAATCATCCCTAATTACAATCACGCAGGGCAATCTGTCGAGACAAAACGACTGGTTCCATGTTGTTTAGAAAAAAAAACTATCACCCGGTTATCATTATAACGTTTGTAAACAAAAACTAGAGTATCCATGATGACTTTTTAATTTATTTGGGATCAAGCGACAGTGAAGGGACAGGTTGAAAAAACGGATGACGCGGCTGTTGTAGAAACCGAAGAAGGGATGTTATGATTGATAAAAAAAGGTGGGAATGCAAGTTGTGGCTACTATATCAGCTGGATGATGAGTTTGAAGTGATTTGGATCGAAAGTTACACCCAAATTGATATCGTAGTGACGAAGCGACAAAGGGGCAGAATGTCCGAAGGTGTTTGATGCGTTGAAGGAAGATAGATATATTCAAACCGCGAATAGCGTCATATTGAACGGCATAAAATTCTGCTTATTGACAGAGTCAAGGAATATCCGAATTTTGAATTAAAACCATGAAAAGCCAGCTTGAAAACCTTGCCTATTCCCACCAGTACATTACTGCGACCTTTAACTCTTCATACAATGTTGCTACGCTCATATTGCTGCTACGCTCGCGTCTGAACCGGAGGAGATCCCGTTGTTGTAAAGGATAATTATTCTAAGATACACATATGCAACGTATTGTTAACCTCTGATTTCTCAAGGGTCAGACTGAGGGGTATTGTTAAAGTAACAATCACCTGTAAGTATAGTAACATCATCCTGGATACAGAGTATGGTCTATTGGTAAACCCAGAAAGTCTCGTCGACCAAACCCTAGAGGTAGTGTGGGATTTCCTGTCAGGGTTGCGGAATTTGCTCGAAAGAGTCACCGCGACCCTGGAACGCAAAGGGCTTTAGAAGGAACACGGATGTGTTTTAGTCAGTAAGAGTCTGAAACGCCCTTCCGCTCCATCCAGAGCGGAAGAAGTCATTTAATGATTACCCATCCTTAAAAAAAAAAGTGTGGGATTTACAAGAGCGTATTTATCCTGGTCTCCACTCCGCCTCATCCGGACTTCACTACTGAGACCAATCCCACAGTTACTGTGCATTTTTTTGGGACAGCAATCTATGACATCCAGCAATAGCGTTGCCTTCTATGAGTGCAGTACCGCAATCGGATTAGTACTAGGAATTACTGTTTTTTTCTTTACCGATTGGAAATTATCAAATGACTCCTTCCGCTCTGGGCGGAGCGGAAGGGAGTATCAGACTCTTACTGACTAAAACCCATCCATGTTCCTCGAAATGCCCTTTGCGTTCCAGGGCCGCGCTGACTCCTTCGAACAAATTCCGCGACCCTGGAGGTATTACTCTACTGATATATATTATTATTGATACATATGATGATGTAATCTTTACAAACATACGTAAATTAAACCTTTTGTTAGTGCAACGTTTGTGACAACGAAATATGAAATGCCCAAACTCGGTTACAAATCAAAAACCATCACAACAGAGCCCCACTCACCTTTACAATACCAAATCACATGAACTTATCAACAGAAATTGTCGAAAAAATCCAAACGAAGATACGTACAACAAAACGGTACAAAAGTGGATACATATTTATGAAGTGACATCCTCTATCCTCTGGTCTGTGGGGTTATTGGGATTCATTCACCAAATGTCGCTATCTATTTACATTGTTATCGGTACTTATCGAGGGTCGCCCTTCGAGGAAACCAGGGTTATCGATACGAGTGCCGACTTTGTGATAAACCAATCATGAAAAGGGATTTCTGAGGATTCCGTGACGAGTTTACATGTAAATTATAAAGGGAGATCGGTGAGAAATGTTCAAGTTATCGTAGATAGAACAGTAAAGTGTTTTCTTGGGAATATAATGTGTTCTTAGGCTTTAGACTAAGTGATGTTCTGAAACTTACGAGTCACGAGGTCAGAGGTCAAAGTTCAAAGAGACAGTCCACAAAGCTATTTGGTTTCTAGGCAAAAATATATTTTTTTTCACAGTACAGTCAAAATATATTTCAAATGTGTGCATTATAACTTTTTGAGCTTATGGCATACTTACGGGTCTAATGTATAATAATTGTCTACTCAGCATACTACAGCATTGTTTAAAAGTAGCTGCAAGTTAGCTGCCGGCATACCAAATAGCTTTGTTGACTGTACAACCCACGCGACATTTCGGTAGCGCCAAACAATCTCATAGGCCACGTTTCCACCTGCAAACAGCTCGCATGTAGTTATATGTGGGCTGTTTACAGGGCCCCGCAATGTAACTCAACTTGCATGCGAGTTGCTTGCATGTAGAAACGCGACCATAGGTGCATTATGGACTTTTGATTATCGTTTACATCATTACAATGACACTCTGTCCGGGCTCTTTATAAACCGTATTATTTAATTAAATGTTTCTTTTTTTTTAATACTCTATACTTTATTTGCATTCCACAATGTGTACTTAGGTGGTAAATTTAAAAAAGAAATTGTGATAATTATGGACACTGTCGGCCATAGCAAAAATAAAACAAAATATAAATGTAGGAGAGAGGAAGCTTTAAATAGCTAAACTTATATTTAAAATAAATCCAATAATACCATATAAGGGACTCTTTATACCTTATATTTTATGATTTAAATATTCCTTTATACTATGATAGCATTTTTCAATTGAATATTGTTTTAATTTTTTTTTATTAATATGTTTATTTTTATATTATTTTTTTATAAGTTCAGGTAGTTTATTGTATATTTTTATGGACATCATATACAGTTGAATGTATTTTTAGTCGAGGATTTGGACTGTTTTGGAACCGAATACCGTACAGAGAGAACTGGCAATTAGTATCCAGGACTCCCGTTAGCCTGATAAGCACAGCTGTGACGATGTCTCAATAAAATAGCAGTAACGTTAGCAATATTCAATATCTGATTTATGTACAGCAACAGTAATCAAAATGCACACTTTACAACTTAGTGAGGAAGTCGTTAAGTCAGCTTAAGAATGATTAACAAACATACCGTTCCTCCCAGACTATCAGATCAGTTACAAAGATCGAATAGACGTATAATTGGGACGGTGATAACCTCCCATTTTGCCCTCTAAACATCGGTTAGTTGATCTTAAGGCTTGGTTACACGGTGCGAGCTAGCTTACTTAGGACAGTGCAGCTACTCACACTGTGGGACCGCATCATGCAAGTCAAGACTGTTTTCTGGGAGTCGAAGAGAAGTCACTCGCTTTTTACCCTAACACGATACAAGGAACAGGGGTACTACTAAGAAGTCTTAAAACGATCATGATTCCGCTCTAAGAGGGAGACGGAGCTTTACATAGCGAATAGCTCTATCCCGTTTATATCATCGGAATTTGATGGCATTAGCGCGTCATAGTAGAGCTGCAGCTCTATTCCTTGGACAGTGGATTTTTACTAAAGTCAAACTACTCGCTTCTATGTTTGACAGTACAAGCCGAACTTCTGACTTGCCAGTAATAATTCTCCCGAATATCTGCCACAGTGGTCAACCTCAACGAAGATTTGCCAAGTACGCAGGAGGCGCTAACACAGGTGCACTTTCTCACCCTTTACTCTCATATCCCGATGGGACGGCAATCCGACACGACCGGGGAGAGATCAGGGGCAGGACCAACGGCTTTACGTGTTTTCTGAGGTACGGGGCTATCTTCCACAGTCCGGGCTGCTATTGTTATATTCCCATTGAAAACCCCAATAACACGATGCTCGGCCCGGGTATCGAACGCTATCGGACCTCGGAATAGACCAACGAGACATTTTTGCCAGTTCATCAGCTTCTACTCAGAAGCTGGTGAAGTCTATAGTAAAATTATATATGTGGGTAGGTATTTCGTTTTGTGGCAATTAAATACTTTCTCTTTCTTTTCTATCATCATAGCAGTTCATGTAGCCAAGCCTTACCTCCCACACACACGTCTTTAAGTTTATTTGCAGTTCAATTGAGATAAAGACGAGCAATAAACCGGTAGATGTGAACCCTTTAGACTCCCACCAGCTAAATAACAACGGACTGAGGTAATCATACAGATTTTGAAACCCAGTCATAAGATCGTCAGAGCAATACTCGGTGATAAATAAATGTTTCAATGAAACTGGATCATTTAAGAACGATAGAAACCTGTTTCGTAAGTCATTTATGTCCTTAAATGGCATTGCATCTTAAACGGACTAAATGCATTTGTTGAAGATGACGTGTTTGTATTTTTTTTTTTTTAATTTAATATGGGTTTGCTCTTGACTCTAGTCTAGGTCATAGATGACAGAGACAAAGTCGACGATGGAGCGAGCTTACCCAGAAGAAGCCTGTTCACTCTAATTTTGAAGAGATTAGGGTTGTATGCGTTCGGAAACACAGACGCAGGCAGAGAGTTCCACTCCTTTGCTGTGCGCATTATAAAAGACGTTTGGAAACGTTTAGTGCGAATTGGTGGAATAGCAACAAGGTAGGGATGGTAACTTGCAGTGCGTCTAGATGTCCGATGGTAGAAGGGGGCCGGTGGGATGAGATCGTGGAGTTCCTGGACACTCTCCCCGAAGTACAATCTGTAGAAGACCGACAAGCAGGCAACCTTGCGGCGATGAGCCAAGCTGTGAAGCTTGGCATCCACCAGTCTTACGTCGCCAATGAGCCTTTTAGCTCTGTGTTCCACCGAGTTAAGCGCGGCAAGTTGGTATTTAGCTGAGCCATCCCAAAGGTGGCTGCAATACTCCATGCAGGATCGGACTTGTGCTTTGTAGAGGGTTAAAAGCTGTCCAGGCGTGAAGTATCGCTTCACTCTATTTAGGATGCCCAGCTTTTTGGCCGCAGTTTGGGCTTTTTGCTCAATGGTGGCACCAAAGTAACAGGAAAACACCAAACCAGTAGCACAGACAACGATATGAACAAAGAAGAATAGTAGTTATGATACACTAGTGACCCACCCCGGCTTCGCACATGTGCCAATTATATACACATACCATTTTTGTTTTATCGTGCTTCATATGATTGAGCTGAATGGTGCTGATGCACGCGTCATGTTCGTGAACGGGCGCCGTCAGTAGAGACTAGTCACCTCTTAGTTGCCACTGGGTCATTTTAATATTTGATACTATAAATTGTTTTTTCTTTCTTTACATTGTTCTCATATATAGAAGCAACAAGGTTAATGTAACCAGGATTTTGTAAACATAAAATTATTTAAAAGAGGGTCCGTGGAGTTTCTTGCACGTTCTTCTCCATAGAGATCTACGCTTTCGAACGTGCAAATAGCTTCATGTTTTGACGGACTGACTTTGACCATTCAAAAGTACCTGATAATGTGTTATTTGAAATAAATGCTTTGACTTTGACTTCTATACTTTGATATAGTATAAAAATCTTTCTTACAAATTTTTAGCAGATCCTTTACGTAATAAAATAAAATTATATTCCAAATTTCAGATTTCTAGACTTATTAGTTTTGGTTGTGCGTTGATAGTCAGTCAGGAACTCAGGACAGACGGTTATATGACATAGATAAATAGGTAGATAGACAAGAACAAGAAAAATAATCCTACTAATATTATAAACACGAGTTTGTAAGTATGGATGGATGTTTGTTACTCTTTCACGCAAAAACTACTGAATGGATTGTGATGGAATTCGGCACAGTGGTAGATTATAGTCTGGAATAACACATAGGATACTTTTTATACCGGGAATATGTTCCCTTGGGATAATTTTTGACAATCACGCGGGCGGCAACTAGTAAAAATATATATCGAAAGAAAAAACCCAAGCTTTCACCAAGTGAAACATTTCACCCAGTGAAATGTTTCGCTGACATTACTGCGAAATACTCAGCTACAATTATCGATACAAAAAGAATTAATTACTTTAAATGGGACCCCTTCACCAATTAGATTGGTCCTAAAGCTTTCATTTCTTTCGACTGAAACCACAAAACGAATTGACAACGAGAATGTCCGAGTTCCGAGAATTCTACCTCTATTGCAAAAGTTTAGAATGTTTTATTGTAGATCTATAGTGTCTATCGCCGGGGATAAACGTGGAGTTTTTCGAATCCATTAATTACACTGAGTTCATTATAAGCTAGTACGAAAAAGGTTTGGCTTAGTTATTTCCAAATATCATTCAATAGCTGGCGGCTAATCCCATAGCAACCGTTCATTTTTGCGGAATTATAATAAGAAGCCTATGAAACTCAGCAAAAATATAGCTTCCTACCTCAGTGTTTTTTTTTTTTTTGTTAACCGGATCAGTATCTACTTTCCAAGTATATAAATAAACAAACAATGTCTTTTAATTATTCGTTCAGATAATGCAAAAACGGTTACTTATTTCGTAAATAGTACCTAAAGTCGCATCTGTTTACCCTACCTCAATATTCAATTCCTTGATCAAAGTTCCTCCTGCACACTGTAGAGTGTAGGTATATAAATAAATACCAATTTTAACAATTCCCCAAAACCGTTTAAAACACCAACAAAGCCAGTCTTCACAAACGGCTCGGCGTCAAGTTCAAAACCGTGAATGAATCAACAACCGTTATTTAATTGCCAATATAAATTTGTCGCCGGCCATTTCGCGGCGAAAATAAACTTCAATTTGAAGTTTAAACCAAGCACAAAAACCTCGCTGAAATTCTCGGAAAAGAAATATCTTTGCAAACAGGAAAAGAAGGTACTAAACACCACTTACGAGTCTCTAATTGGCGTTGGCAACACGAATGCAAAATAATTAGCGTTATTGTAAATATTGAGGATGATGAAGCAGTTAATTTGCGTCATAGTACTACAGTATCAACTTGATTGCTAACCGACTGTACTTAGTAGCAAGTAAAAACTAACAATAAACTAATCAATCAATGCAGTCTATAGCAAATTTACTGATACACATGAGTTTAACTCAATTTGGAATACGTACAACTATCATTAGATCGTCAACATACGAGTATAATACCCATTAAATAGACTGAGATGACATGAACAGAAAGGTAAACAAACGAACAGAGCGTAATAAAAACATTGCTCACCATGGGTGTTATGAAGGGGCCGCCATCAACCTCATCTGGAACCAAAAACAAACATGATTTCAAATTAATGGATAATGAAGTGTCGGCGTTTTAGAGTTCCGTCTGGTGAGAGTGAAACTCTTTTTAGTTAAACATTTAAGTACTCGACTGGAACTGTATTGCAGACACTAGCCCGACAAATAATATAACTTTAAAGACGCAATGGTACTTATTTAAATGTTGTAACAATTCTTACATATATTAAAGTATTCGCAAGTTTTTAAGGAAAGTCTGATTTTATAAAGCTTTCGACAAACTACCATAGCTATGATAGGTTGTCGGAAGCTTCATCAGACTTTTTCGGTAACTACCTATAAACTTTTACATGGAAAAAAAAATGAAAAGACATCATCATCATCTGCCTAGCCTCTTCCTAATTATATTGGGATCGGCTTCCAGTCAAACCGAATTCAGCTGAATACCAGTATTTTACGTGGAGCGGCTGCCTACCAGACCTCCACACCATGCACCACCTTCTCAAATTTTTCAAAGATCTTCAGAAGTCCATAATTTCAAATTATTCTAATTCCTTACTCTAGTCTTACGTGTTAAAATTAAATGATAAGGAACCCTTGGCCTTTAAAACAGTTCGTTGATGACCATATTTTTTTTTCATTTTACCGTGTCCACAGTTCACCGCCTTGCTACCGTAGCGTAACGATATAACTAGTTAGTTTGTTCCAACTTGAAATCACTCATCATCACCGACGGACACACTAGTTATAAGACATGATTTCTGTACATGAAGATGAAACTACACTAAGAAAGAATAACGAGAGAAATAACTTTAAAGATATAGGAGAAGATATAGAGAAGGTTGGCGAGAAATACATTAATTCAGAACAATACGAAAGCAACCATAATAATATTTAATCATACTTAAAATACGCAGTCGAAGAGAAACACCGCAAGCCCACAAGTCGCAGGTAACAATTATAGACAAGCACACTACCGATTACTATAATCATAGGAACGTTCGAATTGATGAAACTCCAGGATAAATCGTTGCAACGCTCATAAAACACAGTCGTAAAATAATATACAGAAATGCCATCAGCCCATCACCGACGGTTCTCACGCTGTATAGATATAAAACCCATATTATGTACGAGCAATTAAGAGGTACATAATATAAAAATGATTGCCAGACAGCTCACGTTCCTTTTATAGACGGCGATGTCGATATACTGAGCTAGTGCCAAAAAAATTATAAAAAATAAGCGATCATTGATCTGCAGCATCACTAATCGGTAATGTATACACACGTCCAATTTATTATCATGTCCAAACTGGGTTTGTCAAATATATGAGATGTGATAACACAAAAAAACGTCTAATATACGTTCTGCTAATATGAATACGTAACGTCAATAAATTCTAATTTGTTGTACAAATTGTCGTTCATCTGCTTTGGATGTTCAGATCAAAAGGATTCTGTTGATACTATATCATATAAATTAAAAACCTTGTCATTGGTATAGCTTACTTCTGAAGAGAAGCGTGTTATTAGAACATTATTAATAAATTATCGCCACACTATATGTAGTGAGCACTAATTAGGCATCGTTCATCATTTTGTACTTCTTCATTTCACTGGAACTGGTTATGAGACTTAACATGAGAGACTTGTTTCTGACGACCGCAGACCACAGAGAAGCCAAGCTTCGCGAACAAAAAAATAAAGATAAAAATGGCGCTTCTTTAAGCCGATGACAACGCAGAAACTAAGACATACTATGGAAGAACTGGTGTCCCCTGCCTGACCACGGACAATATACACGGCTTTAAAATGGCAGGGGGTGACTCGCACACTAAATAAATGGGCCCCCGAAAACGGTCGCTAGCACAAAGTGAAGAAGTACCAAGGGGGCAACATATCCTGAGGTGCTGCTAGAGGAGTGGAGAAGTATACACTGCTATCAGGACAATCTGCTAATGTACACTAATAATATGAAGAGGAAAAATTTGTATTTTTATGTGTGTGTGTGTATGTTTGTAATGAATAAACTCAAAAACTACTGGACCTATTTGAAAAATTCTTTCAGAAATGGATAGCTTAGCACATTATCAGCGAGTAACATAAGCTATATTTTATTCCCATACTCCCACGGGAACGGGAACTACGCGGGTGACACCGCGTGACGTCCGCTAGTATACTATAACATGACGATTTTTAAATGATCACCATTATCCGTGCAATGTTCTAAGAAGCCCATTAGTCAACCATGACCACATATGCTATTATTGATAACACCATGCATATGTAAATGTTACAAGAAACAATAAAAGTCAATTTATTCACCATTTAAGAATAAAGCAAGATCAAGAAGAATTGTTTCGATTCATGAATTAAGACTAAACTAAATGTGTCATACAATCTTATCACGGTTAAAAATAACTCAATTATTGGTATCAATTAGTATCAGTGTACAAGTGGCGTTTATTGAGTCACATTCTATGCGCCTGCGCTGGCTGAATGGCTAGCCAATGACTCAGTGTTTGGTGCCCAACGACAGCATATTAATATGGTTTCATGGAAAACTAATCATCCAAGATTGCAAATGTATAGACTGGTATCGTAGGTGGTCTTCTCGACTCTGGTACTTGTGGAGGAAAATCATTCAAAAATTACGATAAACTTTGGTTTTAAGGTAGGCAGGTAACATTTTATATCTTTGGCGGGACTACATCAAGTACAGACGCCAGCACATCAAGATACCCGATACTGTCAATTTTTTTTTTATTTGAGATGAGTTTGCTCTTCACTCTAGTCTAAGTCATAGATGACAGAGACAAAGTCGACGATGGAGCGAGCTTACCCAGAAGAAGCCTGTACCCTCTAATTTTGAAGAAACCCAACCAACCTTGAACTTAATGCTTAAGCGATAATCTATTAAAGAAATTTGACAGATTGATGTAGTTTGATGTTTTGGCGTCTGTACTACAAGTGCAAATAACTATACATAAAAATGTCAATTCACAGAAGCGCACATGTGCAATATAGTATACCATATGCAATGTACCGCTAACTCATTAAAATTTGCTTGTTTGTTCCAAGATAATTTATTAGACAGTGCAACTCATATGGCGAAGTTAATAACGTGCTTCATCAACAAATAATTTTATTAACTTCAGAAAAAATAAACCGCAAACGAGAGCTGAAATTACGACCCTAAACTTGGCAGTTCTGAAATTCCTCGCACTTACTAGACAAACTTAGTCAGCAATACCACTTCAAAACCGCTTCTAACCGGGGTCTAACAACTAGGAAAATAGAGCAATTACTGAACCGAACCTCGAACCACAAGATCCTAATGGCGAATAAAAGAAAAAAAAAATCCTAACAGTGCCAATAACTGATACATTAGTCTTTAAAATGAAAGAAAACGGTGAAGAATGAAAAGCGGAACGGAAGCCGGAGGTCACGGCCGTTCGAGAGCAAGCCGGCCGATTAATTAATACATAAGGAAAGAGTCGGAAAGACACGATGAAATGCAAAAGGTATTTCTTCCTGCTTCACTGACCGGCACTAAATAACAGCTGATTTTGAATTTACTATCGTGAAGCTGGAATTCGAATTGTACTCATTGTTGTTTTACAATTATGGTTGCTTTATCGGGAATTTTGAACGACCAACGACGTTTATCAACAAATCAATTACAATCAAACTGAGGTATCTTGAGCCACTGAGTGAGTAGGATCTGGATGAGGCTAGCACAGGAACGTGAGAATTAGCACAAGAATAAAGAGGCCAAAGCTACACGCATGTGGCGAAGTCAGGCTGTGGATGATGATGATAAAGACAGCCTCTTGATAGGCCCGTATGTCCACTTTCAGTCTCTCAGCTACCTTCTTAAGGCCGATAATCCAATCTTGCATAGTTCAACGAACGAAAAGAATAATTACACACATGTAATTAAAAACCAATTGGTAAACTGCTCATCCATCAAGCAATCAAGATCATAATTCGTGACAGAACGCCTTCTAATTCAATTTCGGCCGTCTTCGGTCGTCGGCATAGTTTTCGTAAACCGATTTGAACCCATGACCCTTGCTTCCGCAGCATAGCAAGCGTGGTAGATACACTACTTGGCTATGCCGACCTCTGAACCCTGAGTCAAGTCATACAAAGCGGTACGGATGTCTTCCAGTTCGCAGAAAGGATGTAGGCATAAAGCAGTGGAGTTTATGATTCATTTGCAAGCGAACAGTCGCTCTGCATTCATGAATGATGATGTGGTCTTGGATTTTTGTCAACTGCCACTGTATCGGCAAAGATTCCTTATCGCAGGAAATAGTTATGAATACGCGGTGTTTATAGTCCACGAATATGTTTGGCTTAAGTGGGGCAATTTATCTTAATTAAAAAACCTATTAGTACTATGGAGGCGCCAAGGATATATTTCCAACCCACACGGGAGTTATCCAATAAGGCTGAAACTTATATCAGATACCGCTGATTCCTACAAAACTTTTATTAGAACCTTCGGGCCTTTGCCTAGATTAACCAGTACCACCCAAATCTGCTCCAATCCAGTTTTCGCCGATCAAGAGCCCAATTTTTGCAAACAATTTTAAAGCAAACATTATAAGGACGGCCAAATAAAACCCCTACAAAGGCCTCGCTCACCATGACCATTAACTATATTTAGAGATACGACTACGAAGCACCATAAAATTGTGATTGCTGCGTAGGTCTTAAAACGACCTTGACAATGTATGTACTCCTTGTAGAATGATTCACTCGCCTACAGTCCTGGTAGCTTGGACCACTTCGTCACCAAATATGCACAAGTATTTGATACTTTACGTGTCACAAATTTCGTGTTTCAACAAACCAGCTGTATCATTGAATATAAATTAAGTTGTGAGTGAATTTACGAGATTCTTTTCCTTGATTTTTTGGGTGTATGTTTTTGGGAGTCCATAAAATATTAGGTTTTCTGGGCTGATTTATATTCTAAGCGAATTGTGTTCACTACAACCTTGAAGAGTACAATTTAATGAACATAAATTCACGATACTTGATTAGTATACACTCGGCTACTATAAATACGAGGTGTTAAATAAAGATACGTCTTTCAAATCCTAATCGAGAGTTTAAACAATTTTACTAGAACATGAGAATCCTTTTACAAAAAGGTGTGAAAGACATAATAACAGAGACGCTGTGCTTTTTAAATTAGAGCACGTCTATCCATTTCTCTTTTTGGGATGTCGATGTTTCGAGAGCACGGGAACAGGGTACAAAAGTCGATTGGATTCGGGAGTCGATGCTCATGTTTGTGTTGTAAATAAACATTGACGAAGCAGGGGGCGCCGGTACGAAGGTGAGAACAAACAGGCGGACACACAAATTGCATATTTATTCTACATAACAAACGTAGTCGCGCAGCTATATAGACGGAATAATGCGACGAATGTACTTATTAATATTATAAAGAGGTACAGTTTGTAAGTTTGGATGTAGGAGCTAATCTCATAAACTTCTCTTTCAAACATTATTTCACTGATACAAAACTAAACTATCGTCGAGTGTCATAATACCGGTTTCTGTGGGATTGAGCACGGGAGCAAAGCCGCGTAAAGTGAGAAATAATTTGACATAACAACTGCTCCATGTAAACAAGAATACAATTATGTATGTGAACGTAAAATTAAGACGTTATAAAGATTTCATTAGCCGTTTTAGAAAGTCAATGTCTTTATAAAGTCGGCAAACATTGAATTAAACATTGGCTACCTAGATAAGTCCACGTTTATCCAGATGCTACACGTGTTTAAAAAATCGAATTGTTAAGACATCAGTGTTTTAATAAAGCAATTTACTGGTGTATTTATATGTGAATTTTTTGTGCTGAAAACTAAGTTTTTGCAGCTATTTAATATGGATGATATGGTCATATAAGAAACGTAAAAAGGGTTATAAAATAAGCAAGATTAATGGGTTCTGTGCCTGCAAATCTGAGAAAACCACAAAACATAATAAATAAATAGTATGTAATCACGAGAATCGTTCTGTGTCCGAGCAGGATGCCAAGATTCGTTCCGAACATGTGACAGCCGCCCGAACATGTCATGTTTACAAGCATTAGTCATCAATCTATGTGTCTGCGGAGCTATAGTTACGCAAACGCGCAAAAAGCGAAGTGTAACGACCGGCGAACCGCCCTTGAACCTAAGAACACGTGCACTGACAGAGACATGACGACAATATTTAACATTCAACACGTAAACTACTCCGAGAGGAAACTCCGCCACCGCCCGGTCCACTGCTCGCTACGGAATGCATTATTATTAGATGAAATGACGCTCATGTTTCCATCCTGCGATTAAAGCTATTCGCGATGAGCTCACGATGAGATTTTCGAAATTTATACCGTCCATTGCGGGCTCTTTTAAACAATCCTCCAGCAAAAACTTCGCGCGAAATGCAATGTACGACGGCGAAGCAAAATTGCTATTCTAGACCCATTTGCTATCTCTGAAATATCACCAAAAGGACTCGTGCAGAATACATGAAATACTAGAGCAAATTCCAAATGCATAAAGCAATCGTAACGTGCTTTTAAGAGCTCATTCGTTGCCCTCGGCACGGCTGCACTGTTCAGATATTTTTGGCATCCATTTTTATGATACGCAGTAATCCGGCAAGCCGTAACGGCTGAGCGGACTTCGATACAATTTGGTACAGGGATCAAATGTATCGTGGATCAGTGCAAAGCGTAGTTTTATTCCGGAAAACTGAATAATTTCTCAGTAAGGCCAATATATCATGCATGATATTGTAGAACATGCTCGTGTAGGATACGTCTAGCCTTGCCAAGGAGTACCGTGTTACCCAGTTGATGGGTTGTGGAGGTCTGGTAGGCAGCCGCTCCGTGTAAAATACTGGCATTCAGCTGAATCCGGTTTGACTGGAAGCCGACCCCAATATAGTTGGGAAAAGGCTAGGCAGTTGATGACTCGTGTAGGATACGTTTAAATTCCTAAAATCCACCTTCACAAAAATCGTTCGTATTTATAATATCGGAGAGATTCGCAAGTACTTACATCAGCTGAATGTTTTGACATGGCCGACCTTGAACCGCCGTGATGGACAGTTGGCAAGGCATCCGACGCGATAAACCGGCGCTTTCGGAAGAAACGATCGTTTTTCATGGATTTTCTCATAAAAACACGATGGATTAGCGACCGGAACGGAGTAATGGTTTTTGACATTACGTAATATTGTTCCGAGTATAATGGGAGGCCGTTTGACTGAGCTAATGTTTTACTAATAACTTTGTTGAATGATAACAAGCTAAAAGTGGAGTTGAGAAAAGGTTACCTAACCAATGAGCGGGCTAGACCTGGTAATAGAAAATCTATAAAGTAAACCACGAAAAAAACCACGGCCCATCAGAACATCCACGTCTTACAGCCGGTATCTACCTTTAACCAACTGTCAATTTAGCTACCAACAGTAGCTGAAACGTCATGTTTGAAAGGCAAACATGACGATACGTTATTGAAACCGGCCGTAAGACGAAAAAGATAGCGCTTATGTCAGTCATTACATCGGATGGTTCATTCTATTTATTTAGAGGATTCTACAATAAAAGCTTCGCTAAAACCTACTTTAAGATAAACCAGTTTTTGGACTCTACAATATTATCAACATGACATAAGTCCTGTTTTGGTTCACCTGCAAACTGCCAAGGAATTTCGATCTCACGTTGGAATTTAGCTGAGAATTCCCTTAATGTCGAAAGCCATCCTTCGTCACATTACGTCTCAGAGTCGCTGAACTACGATGGCCTCAGTACCACAACGTGTAAAGTATTAGTTTTGCCAATGAACTCGCCAAGGTCAAGTGTACTTAAAGAATTATATACGCAGACATGTAAAATACTTTAAGGCTTTAATGTAGGACTTTCCAGAATTTGTTGTTATGGCAAAGCAAATATACTTAATGCAAAACTAGTAGTGTCTGTGACAATGGATGTAGCAGCCATGTCTCAAGATGACATAATCAAAATCATATAGACGTACCTGCCCATAAGTCACACAACACTTGGATTTTTCAATTTTATGATGGCCGTTATAACCAGTCCATTGATTTCGTACTTCTCCGGAAAGATATTGGTGCCGTGAGAAGTTTAAAGGCTTAGATTTCGGAAAATTCTTGGGAGAATAGAATGTATAAACCATAAACACAAAGCAATCCCATGTTATTCCAACCACAGCCTACCAGGAACATCAAATCAAAACCTATCCCGGAGAGTACTGACTAAAACAGCTATAAATGTCCGTCAAAAGGCTGCAAAAGTAAGTCTACATAGCAATCTTGATGACAGCAAACCAGCCATATCAAAATGAGAAAAGGTTTAAGAGAAATTCATCATCCCGAGTTAATTTGAAGATTTTTCGGACGAAATCCCGCGTGTATTTTTTAAGAACGATGAAAGCGATCATTATTCAAAAAGAATAAGTACAGAGAGACGGAGGAAGCGAGCTCGGCCTACCTTGAACCCCGAGGGATCGATACAGTGCCATAATAACCGTATTTATAATAGCTTTCGATCTCACTGAAGCTACCAACATTTTTCATGACCAAGGCCGGGGTGAAAATAGATTGATGGATACCTTTACACGGAATTAAAGTGGTGTGTTTTTCGATAGCTTATTGCGATCATCAATTTTAGTACGGGACAATGCCCGGGAAGGGTTATGAAGAAACGATTTTTTTAATAAATGGCCGTTCAAGTTAAGGAATATTATGCTTAGGGGAACAGGAACAGTTTGATCAATTCGACGCTAAAACGGGATCTTATTTTTGGATCGTGTGCCAATTTGAAAACACTGTATAATTACCAGCTGCCTCGTTTTCCGTAGAAAGTTGAACGAACTGATTAGGTAATTAATGGTTGCGTTAACTTTTGTCGGTCTTCTTATAGTTAAGGTTTCATTTAATCTGTCTAGGGTCAAAATGTGAGTTGCAAATTGGCTCTAACGAACGAGCTGGGTTTTCGTCGACCTGGTTTCGCAAAACCGGGTACATAACAAGATTCAAATCACGACGACATCTACGGTTAACTTCTTAAAGCCGCGCCCTATTACAGTCAGACGGACCTTGGTAGATCCGCCAAAAACTGGCTCAAATCACCTCATGACGACACAATGATGAATGACATGACCTAGACGCATTATTTCGACTATTATGCTTATAAGAGCTCGAAAACCGGAATTTTTACCTTGTGGAGTTCCATTGACTCGCTTTCCTGATGATAGCCACAGTTGATTCTGGATTTTGGGACTTGTCGGAACAGTGACACAGAAGCCGGTGTTTTTAGTTCCTTCGTTTCTGACACCGCCTTCCGAAATCAAAGTTATTTTATTTTAGACTTTGTAGTGTTTTTATTTGGAAGTCGGTTGTATTTTTTTGTAAAAAAGTTTTTTTTTAGTTGTGTTACCAGACGTCATTGTGCTTACTTGAACAACGTAATTACATCATTGGATGATGTAAGCAAAATGCTCATAAAATAAAATCTGCTGAGCCAAACTGAATCAAATTTTTACGAAACCAAATGTCAAGTATACCAACCACATCGAACGAAAAAAGAATCACAAAAATCGGACACCTTGGAATAATCGGTGTAAACCGAATACGGTTTTCGACACATACATAAAAAAAATACCCACCAAATTGAGAGCCTCCTCCTTTTTCGGAAGTCGGTTAAAAAACAACATTTTTGCTATACATATACTATAACTTCACAGATGGCATTCATGCAACATACACTTGAACCAGATAACATCTCAGTGAGTTTTCTATGGCATGTTGTGCAATAAAGACATAATGGTATCATCATGTTTCACTGATCCTTATCAGACGCATCCACATTGTAGCGACAAAATTGCCTGCAAATTATAACGCGATATTAAAATATAGGTTTGTTCTCCTAATTATATGGTGCACTGATAACTAAAAACATTAAATATGTACTGAGACTTGATGCTTTGTGTAGATGGTTCATTCATAAACGGAGACTGGATTGTTTTGGCTTGTTTTTTTTTTGTGATTTACTGGACGTTTTACGCTGGCGCCGGTGACGTCGGTCTAGGAAGAGGATGCGAGACTACCTAGGCTGCTTCTAGAAGGCTTGTGGAAAAGAATGCCTGGAAGATTTTTGGGGAGGGCTTTGGCAGCTGAGGGACAGTAGTGCAGGCTCATCATCTGTCTAGCCTTATTCCCAACCATATTGGGGTCGGCATCCAGTCAAACCGAATTCAGCAGAATACCAGTATTTTACGTAGAGTGGCTGCGTACCAGACCACAACCCATTAACTGGGTAACTCGGTACTCCTTGGCAAGACTGGTGTCAGAATTTCTGGCTTCTGATAATCCGTAACGACCGCCAATGATCTTAAAATGACAGCCGGGACCAACGGCTTAACGTGCTTTCCGAGGCACGGAGGAAACTCGGTATGTTAAGATGGTCACCCATCCACAGACCAAACTTGGCAAGCGTTGCTTTACCTTGATTGACCCGTGCGGCTGATATTCTTTAGCCACTAAATTGACTTAATGACTTACTAGAATTGAATAGTATGCAATGAAGCTCGACTAGAATAGGATATTAGACTATCCTATTCTAGTCGAGCTTCATTGCCTCGGCGCTTTGCTGGTCGATTCTGGCTTTCAGGAGTTGCAGTAGTTGAAAATAATATGATTGGCTTATCCTATTTATAGGATATGTCGCCAGAGGGCCAGGAAGTGGCGCCAGTGACAGAAAAGTTGAAAGGGAACCGCTTATCTTGGTAATGAAATGCATATAACTAAAAGAGGAATTTAAATGGGGATGGATAGAGAGGGAGAGGCCAAAGAAAAGATGGATGGATTGTGTTAAGAGTGATATGACAGAAAAGGGAGTTAGTCATAGCGTGACGGCTGACAGTGACCCCAAGTAACATGGGATATGGGTAGAAAGATGATGATGTCCTATAAATGGTTTAGTCTTCTGAATTTGATACATCCAAGTTTGGACAAAGCTACAACTGCATCTAAAGAACCTGTACCATTATGATTAACAACATATACTATTTCAGGATATCTAACACATTACCATCAAGATGACCCATTAATCTCAGTTCCACTGCACCATAAGATAACCATCACAAAGGAAACGGCCAAGTTTTCGCAGAACTTCGGAGGACAAACAGGGTCTCGGTCAGGTCTGTGACCTTCGCAGGACGACGGCCGTCACAGTGACCTTGACTTCGTGTCAGTCTACCCACGCACATCGTACGCCATAAACCACTCATTATGGTAAGCCAAATGTACCAGCACACAAAATTGTATTTACCGTCGCCATATATGCTAATGCCACTCAAACACCACCAGGATCGGTTAGATTTCGGTTGCGAGCTGTATAATTAAGTTTGTGTTTCGAACATTGCGCTTTTGTATTCAATTTTGACCTCTATACGGGCGTTAAAGTTACTGTGTATGTATTTAAGGACGGAAACTAACTTCCTAACTTAATAGAGAAGTGTTTGATATGTCGGAAGTTATGACTAACTCGGTAGAACTAATGTAGGAGTTGGCGAGTCTGGCTGGATGTAACGACCTCCTTTGTGAATGCACGGGAAACGGGGATTATTTTGATAATTTCATGTTTAGGCGAATAGGAGCCATACTGCGAAACGCTAACGTATGGCAAGGCATTGTAGTTAAACGGCTATTTGCTTGTTGAAACAAGAAGAAATAAAATATTCTAGATTTGAAGTTTTAATTGCAGATTAAATCTAGAATATTTTATTTCACATGGGCACTTGTATAAAAAGCCAGAGCACAGTGGGAATTGGTCGATTCCTATAGAGAGGAACCGGTGGTACTACATACAGTAACAACATATCGCAAAACCTAAAAGGGGTCACTGTACTCATCATTTTGAACAACTTGTATCATAGGACCAACGCCGAAACTGCGAAAAAAAAACGGCTGATCAGTACATTTTGTCGGGTTATGCAAACCATAAATAAAAGTTAAGTTATTTCTGTCATACCCTGTATATTGTTGAACTCATCATCAGCCGACAGACGTCCACTGCTGACATAGGCCTCCCCTAAAGGGGGTGGGGGGGGTTTGCCGTTATCGCCACGCTTGGCAGGCGGGTTGGCGATCGCAGTGTAGCTGTTGCAATGCACAGATAACGCTGCTACCCATTATCGAGTCCCTGAATTACTATTGGCTTGAAATTATTTGTTTTTAATGATTAAAGACAGATTCAAGCACTATAACGTCTATCTAATGGAATAATGACAATAATTTAGACACATTACAGCTTAGCTTAGCTTAGGCACATAATAACTTTAATTCCTTAAGCCTTGACACCGAGGCATTATGCAATATGCTTAGTTGATTGAATTTTCAAATTAATTAGGTACTCGGATGGGTCTACTATCATCCAAGTATACTAATTTGGATAAGTACTTTACAGTGTTGTATAAAAGCAAGGTACCAAGATTATAATCAAAATCGAAAGTCATTTATTCAAATTGTGAATTTATGTAGAACTTTGACGTTCAAAAAGTGCCAGCACTTTTTGAACGTCAATGTTCTACATAAAGACAGTCCCCCAAAACTACCGCCCGTCACCACTTCCTAGTGTTTTAGCTGGGAAGAAGTGGCGCAACAAACTCCCCAGCAATCAAATAATTAGGTAGTCCCCAGTAATCAAAGCATAAATACTTATGTAGGTATTAGGATTTATATTTTTATAAAATACCTACTAGCTTTTGCCCGCGACTGCGTATGCGCATATCCCGTTTTTCAAGGACCTACATGCCAAATTTTAGCTTTCTACAACCAGTAGTTTCGGCTGTGCGTTGTCTGTCAGTCACTCAGTAACGCAAGAATTTTATAATATCAGGATATAATGTTGTTGCAACTAAAAAAGAATTTACGGAAACTCAAATGTACCGGTAGCATAAATCAGTATTGCGGATACAAAAAATCCCAACGGTTGTGTATTTATTTTTTACCCGACATCCCCAGAAGGAGGGGTAACCACCTAATGTTTTGTAAGAATCACTAATAAAAACAAAATATCAAAAACACACAGCTAATCGCGCTCCCCTGGGCCCACATCAAACGCATCACAACACGTACAGGCAAGATTATGGAAATACACTAAAACCTGATCCCTCAGCGGCGTCCTCAAACAATATTGACTCTCACATCTAAAGAGGTCTGTCATTATTATCTTACAATACATATTCCTCTTAATGGAGAGTCCGGGGTACTCCGGATTCTGGACAGGCGAATGCAGGAGCCAAACATAGCGACATCGTATCATCCGACCGCACGCCGTGTTTTTGCACTGGCCCCGTTATTAGGGCTGGCCAAATGATTTATTTGGTATCTAAACTAACTTTAGGGGTATACCTAATTTGTTCAATCTCAAGGAAAGGCCACAGAAAGAAAGCTACACTACAGCTGAGTCTAAAAGGTTTCTTTTATAACCGACTTCAAAAAAGGAAGAGGTTCTCAATTCCACAGTATTATTTTTTATTTTATGAGAAAAAGCTATTCATCTGCCTAGCCTTTTCCCAACTACATTGGGTCGGCTTCCAGTTAAACCCGATTCAGCTGAATACCAGTATTTTACGCCGAGCGCCTGCCTACCAGACCTCCACAACCCATTAACTGGGTAACACGGTACTTCTTGGCAAGACTGGTGTCAGATTTTCTGGTTTCTGACAATCCGAAACGCCTGCCAAAGATCTACAAATGACAGCCGGGACCAACGGCTTAACGTGCTTTCTGAGGCACGGAGGTAGTACGGTATGTTAAGATGGTCACCCATCCACAGACCGAACTCGGCAAGCGTTGCTTAACCTTGAAGATCGAACTGTGCGGCTGGTATTACTTAGCCACGAGCTTCTCTATGAGAAAAAGTTATATAAGAAAAAAAAAAGCAACGAATAAGATTTCTTGTAATACAGTTTTGTGACTTTTTGGTGTGCAATGAAGTACATTCTATTCTAATCTAGATTTAGATGTGTCATCAATTAAATTATCTGGCGACTAAGGGTAGGTAGTACCTCTGCCTTATCCTTCTGAACAGCATGTCAGCTGATGTCAAAATAGTGGATGGAAATTAATTGAGGACTATTGAATCGATCTTGCAGTAAACTTCGGTGTTTTTGGTTGTTTCTTCGTATTTTAACACCGAGTTCCGAAATTAAAGTTATTTTATACTTTGTAGTGTTTTTTTTTTTATTTTGAAGTCGGTTGTATTTTTTTGTAAAAAAGTTTTTTATTTTACACTTTTTAGTGAAGGTACACACACCTAACAACACCACTGGAAAGTCACAGGAAAGCGAAAAATGCAATTTCGTTTACTTGGATGATATATTTTGTATTTGCTCCAGCTACTTTGATTTAAAAACCAAACTACATAACCGATTTTGATAAAATTTCTATGGGACCGTATATATTTCATTTCACATGAAAGAAGAATTTTTCAAATCGGTTCATGAATGACGGAGTTATGAAGTAAAAAAAAAAAAAAACAAACGAATTGAGAACCTCCTCCTTTCTTTGAAGTCGGTTAAAAAAGTAATAATTACAAAAAAAAACATTACAGTACACGGTAATTATAAGGTCTTATTTGAAAAAAAAACAATTCCATTTTATTACACATTCTACTTCAACCATTTTATTTCTAAGTCCAGACTAAAACGGCTATAAATTGTTAAGTATATAACTTAGAAGGCTATCATAAACCTACCTTTATTAACGACTCGCAAACGAAGTTAAACAATACTTTGATACTTAGGAGCCATATCTTCAGGGGTACTAAACATATAAGTAAACGGGGAATCCGATCAAAACAGCTATCTTCAAAACGACCAACTTTTTATGTTAACGTTACTTTTATAACTTATTTAATCTGACTGGCCTTCTGGTCGAGTGGTTAGTGACCCTGACTGCTAAACCGGAGGTCGTGGGTTCGATTCCCACCCAGGACAAATCTTTGTGTGATGAGCATGATAATTTGTTCTGTGTCTGGGTGTAATTTGTCTATCATCATCATCTTCCTGCCCTTATCCCATGTTACTTGGTGTCGGCACAACACGTTTTTTTCTTCCATACTGTCCTGTCAACCGTCACGCTATCACTAACTCCCTTTTCTTTCACATCACTCCTCATACAATTCATCCATCTTTTCTATGGCCTCCCTCTCCCTGTCCATCCATCCACATTTATATTCATAACTCTTTTAGTTACATGTATTTCATTCCCTCCTCTTCACATGACCATACCAAGATAAGCGGTTCCCTTTCAACTTTGTCTATAATATATATATATTTAGAAATATATAAGTATGTTTATCAGTTGTCTGGTTGCCATAGCACAGGCTCTGCCTAGTCTGGGATCGGATGACCGTGTGTGAGTTGTATTATTATATTATATTACTTTTGGCCGAGTGTGTGGCAGCCCTGGTAGAAGTTAAGCTCTTATTGTCCGTCTGATATCTATCAAATCAATCGGAAAGGTCATTGCCACCGCTTTGATAGCCAAAAGTTTACACGTGGCAAACTTTTTGCCACAAAACCCATATTAATCAAGAGCTTTTTATCGGAATAATGGACTGCATTCACAGAGTCTTGCTTCCGATAACTTGAAAACATTCCGTTTTTTGTCAAAGTGTAATGTTATTGGAGAATCTTGTTAACGAGTCATCTAGCAAATGTTTTTGAAGTTTTCTCAGAAATCGAGGACGAATATTTTTAAATAAATTGTGATTGTGATATTTATGCGGTGTATTAAGAGATTCAGTAGTCACAATGAATAACCACAAGTCAACGTTAAAATAAAGCTTGGCAAAAACCTCAATTAATTTACAGCAATTCAAAAAGCACGTCCATAAAGTTCGCATCACAAACTTTGCTCCTCGATCATACCTAATAATTTAATATTCGTGGTTTTCCCAAAAAACAGCTCGCTATAACAAAAACCGTACCTACGTTTCAAGAAGACAATAATAAAATAGAACATAAAGATAACCCGGCCGACACGAAAACCGGAAACAATAAAAAACGTAATATCATAACCGCATAAAAACCGACATTTAAATATATCACTAGAGGGAATCGTAAAACACCATCTTAATATCGGTACGTGAAGTTCTTGACTAGCGAAAAAACTTCACTTTATGTTTGTGAGATTTTAAAGGTAAAACTATATAAATCCCGCTGGAGACCCGATCCTAATTAAACTGATCATACAATTTTAATTACAGAGTAATTCCATACTTCGCGAATTTATAGCTTTTTTATGATTTATTGATATTAACTTAGTAGTTTAATGTGTGAGAGGACTTAGTCTCGGATGGAGTCGATGACTTCCAACAAAAATTTCAAGCTTATAAACAAAAACTGGTTAAGAACAAAAAGGTACCTACTTATCTTATATAACATTATCAAGTTTACTTGTATCATAAAAACATTTGACACTTCTAAATTATTTTTGATCAGTCGATTCTATCTCACTATTTCCTATGTGCGCGCTCATTTCCCGCGCAACACGCGTGCTGCGAAAAACCTGCGCTTGCGCACCGATCTCAACAAAAACGCGTCTGCTCGCTAATGAAGAGTTGGAAGGGCATGTATTAATTAGTTGGCGCTCAGCGGCGCGTGCGCCAGCCAACATGGCGGACCGGCATTCCTTGTCAACTATTCTAGTCTTGATACGGTTCGAGTAGCTACAGATTTCTATTGTGGGCACAAAGGAATTAACTTAATGGAAGCTTTAATAGCGCATTTATAACATGTTGTTGCACTTTGTGTCGATTCAGATTCCACTCTGTCTGTCAAAGCGTTAATGTAGCTGATATGGACGTCCTTAAATTTAGTTTCGTTGGCTTGATTGTATTCATAAATTAACCTTCACACCATTGTGTTTTAATTACGCTTTAAGAATTCAAGCGTTAAACACAAGACAATACGTGGCCCATTCACAAAACTGCCATAAAACAACATTCAAAACGTATGGTGGTTGTCCAGTCGTCGACATCCTACATTATATTTAATTTGTATTCACGCGGTCGGATCCAGCGGGAAGCGAGTCTACCGTCGTTATCGTCACAATTACATGCCGAATCTTATCTCGAAATCTGTGTTACAAAAAGAGCTATCACACGTCTGATAAACACACCCACATCCTCGAACATTAACATCCGCTCCTGTCTATCAAGATGATTAATGCGACTTTCCAACAAGAGCATCATGTCGTAACTGAACGTACTCGGTGCATGCTGTGTGGCGTCACTGTGTCAGTGTGCGCCTGATATTCGCTAAACGCTATCAATTGTATCGGCATTACGCAATAGGAAGTCCACAGTAGTATATAGTATGGCGGCATGGATAGTACGGAATTAGACCGGCAACGACCCGGCCCGATTTAGAATTGTCCCCGGGACAAAAAGTACATAGGAACCGGCGCGCCTAAACGACTAACGTACGTCACTGTTACACCGAACTGAACTGAATGCATTTACTGAAAAAACACGAGTAACTTCTCTTGACGTCTTCAGGAGGAAAGTGAAAGAGCATTTCCTTTCGCATTGACATAATATTTTTAGATATGTATGTATATATTTATATGTTTACGTATGTAGGTATATTTATAAATGTAGCATTGTAAAATTTGTGCACTGGATCCTACCCTCTATTGTGATCTCTCTCTATCACTCAAAGGTTTGCTGGTAGAAAACTCATTTCTGAGTTAAGCTCGCCTTTGTACATGAACTATTTTTTAAATGTGAATTAATATAAGCTGTTATGGTGTACAATAAAGAATTAATATTATAAATGCGAAAGTGAGTTCGTTTGTTACGCTTTCACACCTTAATCGCTAAACCTGTTTTAATGATTTTTGGTACAGAGGTAGATTGGATTCTTGAGACGATTCTGACTTATTTTTTTAAAAAACATTTTTACGAGACCAAATCCGCAGGCAAAAACTATCAAAAGCTATACTAAAATCTTTTTCCGCACTCGTAAAAAAATAAGACCCATCATACTAAAAGATTTTACAAATTAAACAAGCGAAAATTGTTTACAGGAACGAAAGCAAAAAGTTTCAAGATCAAATCTTTGTTTTAGCGAACAACAAAGAAAAGAAGCCGCAAAGAGTAAACAAACGATTTTCAAAGTCATTATTGTAAATGGAAATGGTTATACTTTTCACAATTCTAATCGTTTGTTAACCATTTTCTTATTTAAAAATAAAGTTAAAGTTTTACGTCTTTTTTTTTAAGCTTTTTACATATTTTTCGTCTTTAACTCATTTAAAAATATCTACCTACCTACATGAATTTTCAGCTTTTCGTTGTTTAAAACTTCAATCTGATGAAAAAAGAAATTTATTCAGTGTTCATTAATCCGATTGATAAACTGTTCTTATACGATCATCTAAAAAAAAAAAATTACGAGCTTCCTGACTAAATCTACCAACTGCAACACTGTTGACTTAACTCTCAAAATTACACGTCGGTGTAAACGCGTCCACCGCTAAATAGCCAGATATTTCTGGACACACGACACCCTCCGCTCACACCGTAATAGACACCGCTACTATGTCTCTCCACATGACATATATGGTGTAGAAAGTTATGTCATCCGATCGTAACCCGAGCTCGCGGAAGTTAAGTAAATCATTGTCCGCTAGGGAATACGTTTGAATCAATTTTAAGGCAGGAGTTATACAGGGATTTTCTTGTGTTGATTTACGATGTAGGCCATTCATCTTGAGGTTCAGTAGTTCAGTTTATATATGGTTAGGTGTACGTTGGTGTGACGGGAACTTTAGTTTGAGTGAGTAAGGTAATTAATAAACGTGAAGCTTAAGTTCACTGAAATCTAGGTAGTTAACGAGATGCATTTTCATTTTGGAGAAGGACATTTCACATACAAATAAACTACGCCTTTTCCTGACGATAGTCAAAAACATCAATCTTCCAAAAAAAAAAAACAGTTTGACAACTAAGCTCGACTCGGATGGAGGATTAATGTCCACCGCTGCACCAATTCGTTTACACTGACCTGATTTATCGAGACTACTTGTACTGAAATAAATCACCCACAGGAGTTTGTATTTTACCGATAAAATCACTCTGAGTAAACACATCAATTCCATGCAATGGAGCATCATTAATAGACAAACAGACAGTCATAGTCGAAGTTCAAACCCTAACAAATATACCACAAAAGAGTCAAATGAACAAGGAAGAAAGCCCTCAATCCTTACAAGGAAACGACAATCTCAATCCACCATGATTCATGACTTGAGTAACAAGTAACATTCAGAGAGCATTTCACAATTAGAACCATGTCATCCGCACTGGCTTTCTCTCCGTTGTTGTCAGCTGTATCATGGATGACCCTAATACCTCTTGCATTATCATAACTTGTTCATTACATAATTGCTTTGTATTTCGAATTAGAGAATGCAATCAAAGATAAGTTAGCAGCGATATTGAGATTAACTAACTGTACATGCATAGCTGCGTTTGAAGTATGTTCCGGGTCTATGACAACTTCGTCTTTGTGTGTCGCATTTAGATTAATAACCAATTTGGATCAATAGAATTATGCTTAAGCTTGTTGTATTTTGAGATCGATTGATTTGATCTCACTAACCTCATGCTCGTTTAGTACATCTCCTGCTGCTTCATTGCTAACCTATACAGTCCCATTAACGACAATGTTTTTACCCTTGAAAAGCTTTCCTACCTTTCTCAGGTCGTTCGAATCAACAAGTATCATTATCCCTTCACAAATGTCTTCAGCAATCGACCCCAATCATCGTGAAACCGTCTAATTGATCCCGAACCAATTCCGCGCATTGCTTGTTAAATTGTCATATTAACCTTCAGACCGGGCGACTCCTAATCTGTGCAAGAGGCCTCTCAGATGTATTAGTTAATTAATGCAACCTAACTTCACCTTGACACGATCTAAACGAGAACGTAGACAGTGAACGACCGACCTTTGCATTGGCAATGAAATATGTTGCTGTCAATTTGGAACGATATTACCGCATAGCTTGAGTGTGTGTGTCAACGGCCCGCTTCTATTCCGGAATATGAAACGTAATAATAACTTATATGAATAAAAAACTCGAATACCACTCAATGATTCTTTAATCTTTAATATTATCTTCAACGATACCGCATTACAGCATAAATTACTCACGGTAGACAAAAAGTTGTTAGAAACTTAAGCTATGAAATTGCAAAAATTGTAAGTTAACTTTAAATTACCACTAATAGGCTCAATAAAAAAACTTAAGCGAAAAATCGCGAGCGCTGAAACGTAAGATTTCTGAGCGTATAACGACCTCGGCTATCAAAACATCGTAACAAAGTTCTGGGAAGTAATTCTATCGTTTAAAAAGGGAGCGAGCCTGGCCTAAGGGTTGCTAATCATCTTATTGTTCCAAAGCTGGGTAAAAAAGGCACGCGATTTTTATACCAGTGGAATAATCGTTTCTAAAAAGTTATTTTTTCGTTCACCGAAATATCTTGAGGGGATGAACGGATAACAATCGGAGACCGAAATTATTACAGTAAATAAATATGGGAGCTAAGTATTCGAAATTGGATTATATTCAGAATAAATTGATGGAAAAGTGAACGCAATCAAATAACAGTTGAAGTGAATAAATTAACACTAAATTCTACACGAATAATGCAGAAAATATACAGATTTTTACGGTATTAAAAACGTCAAAAGCGCAATATTGGTAATGAACACATCAAGAGGAAGCTTCAATAACTTTTTCACTTTCCCGAAATCAGTTAATAATGATATTGCGGTAATTATTGAAGCCTTTTTAAGAAGCCGAAAACTGACTTGTACAAATGATGTCAGGTGCATAGGTGGCAAAAATTCGTACTTCATTCCGCACCATGCAATTATTTCGCCATCAATTTTCGATCAAAGGATCTTGTCGAAAAATGTTCAACATTCGTGAGTTATTAATCAAAGTAATGAATGAACATAAATTAAAACGACGTGCTCAAAAGTACAAATGATGTGAACAAAGTCAATTTAATATGGGAGGGTATGGACCAAATTTGCAGGAAGATTAGATTAGAATTTTCCAGCAGAGGTTTCTTCGCTAGCGGAGTTTTGATTTTTAATATTGTTTCTACCTTGCTATTTCAAAATTTTTGAAATCTAATATTCACCGCCTACCAGGTCTGGATATAATTGGCGTTGTCTTCACTAAACAGTGCCATTTTATAGAGGAAACATAAGCACAATTCAATACGAAGACCCAAAGACTTATCCATGGACGGATTACAGCGGAAAACCAACCCACAGAACCAAAACGCCAACAGTATAACCCCAAGCTTACCGACAAAGCAATAAGAACAATAGTTATAATACACCCTCTAGTTTATAAGTAACTACAGAAGGATTTCCAAGACACCGTGAGACGTCGCGGTACTCGCGGTAGACCACAAAGGAAATGGCGAAATGATCTTAGACTTCCCAAAGGAGAGCCCGGATGATGTGATGAAGATGAGAACGGACCCCGACTGTCCGTAAATGTAATAGATTGTGGACTAGATAATCATGACGTAAATCGTTTTGAAACTTGTTTCGATATTGATGCGCTGTTTCCGGAACTTTCCATAGATGTTTTGTCAGGCAAGATTTTGTGTTAGGCGTTTCTATCAAATACAATAGTCAAGCAAAACAAAGATATGCAGCAACGTTTTCAAACTTTTGTTGTACAACAATGGGAAATCCTAATCCTTACACCAGTTCTTTTTCAAATAGGCAAAGAAGCCTGACCGCTATCGGATTATCTCCCTCTTTTATTTCTTCGCGAATTCTTTATTTCCAGCCAAGCAATCAGACATCAAAGCGACATGACATCCCCGTAATTAAAGAGTTTCTAATCGCCACACTGATCCACTCAAACGAACAGATAAGGCACACACAAAAAAACGGGCCAATTCTTCGTTTATCGTTAAATTGTTAGCATCGGAGGGTTTTGGTCTTTGGTGCATCGGCACGTGAAGCCGTTTGTCGGTGAAGCGCAACTTTAGTTTATGGTTTTTTTCATTCATTCTCGTTCTGAGAACTGGCGGCTTTTTGGCGCCTACCTAAAGCCCTCAGTTTTTTTGGACGTAAAAAAATTTGGCGCGAATGCGGTATCAGATTGAGGGAACTCGTTCCTATTAGCTGTTGGTGCAATACTGTTTATTTTTAAATTCCATGGAATTGATATGGATTTATGAGAATGCGAAGCTGCGTGCCTTTGTATTTCTCTTGTGTACTCAATAATATTCGTCCAAGCACTTAAAACGTCCAACGGAATTATTTCTATGGCATTTATTGCTAGCCAATTTGTTGGCGCAGGGAAAACCATAGTTCTTTAGTAATTATCGTAAAAAATATCATTCAAAAAAGTGTGGGTACTTGAGAAACAATTGGAAGAATACACCGGAGGCGTCCCTCAGCTGAGTTTCGTCGGCGCTGACATTGTTCCCGCAAGGTAAATAAAAATATATTCATCAGTAACAACAAAAACGAATTCTCTTACCAAGAAGACGCGACCATTTCACCAGCCACCCTCGACAACAAAGGATGAACGGAATCCATTGTGATGGAGCCTTTTATGGTGTTTGCGCTCATGAATCGAAATCTATGGGTGGTATGTCGGCAGGGCTCATTTTTGTGTTGTAATAACATTTTGTAGGAAAGTCCCAACTATTGTCTTGGCCATTGTAAAACAAATGTTATCCGAGGCGTCGTTTATGACACTTCCCTTTTTAATGATGGCAGCTGGCCCGATGGACATGAAAAGGTGTTGGTAGGGTGGGCCGGTTTAATGTAGAGCTTTGTTTCATCCTACATCTGTATCTATCAGTAATTGCCATCACCTGCTCCGCGTTTCCTGGTTACGTATTATTTTATCGCTTTGTGTTCCAAGTCCATTTCTTGCGGTGGATTCGATATCAAATTAGTGTTTATAATTGAACGATTGATTCGCATCCGGTGTCGAGCAATTTTGGACTGTTCCAAAGTCAGCAGTTTATGAGTTTCTAATGCACAATTTAATCGAATACCCCTTCATTAGTGGTGGGTTTTATGATTTATTGATAAACTGTATTGGTATTAAGGGATATAACTTTAAATTGAATACTATAATAACGTATATTTGCTAATGATTTAATTGTTTAAGCGTTGTTGGATCTCTCAGATCTTCAATATTACTTATGGAAGTAAATATAGACACGGAGAGCTTTGCTAGAACAATTGGGTTCGAGAAGGTAGCACCCCTCCTCCCGTAAACCAGAGTGGTGAAGACGATAATGAAACAAACACAATGCCACCCGGTATAACGCCAACTTATTTCAGTTGATAATTAGATGAAACTTCGTAGACGTCTAGAAAATTTGGCTTTAACAGTTTCAGCCAATCCCCGTCTTCGTTTAATTATGTATTTCGGTGCGGTTAAGTCTTTTACACTTTTAATCCTTGAGGGTTTAAGGAGGTGCCGAGTTCGGAGACTTTCAATATTCAAACAGTGTGGTTAATATAATTTGGTCCACAGATGTTTTCGTTTTGAATGAAAGGAATCTGCTTGTGTGAGACTTTATCACAGGTGGGAATTTTGGCTAAGCGTGTCTGGTTTTTGGGTCGTTTGAATGTTTGTAAACTAGGCCACATTAGATAGACAAGCATTCAGTACTGTACACATTGCACTTAAGATATTTACTCCTGCGAATTCATTGATTATAAGACGTTTGATGTTAGGAGCATATCTCCTTGAAGATCTGCCCTTATTGTATTTATTTCTGTTTTCTACAGTGCAGTGTACTTTGTCCTTTCGTTGATCGACATTACAACTTGAAAGTAAAACGTTGCACCGATAAAATTGCAATGTGCAGACTAAAAATACGCACGCGAACACATGCGAACGTTTCAACGATATACTGTCTTTATACACCTTTGCTATACAATCGTATAACTCGTGTAGAAAGTCAACCAGTCATTCTGATATGTATAGCTCTACAACATTGTCCTTTGAGTTTCATAGTTTTTTTTTGACTGACAGGTGACTAGCGGTTGGTTGATCCTTATCTCGGGGACCGTGCAGCACACCCCATTTCCCGCTTTCGTCCGTAATGAGGACTTTAAAACTCCTAAACATTTGTTAATATCCCTACCGATGGCTTTTTAATGTAGGTCCTGCGATTGTTAAGTTTTTTTGCCGATTCCGTGTTTTTGTACGTTGTAAATCAGCGGCAGGTGCGTCGGTTGCGATGTTGTCGATCAATTAAAAGATTTTTGTAGTTAATTTTTAGTGCTGATTAGTTTGATGTCTGTGGTGATAGTATTGGATTTGTAAATCATTCGTGTTTAGGGAAGATATTCTAGCTTCGAAAAAAATTCAACAAGGGATAAGATACTTTATAATAGCTTACCAGCTAAGCCATGATCATTTGTCTGCCCCTTACTAGGTATGTACAATTTATCACCACTATACAGGCTGTTTTTTTATCACAACCAAATGTTTGGTTCTGGCATGAGGTATCAATCATCATCTGCCTAGCCTTTTCCCAACCATATTGGGGTCAGCTTTCAGTATTTTAAGAGGAGCAGCTGCCTACCTGACCTTTTCGACCCATTAACTAGGTAACACGGTACTTCTTGCAAGACTGGTGTCAGATTTTCTGGCTTCTGACAATCCGTAATAACTGCCAAAGATCTACAAATGACACTACAGGAAACTCGGTATGTTAAGATAGTCACCCATCCATAGACCAACCTTGGCAAGCGTTGCTGAATCTTGAAGATCGGCTAGTACGGCTTTTGATATTTAGCCACGAGCTTAGGTATAAAAAACATGGATAGTGTTTAAAAATTAAGCCGTATTCTTACTTCTAATTCAGGAAGCCCTTTGTTTCTTTTTCAAAATTATAACAAAAAACACGACCTACACCTTCAAAAGCCTTACATTTGTACAAATTAAGATCATTACACCATTCAAACACGTTTCCTTTTATTACAAACAATTACGACAGAAGTAAGGTGTAAGCAATTATAGTATTTTTCAAAAGTTTATAAAAAAATAATAACTGACCACCCAACGGTTCTATAATGACCAATTCAGTGAGTTCAGATCACTCGTACATCAATTGTTCACGTACACTAATTTAAACATGTTCGGTTTGTTTGTATACAGTGTGCACGTGCCCTTAGGTAATTGACCTGTCGATCAAAAATTTATTGCCACTCAAATCGTTTATCCTCAACCTTATTTCTGTAGCTACAAGACTCAATTTTGAATCGAATGAAGTTCAGGACGACCAACATAATTTTGTTTAGAAATTAATTTCAGATCAAAATTGCTGCCTTTTTATCTAAGATCACATTTCAATATCCTTAACGTCTAGCACGTAAGGTTCATATTCGTTTACTTTTTTATATAGTGCGCGATAATAACTTTTTCCGGGAACAATTGTCCGGGACATAGAACGGACATAATGATAAGTCCAGAAGGCATTACAACTAGCAATTTTGTATAATTCGGTGCTTGTTTTAGTGAAAAAAAGTAACGCCTTTAATTATAAACAATGCTTGTAATTACGTCACTTAACGCACACTAACTTTCAATTATGACAATTTGTGCGCCCTTTGTACTGTAGCCGAATATTTTTAGGGGTACGCGGGCAGATGCGGAAGCCTTTGCAATCCGAAGACTTTTATTAAAGACGAGTCTCACCGCCTTAATGGATTAATTAGTTGCTGCAAGTTAATTACAGCTAACAAAACAAGGAAACAGGGCCGTAATTAATTGAAGAAATATTGTTTGGAATCCGAGTTCACAGTTGCAGAATGAAATAGAGAGATAAATCTGACATACGGGTTGAAAAACATTGTAGATCGGATCCGTTGAGATTACGCATGAAACATACGGAGCCCAACACTCGGTTTCCTTCGTAATTATTCAATTATTTCGACAATTAAACTTAACGTTAGTACATATCCACAAACCTGGTATTACGTGCGATGCGATGTTTTTAATAGTTGGGGATGTAATCACAAATCATACTTAATAACATATTATGTAAGTTAAACAAATTTATTCCGATTATTTTTAGAACTTAATGTTGAGGGCAACGGATACCGAGTTACTATTGTACGCATGCATGCGAAAAATGTAAATACATGTGGGCATTGGCTTTAATTAGGTATTACAGTGTATTTATTATGATGAACTTATGATACTTTCATACACATAGACAATAGGGTAGTTGACTAAAAAAATCTAATTATACCGACAGATGGATTTCCAAAAAATATTGGACACGTATTTTTTCTTCTGTCACGTAAACAAAAAATGAAGACGATACAGTGCGTTGAAAAATCGTGTGACGTCACTTACCAGTCACCAGTACACTTTTTACTGAAAAGTGACGTTCCTTGTCTTTAATGCGTTTTATCTTCGTATTTGATAAAAAAAACACATATCCAATATACGGACTAATTTTTTTTTTTTTTTAACCCAGGCAACAACTATTACCAGTGATCGGCTTAGGTAGTGCTATTTAGGGTCAATGAATCTGAATGATAATGTTAATATGGACATGCCCTGAGATTCTCAATATTTTTCTGAATGTCGATGTATGAAATTAAGTTAAACTGTTTAAGATATCATGAGTACGCACGACGACATATCAAACTACAAATTTTCGTTATAAGCTTGTCCCGGGGTACAGAAAGCATATCCATGTTAAGATAACGGTCACTAAATCCCGAGAATAGCACTACCTATGCCGATCACTGACAATTACGTAAGTAGGGACGCGTTTCCACCTGTAAGCAACTCGCATGCAAGTTTATTTACATTGCGGGGCACGATCGAGCAATTGATAGCATTGTACCACATTACCCACAATGTAATGCAAGTAGTAAGTTATTTCTAGATAGCTACAACCTGGGGGTCTTTAAGTCCAGACAGGGTGATCAGGTTATGTCTAGTGTTACCATGAGGTAAGAGATAGTGGATATTACAAGTAGTAGTAAATACCATAAGTAATGCCTTACGAAAAAAGCGCGAAATTATAAATGACCCACGTGCGCGAGGTGAAAATTAAACTACATCTTTCGTCTCATTTTATCTTTAGTATTTAAGTGAGACGAACGTATAGAGCAAAAGCGTTTCCAAGGAGGTTCGATTATGCAGCTTATTTATTTTAGTCATGTGAAACTCCTTGGTGTAATTCTATTTTTTTTTTTATGGAAATAAAATAAAAAACCGTAAAGGATACGCACGGCGCTATACAACGAGGAGTTCGGTAAACTAGGTACTTAGATGAGAGTACCTATTTTACCGCACGGTTCATTGTATGGTGCGTAATTTTTTACTTTCGAACAATGTACAGGCTTTTTTAAATGCATTTTTTGAGCAAATGGGTTGAAAAGGTTATTTCTAGTGTTATCATGAGGTGAGAGATCGTGGATAATACAAGTAGATTTATTTATTTCAGAAATGTCATCAGTACTGCCCAATACTTTTCTAAAAGCTTCAAGTTATTTAACAAAAGCTAGCCCACCCATACAAACAAAATATTATTTATTTACGCTACACAGCGATATCCCACGTATCTACAAATGACAACCTCAGGACAGATAGGACACGATCGTCACAAAACTATGAAATGCACCAAAACAAAGAATTTCTCGTACAAAAGGGACCGATAACATCAACTTCGGGCACACTTCATATCAAGTATCATTCCTACGCAGGAAGTACTTTGGTTTCATTACTTACGGGGTTACCAATGTGTGGTCCAAGCAAGTGAAGGCCGATTTACATTGATCCAGTATTTCAATACACAGCAGTGTTCGTTCCAGTAGCACAACTAGACAAGTGACGTTAGTGGCGTGTCGAATGGGATTGTCAAAACGTAAAATTTTATGAGATTGACAAACGCTGTCGAAATTCAAACTCAAACTCAAAGCATTTATTTCAATTAAACCGTTGCAGGCACTTTTGAATAGTCAAGGTCGGTCTGTCCAAAGAGATGAAGCTAATTACACGTTCCAAAACGTAGATATCTATGGAGAAGAACGTGCAAGAAACTGCACGGACACTCTTTTAAATCAATGTTTTTTACAATGATACGATTACAACGACTACGATACGACTTACGATGGAGAAAGACTTGCACGATCAAGAGTCCGAAGTAAAAAAAAATAATGTCGTTATCGATCCCTAAGGGTGTGACCACACTTATTGATCGATCGTCGATCGATGCCACCATGACTTCTTCCGCTCTGGGTGGAGCGGAAGGGCGTGTGAGACTTACTGACAAAAAGCCATCCGTGTTCCTTCTAAAGCCCTTAGCGTTCCAGGGCCGCGGTGACTCCTTCAAACAGATTCCGCAACCCAAGATGTAGTCAGCTCTAACAATGATATTTGCAAGTCAATGCTAAAATGTAATAGGTGAGTAAAAATTACGAGTATTGTGCAATATATCTAAGTCGCTATGTCAATAAGGGCCGCGCTTTTATGGCTAAATTAATTGTGCCTAGTTTTCCTTATTGCCGGTGTCTAGGAAACTGATGATTGGACTTTATGGTGATTATTTACACCTATTCTTAATGCTTTGTCTTCTTGAATAACTATCCTAATCTTAAAATTGTTTGAGGCGTTTCTTCTACAGCTCCACATTTCATACCGTCGTTCTTGCTGCATATTATACCATTTTCATGAAATAGTTGCTGCAAATACCTAATTGCCGAATCCTCTTTAATGCAACTGAATAAAATATTTAAATCGACCAGTGACATTTTATGTATTAAACAATACGCACACGCACGCTATCAAGAACATGCAAGAACGACAAAAATCCAATGCATGCTGACCTTTAAAACCATCGGTTTTAAAATTAAAAAATTCCATGAAATTGCCACCAGTCACCAAAGCTGATATAAATCATGATCCCCTCCCTATAGTAAACTCGGAATCGAACCAGCGACCTTAAGGACGAAGGATTAACCATTCATTTATTCATAGTGTACCAGCCATTAACATATTTTAATGCCTCCATTTATTTTTCGCTTTTTAAGGAGCGAACAACAAAAACAAATGATGATCGCGAAGGGAGAAAAACTAAATTTGCTGGAGATTTTGATGAGGTCATAAAATGTTAATGTGGAAAGAATATAATACTGGAATCATTTAACTAGGCTGACGAGTGCCCAAGCAAGTGACATACTATCAACGATAGCTAATACAGAGTTTATTTCGTATTCGCCCAAATTTTCGCCCCACAATTAACTCTTTGTGAACTGCGGCAAAAATTAGGGCGAATGTGGAACAAATCGACAAAAAGGGTTGGTTAAGGGACTCAATTTTAGAAAAGCAATTGACAGCTAGAATATTATACACATGGCGCAGGAATCCTGGAAACTGCTAGAAGCATCACTAGTATCCATATCCACTGATTAAATATCTTATTGGCGATGTTCTTTAGAAAGACCAGGTGCATAGTACTCACAACCGGCGCACATGTATGTATTACCAGATGTTTGAACGTCATCATCAGGCCCAAAGGGGGGTTTGCCATTATCGCCACGCTTGGCAGGCGGGTTGGCGATCGCAGTGTAGCTGTTGCAATGTACAGAGAATGCTGCTGCCCATACTCTTGTGAGTCCCTTAGTCGTCTCTTACGACACCCACGGGAAGTGATGGGATGATGCTATTCTTTTACGTCCGACACCATACAGACAATGTATGAACATCTATGAACGTAACTAAAAGCAATACATTAGGATCCTAGCAGGGGGAGTTCTGTAGTTTCTAGAGGTACATACCCCTCATGGGAAAAAAACCGGGTTTATCTAAACATTTAAAGATACACTTGCAAACTAAGCTTCATTTACCGCAACTCAAAACAGATATATACAACCGCCGAGCATATTAAAACCGACCGTAATAACTGCAGACTGAAAATATCAGCCCGTAAATAACTAGCAAAGCCAGTAGTTTACTGATTGGCATACATATACGACCTATAAACTGCACGCAACGGTTTAGTACGACCGGCATGACCGTGGCAGTGTTTCATGGACGTTTTACACTGTGGCTGCAGCCCGGCTGCATCATGTGACTGTTGCTAAGCGTTAAAAATGGCAGTAAACAATCAGTTAAGGCCGTAATACCTACACATTACTGTAACTTGCACAAAATTATGCGTGTAGAATGCCGTAGTGACATGCACCAATCAGAACTTGTTATCAAACAAGGGCATGCAAGACGAACACGCAAAATGGTCCATCATCAGGGCTCAGTGCATCCCGGGTCGATGGCGCGTTGTGTTTTACGCGCGGCTCAAAGAGATGTCAGCATAGAAGACGGGGTCCGCTAGGGCCAGAGCCTGCTAGGATTGCGGAATTTATTCGAAAGAGTCACCGCGGCCCTGGAACGCAAAGGGCTTTAGAAGGAACACGGATGGGTTTTAGTCAGTAAGAGTCTGACACGCCCTTCCGCTCCACCCAGAGCGGAAGAAGTCATTTGATGATTTCCCATCCTTAAAAAAAAAAAACGTGCCATAGTGACTTGCACCAATCATAACTTGTTATCGAACGCACACGCACAATGGTCCAACATCAGGGCTCAGTGCTGAAACCAAATTCTAATAGATAGAGCATGCAAGATACTTGCATCCTTTGTGGAAGTTACAGGCATGCGGATCATGACTTTTAATTTGAAAAACAAAATTAACTTTTTATTTGCCTATTAAGAACTCCTTGCTATCTTTGGCGACAATTAGCCACATTCGTTCTCCTATAGGCTTCGTCCCAGTAAAGTTAAAACACTGGAAAGTGATCTCGGGCAGCTGTTTTTGAAACGAGAATGTGTAGTCCCAACCCATCTCATTCACAAGAAGGTAGGAAGGTAGGAAGTAAAGCAATGCTCAGAAGTTGGCATTTGAATATCTAAAATTCGTTCCAAACGCTATCGTCAAACTTTAACGAACGAAACGTACTACGATTTGATTCAACCTCGGCTCTAGTATTGTTCTAGTATTTCTGAGCTACACGTGTTTCCAACCGATTTACACACGTAGTTTATAGTACGGTAACAATGTACGTGTATTTGTAAATACAGATAAGGTTACTACGGTAGCCATGCGTCATTACCTTAATGGTGTTTCACGCCTAATACAAGACAATAAAAAAGTATAGGAAACTGTTGAACAGAAACGCCAGAAACCAATAACTTTTTATAAGAAAAAACCCGGCTTCAAAAAAAAAAAAATTCAATAATATTCCGATTGAAGCTCGCATGGATATGACTGAATAAAACAACAAGATTACCGCACTGTTCGAACATAATCTTAATTATACCGCAGACTTACACAAGAAAAGCAACAAAAACAATACTGAACGAGATCAAGCGAGTTCAGTTGTCAAACGCTCTGTGCTTCACTGAACAGCTGTTTATAGATTGCCAAGATATCGGCTTACCAGATTTATTGCCAAGCAAAATCTTACATATTAATGTATCCAAGTGTACGTTTCCGTGCAGACGTAAAAACAGTGCTATTTCTTTAACAATAGACACGCTAGAATGTTTACGATGTTTTTACTACTGGCTATGGCATTTGTAAATAAATAAATATATCGTACTGGCCGGTGGGGAATGGGGATACATTTTGATGTGTGTTAGTTCATCGGGTATTAAAATAGCGCACACATAAGCGAGCCATCAGTGAACCCCTCACGTCGCGTGCTGAGATAAAAGTAGACGAGTAACATATAGATGGAAATGTGTATGACCCTTAATGAACAAGGGTTCCGGTAACGTAGATGTTACGTACTTGACGACAATCGTAGACATATATCAGATCTTCACTGAGTATACCACAGTCGAAAACATAAATAAATCAAAACTAATACAGGGACTTTCGAACGGCTACTAGAACCATATACATCGATGTTAAGCTCAGTCACGTAAATAAATAACCACAAACGTCCCCATTGAACTAGTGTGAGCCTCAATTATTTTTCAACAAAAAAATAACTTAGCCCACTGAGCAATTCAAAAGCTCACCCAGGAAAATAACCCATACACATCATTTTCATAACAAAAACACGCAATAATACTTAGGGAACCGTTAAAAGTACGTTGGCCAAAGATGTATGGAATTTATTCACCCCATGGCTGGAGATCGCATTTCCATTCAGAAACGACAAAGTGAACAAGGGGAAAATTGTAAGTACTTCAAGTAAATTGTAATAGGGCTGCCCGCCATTGATGGTGCAATAAATTGTCAAATTAACGTCATATATGGAAGCAATCAACCATCGATATGATGGGTGTATGCAATAAGTGTTTTGGCAATTTGTTTGAAATATTGATCAGTAACATGCAAGCCTCTTTCTTGTTTACAGAAAAGATAGATACATATAACTAACTAGATTTTTGAGTTCTATAATCGCAAAAAATGCCTATAACGGTCTTCTTCATCTATCTCTGTACCGAAATTCATTCAAATCAGTTCAGCGATTAAGGCGTTTCGCATTTATAATAATAGTTAATCAAATCAATCAATCAAAACAAAAGTCATTTATTCAAATTAGGCTGAGTGCCAGCACTTTTTAAACGTCAAAGTTCTACATAAAGACAGTCTCCCAAAACGCCCGCCCGTCACCACTTCCTAGTGTTTTAGCTGGGAAGAAGTGGCGCAACTCAACTCCCCAGCAACACATCTGTCTGTTGAGTTAGAAGAACTAGCATTTATACAAAGGTATGTAAAGTATTCTTACAAAGAAAACAATACTACCTTTGATGTATGTAGACGTAAAAACCTAAAACTAAATAATTGGCTACTTGTAAGCTAGCTAGTTAGTTTGATATCTCCTTCTGCGAAACTGTTATGGCGCAGAAGGAGGCTGCGGAAAGGGAGAGGGAGATCTCGACCGCTCTCCCGGCCAGCAGCAGGCGCATCGGGCGTCAGAGGACGCTGCCCTCTTCCGGCCCCCCTAACTGGGTCCAGGGGCGGCGGACTTGGGGATGTCCGTCGCCCCCCATTCATCCGGACCCGAGATGGCGGCGCGTGGTGTTCCCGTGCGCCCCTCTTAGACGTAGCGGGGGGAGTCAAACACCTCACTCCCCCCGCCGACGCGAGGTGGCCCGGAATTGCGGATCGCTTACGTTCCCGCGATCCCCGGCGTAGGTGGGAGATGGAACACCGGGGTGGTTTTAGTCAGTAAGAGTCTGACAGACCCCTCCACCCGCCCCAGAGTGGAGGATTTCCATGAGGATATCCCCCCGACATCAAAAAAAAAAAGGTGAGTTTGATAGGTTTATAAAAGACACAGAATCTATAATCAAACAGCTACATAACATCTAATACAAGCATTAAGTAAATCCCATCAGTGCTCAAACAATCTATCAAGGCTGACAAAGTACGATCAATAACGATAATATAAACAAACTTAATCGACTTAATATTGTAATTTCTCCATAGCCTCAACGCCTTCCATCACCAATCAATGGAAACAGGAATTAAACTAAAGGCGATGACGCGGGGAATTCTTAAGACACTGATAGACTTGAGCATTAATTTGTAACAGAACATCGAGCATTCGCCGTTTTTAAATTTGTCGAATTGAGCAACGAACAGAGCCAAACAACACTACGAACATTTCCTCGATCATTCTAGGAGCGCTCTAGTGAATGCTCGTCAAAAAATAATGTATTCTTCACGAAGATGTCAAACAACAATGACAAAATTGCTCGGCTCGGCAAAAAGCTCGAAGGAAATTGACTGCCGTTCGCTAGAATGCTCGATAAAAGCTTCTGTTTATTTAAAACAAAAGAAAATTCGCTAGAATGCTCATTACAAGTGAATGCTCAAGTCTATCAGCGGCTTTAAGCCACTGATAGACTTGAGCATTTACTTGTAATGATCATTTTAGCGAGCGTTCTGGCGAGCTTTCTAGCCAACGACAGCAAATTTGCTTCGAGCTTTTTGACGAGCCGAGTAATTTTGTCATTGTTGTTTAAGTCTTTTGAAGAGCTTTTTTACTAAAGCGTTCGCTAGAATGATCGTGAAAATATTCGTAGCGATGTTTGGCTCTATGATGCTCGACACTGTTCGTTGTTTAGTTCGACAAACGGCGAATGCTCGATGTTCTGTTACAAGTGAATGCTCCAGTCTATCAGCACCTTTAACAAAAATCAATAGGCTTTTATATCATCAATGAATACATTATTCATTACGTTGTCAAAGAAAAAGGTATACGATAGTGCTGACAATGATGTTTTACAAATAGTTAATGATGACGTCATGGATCGTGTTGCTAGGCGCGTATTGAAAGGTTTGTAACGGCAAAGTCACGTAATTTTATCCAGTCCCGGGAATAGGTCGAAATGGATTCATGTGACAAATGGTTACAAGGCCTCATATCAGCCAAAAGACGTCCACAGCTGGACAAAGGCTTCCCCGAAGGGAGGGTTGCCATTATCGCCACGCTTGACAGGCGGGTTGGTGATCGCAGTGTAGCTGTTGCAATGCACAGAGAAAGCTGCTGCCCATTCTCTGGTGAGTTGTGGCCCTTAGTCGCCTCTTACGACACCCAAGTGATGGGATAGTGCTATTCTTTTACGTCCGACACCGTACAGAACCCTACCAACTAGAAGAAGGCAATATATAACATTAAAGAGAATGCGGGTTCTCTTTAATGTCATGTATTGCCTTCTTCATATACTTACAAATGAGATTTGCAGTGCCACTGCCATATTATCCTCGGCGTCAGTACTGGACTAGGTTAATGCAAGAAAGGTTTTTTTTTTTATTTTGATAAGAACTTTCATATTAAACGATATAGTGACACTATTTTTATATGTTTTTGATTAAACCATTTTGTAGCGATGATATCACACTAATATTATAAAGGCGAAGGTTTGTGAGTGTGTGTGTAATTTGTTACTTCTTCACGCGCAAACGGCTGGACCAATTTTTTTTTTAAATTTGGTATGCAGGAAGCTGACACCCTGGATTAACACATAGGCTACTTTTTATTCCGGCAGTGTGTTCCTTTCGGATAATTTCCGACATTCACGCGGAGTATCTGATAAACCGCGGGGCGCAGCTAATATCATTATATCATGGCTACAAAAAGGCAATTTATTTTTCAAAATCAAAATCGTCTAAAAATATTCTCCTGTAAATAGAAACGTTTATACAACAGAATACTCTTTATTGTATCTAAGCCATACAAAAAATACATAACTATCTTAAAATATATAGACACAGCAAAATTTCGCAAACAGACTAACAAAATCGTGCAAGAACCGGTGGTGCTACCCCTAAGTGACAGTGCGAAAGGGAAACAATGCATCTGATACGTATCTGCGCCCCTCCCCATGCAAGCCGCACCTAGCTACATGCCGGATAACCGCGACTTGACAATGTGTACTGCTCTATAGAAATATCTAGCTGATTCACGAAACGATTTTAACTTTATGATTGAATTTGTTTCTGTCTGTGTTTCTGATAGTAGGTCTGTTAAGATATGGGGTAGCCAACTTGACTAGACCCAAGATCTACTTTTTACTGACGAAACCCTGTGCGATCTACCAATTGCATACTTCTAAAAATTTTATTTTTAAACAGTATAGTTTAGTATGTAGTATTTTTTATTTTAATAACCCAACCTTTTGATATAGTTGCATAGTCAGTAATGAGTATTTATATTTTTTGCCTTGCCGCGATCGACTAGACCAATAACCGTGATCGAATGGTCGATCGCGATCGACCGGTTGGCCATCCCTGAGATATAGGTTAGCAACGCAGTGTGCAATGGTCATGCTAAAATCAAAATCAAAAGTCAATTATTCAAGAGCACTTTTTGAACGTCAAAGTTTCATAAAGACGCCCGTCACCACTTCCTAATGTTTTAGCTGAGAAGAAGTGCAGCAACAAACTTCTCAGTATCAAAACTTTTGACAAAATACGTTGTGGTAGTGTTTTTGTGTGGAAGTCCCAAATAACACTTTAATTTCGGAAGTCGATGTTTTTGGTTGTTTCTTCATTTTTAACACCGACTTCCGAAATTAAAGTAATTTTATACTTTGTAGTGTTTCGGTTGTATTTTTTGTCAAGAAGTTTGAAATTTTTCTTTTTTTAAGTTCACCTAACAACACCACAGTAAAGTCACAAGTAAACAAAATACGCAATTCCATTTACTTGACACATTTTGACATGACATATTTTTTCCAGCTATTTTGATTTAAAAATTAAACTACTGAACCGACTTTAATGAAATTTCTATAGGACTAATCGGAAAGTAAGTATATCCTTTCACATTTAAAACAATTTTTCAAATCGGTTCATAAAACACGGAGGAATTATGAGGTATCAAACATTAAAAAAAAATACAACCAAATTGAAAACCTCCTTTTTTGAAGTCGGTTAAAAAGTTGAGTCAAATGCAGAAGTTTTAACTATTAAAATACTATCAATTAGCAAACCACCGATTGAAAGATCTATTAGCAGACAGACAATCAAAAGCCATCAAGACCAGCTTACTTACAAGATAGCCAATAACTCGAAAAATCCGCAGAAACTAACCAAAAAGAAAATAACCCGCCCGTTAACCGACTTGCTGAAAAAACTGAACATCGCACCCTCAATAGAACAGCCCTTATGAATTGGCACGTCCACAAAGGAGAACGTGCGGTGGTGTCATGTCGCGGCTATTAGCCACTAGCCACCTAGCCACCTAGCCCCACAGGGCCGTTATCCGCTACACAGCTAGGTACGGCACGCCGCATAGGGTGGCTCATGATAAAATCTGCTGCATTGTTTGACTTTTTAGCTAGATTGCGGAGGGTGGGTGCAGTCCGTGTTTCGAGCATTTTGCATTCAATTTCTGTCATTAATAAACATAATATATTTGACTGTATATAGTTTACTGTTTGCTACGGTAGCCTACAACGTAGAATGCGTGATATAGTCAATTTGAGGTAGCATAAAAGTCACCTTCTACCAAAATTCGTGCGAAATAACAATACTAGTGGGACGAATTTCGCTTCTACTTTTAATTGTATGTTATTGTAAATTAATATTATGAAGAGAATATAAATGCAAACAACACACCAATCTGAGACTTACGAAGAATCATTCATTATTCATTCATAGCTACAGCCAAAACACGACGAAATTAGACTGTAAAACACAATTACAATTTGATTAGGTACATGAAACAACAGTCCCTTACTAACATTCCCAAGTCAACAACTCAAGAAAACAACCACCAAACAACTTGATTAGGTGTTCGTAAAGGAAAACCCAGCACAAGTGTTGTAGCCCCAGCCCGCGCCGTTCTGCCCCACGGTGGTCATCCATCATGCACCACAATGGGCAGTTCTGCGAAAGGCTAAATTTGCAGCCCGGCTGATTTATGGCATGCTGGGATAACGGACCCAGATAACATCGGACTATTATTACTGAGAAAAAAGGCAATAATGCCAATTAGTTTTGTGGAATTTACGTAAAGGTATTTTTTAGCTGTCGTAGGTTAGGGCTTATCGGATTATGAAGTGTTACATATTGTAACAATAGAGGAATAAGTATGGGAGTGGAGAAAGGGTGCAAAGATGCAGTTGAAGATTAGTTTGCTTCATAAGAAGTGGTAAAACATTCTGAATCAGATTCTAATACAACCATCACACAAATTTTATAAGGCGAAAGTTTGTGTGTGTGTGTGTATGTTTGTTACTTCTTCACGCGCAATCGGCTGGACTGATCTTGATGAAATTTGGCACAGAAGTAGATTATGGTCTGAAATAACACATAGGATACTTTTCATCCCGGGAGTATGTTCCCTTGGGATATTTTTTTAAATTAACGCGGGCAGAGCCGCGGGCGGTAGCTAATTGATAATAAAGTTCTGTCGCTTCGCAAGGGGCAACTAGAAAATGGTATCAAATAAAAATTGATTACGTTAGTTCAGAACTCTCCAAAAGGTTATTTTATCGGGAGACCATTCAAAATTACTCTCAAATCCCTTATTATCTAATTAAACCACTTAACTTCTATAACGTTGACCAGTTTAATCAACAGCTAATAAAGAAGAACATTAATAGAGTTACCCCAGTAACAAGTTGTCAGATAGCCCCACAGAAACGTGTTGTAACCTTATCCCTTATTTAACTATTCATAGTTTAGATTGGCTTATCTCTAGCGGAAATTAACACCCAGACTATGATTTTAGCATGTGTCCCCATATCATGTTTCCCACGGCATTTTTCATGCCTATTCACTATTTTAGTTTTATTTTATGTTTCTTGTTTTAGAAATTCGACCCTTTTTTTTTCCAGGAATGACGACGTAAAAATTTTGGCCACATTCATATATCGCAGTTGGTATTGATCATGTTTCTAAAAATGTATGACTCAACAGAAAAATGTGGTTTGTTTGTAAACTAATTTACTGCAAAAAACACTCCGACGTATTTTGTTATCTCTACCCATAGATATTTTAAGAAACACACCAATTTTTCGCTTGAGGCCTATGTCCAGCATTGAAGGTATTTCGGCTGATAGGATGATGACGTTGATGATCAATACTAATACAAAAATCAAACTAAAAGAACAGAGTAAGTATTAGCCTAAGAAAAATAAAAGTGTGTGTGTCAGCTCCGACGCACGACTGGAGTTTACTGCTTTAAGGATATTGTGTAGATTATGTAAAAGAGCATCTTAAATAAGCTGAGTATACTTTGTATATACACACATATAAATTTCACTCGAAGTGAAAGGTGCGCAAAGGAACGTAACGCCTCACTTTTAGTTAACGCTCGAATTTACTCCACATAAAATTTTCAAACCGCGGGCTAAACATGAAAATCGTTTCTTAAAGAATAAACTCCAAAAAAAAAGCCCGTCTTATCCCACTCCTAGGCAAAGGCCTCCCTCCATTCTTCCTTTAAATTCTTAAAGAAAAAAGACAAACACATTTTTTTTTGGAAAAAAAATAAAATGGCAATTATTATCTTTTAAACTATCTCCAGAAGCTGATGTCAGCCACGTTCCAGATTCAAACACAAAATTAAATACAGTTACAGTCTCGGATGGTCGCACTAATAACATGTTTTTTTAACCATCAACAATGTTACCATGCATCAAATTATAGAGTACAGTCTACTAATTTAATTTTTATAGGGAAAAGGGCTAGTTTGAATGAAAAAAAGACTTGTCCATAAAAATATTATGATCATTATGATTTGAATAACAGACACTACTGCAGAAATGGATACCTTTTTTCGAGCGCATTGTTAGGTGGTCCTTAATGAAAAAGAAATGAATTGTTATTGGGTTTTTCCAATAGGAATTTCTCAGTGACAGCCCGGGGTTTTAAAGTTGGTGGTGTGACACCCCCGTGCCTCGGAAAGCACACGTTAAGCCGTTGGTCCTGCGTCAGATCTCTCTCCGGTCGTGTCGGGTTGCCGTCCCATCGGAATATGAGAGTGATGGAAGAGGGAGTGCACCTGTGTTTGCACACACTCTTGTGCACTACAATATGTCCCGCGCCGATGGCTAGTCTCGGTTGAGATTTGCCGCCATGGCTGGAATCGGTCAGGATTATATACCCGTAACGACTGTCAAAGATCTACAAATGACAAGCGGCACCAAAGGCTTAGCGTGCTTTCCGAGGCACAGAAGAGTCTCGGCATGTTACGTCTGGCCACCCATCCCGGGACCGACATTGGCACGCGTTGCTTACATGTAAGATCGACTCGTACAAGCCGCATAGTAACAGAATATCGCAAAAAAAAAACTGTCGATACGACCGAAATATATGTTAAAAACTCACATTATCACAGGAAGTTTATCGGCTATTGAACTCGTAGAATCTGAAACAAGCAAATGGAATATTACTGATCGATTACGGATTGTTACGCTGCCTTATCTGGGTGGCAACCGTGGGGACTGCTGTGCACATTATAGAATAGACTACTCTTTATTATGTACACCATATAAGTTACAGAAAATATAGATGAAGAAAAACATTACATAGGGTGACACAATGGACGGCATTATCGGCAAAAGCGATCTTTTAAACGCAAACTCAAACTCAAATTATTTATTTTCAATTAAACCATTTACAGGCACTTTTGAATTGTCAAGGTTAGTCAGTCAAGAGATGAAGCAATTTGCACGTTCCAAAGCGTAGCTCTCTATGGAGAAGAACGTGCAAGAAACTCCACGGACACTCTTTTAAATCATTTTTGTTTTTCAATGTTTTGGTTACATCATGCTTGCTGAAATTAAAAATAGGTACATACATGTGAGAACGATATAGATGCGAAATGCACGATAAAAGCGTCCGGAGTATGGACATCCTTTGGATGGGTTTTAAAGAGAGAAGGAAAGACAGTGCTGTGGATAGTCTTAGGTGTACTATTTATGTATACAATAAATATATAATAGATAAATACATATATACAATAATAATTATTAAACATAAGCAGAGAACCCAGGTCGTCAATCGTCTTTCGATTACGGAGAGAGATAGTGAGATGGTCTGGGTTTTACTAATTAAATAGAATTGTGGAAGTTGAACAAGTTGTGATAGTAGCAACAAATCTATGAAGAAACAAGAAAAACTTGAGTGAACTGCAGAAAAATGTTCGAGTTAACATTGGTATCTAAAATTTAGTTAGTATTAGGAATACATAACGAAGTAAGTTCAGTTTCATTCCAGTCATCTGCAGGTTTCAAACCATTCAAAATTTGTAGTTGTAGTGCATGAAGTATCATCATCATATCAGCTGTAAGACGTCCACTGCTGGACATAGGTCTCACCCAAGGGGGGGGGGGGGTAGTTTGCCATAATCGCCACGCTTGGCAGGCGGGTTGGCGATCGCGGTGTAGCTGTTGCAATGCACAGAGAATGCTGCTGCCCAGTCTCTGGTGAGACCCTTAGTCGCCTCTTACGACACCCACGAGAAGTGATGGGATGGTGCTATTATTTTACGTCCGACACCATACAGAACCATTAAGTATCGTCGACACGAAAAGAAGTCCCATTCCATCGTAATCAGATTTAACAAGGGGAAAATGGTTTATCAATAAGTCAAAGAAATTCTTAAGATGATTTCTCTAAGTAAATCGAAAATTAAATAGAGACTACGAACAATTCCAATTAAAGCAATGAATCATTCAAGAAAACAATCACGAAAATGAAACTTTGATAAATGCTATACAGTGTACTCTAATTTAATATTCAAAACGCGTAATTAAAAACTTGGAATTCTGGTTTCCGACCGAAACCACGGGAACATTCCCAGTTCAGGAATTTATTCCAAAAACTACTCATTACTATTCATAAGTGACAATTATTTATTATACAACATTAAAATAATACCTTGCCACTTCATTTTAATCACTCATTATTTTAATTATAGAAACCTGTGAATGTAAAGTCAACAAAAACCATAACATAGTTAACCATAGTTTCATTTGAATAAAAGAAGAATAATTATAATTTTATGTCGAGAATGTTACACGAGTTTATTTTCTTCTGTAACTAAAGTTAGTCCAAGGAAACCATTAAGAAAACTTAATATTTAAATTTAGAACCAAAAAAAAAATGGCGGTGCCATTGCAAATTATCATGTTCGTAATTCAACATAAAAAAACGTTCATTCATATTCCGTTCGGTAACCGACCGATACGTTATCTTCACACAAGCCGTTCACACAGTTCCATTCTGACATGATGGATGGATGAAGTTTCCACGTATTTAAACACCAGCTCAACCTGAACCCCGCAACTTAACCAAAACATAAACATTTGAACGTAGAATAATAGGTCACCTTACACCAGTAGGATAATGACGAAATCAAAGCTCAAGTGATGGGCAAACATCAAGTGTACGGCAACACCTACTATCACACTTTGTGACTCGGCATTACATGCAACATTCAACTTTAAATTAATTAATTAAAGTTCAAAATGCAATTAGGCTTTTTACCGAGTTGTTCAATTAGTGTTCTCATGTGTTCGTAACGCAGGTTTCCGTCAAGTGTGACAAGGTTTTAAAGACTTAATTGGACGTGAGGATTTAGGGGTAATTAAAAATTAATAATTAGTTAGGAAATTATAATTTTGAGTAAGGGCTCATTAAAATAAGAGTACAAACAAAAAATTATGGCATCACTAATACAGTCTGTGTGATACTTTATCTATTATCAGAAGGGTTTAATGACCTTTGTTTGTGTTTTTCTAATGTGTGTGCACAAACACATGCATGCGTCATGGTGTATGTGCACAAACAAGGTGTGTCTTCCTACGTCACAGACATGTTATCTTATGATACACTAATTATTTGTACGTGTATTGCACCATGTATCCTGTTTGTCGAGTTTGTATTTTCCATCTTTTGTCTGCCTAGCTGAAGAAGATTATCAAAAACATAATAAATATTAGTGGACGATATAATTAATTTAAATTCCAGTAAAGCTTATTATTCAATTTCATTGTCTCATCAAATCTCGTGACAATTTCTGTGATACTATTGTAGCCATTTAATCAACAAATCTCATCAGTTTGCGATTTAGATTATAAAAAGAAAAACTATTTATAGCGCTAGATAGGACGCACAAGCAAGAACTTCTAGGTTTTAGGTACATAATTTAGAAAAAAGAACGATATTTAAAAAAGAAACGGTCAAGCCATGTCAAAGACGGACATTAGCTACCTACTCCGTCTAACCGTCTCCACCATATAAATATAAAAAACAGCTTGTTTATTATATCTATGGTCTCCACATTTGATAGCTAGTCAAGTTTAATTTCTATTTTACAACCAAAGTTGACTTATAAATCTCCAACCCTCAAATGCAACTTACAAACTCAAAACCGTCTAACCGTAAAACCAATAGGCAAGCGATTCAGTAAACAACACCGCATCGGTAATGCATCGTGATATAATTTCAGTAATGGCCGCGAGGCGGCGCTGGTGGCGCATAAACTACAATTTTGCAGCGGCCAACCACCCACTGCTGCAATGCAGAATGCGGCGAGATTTTTAGCCGAATGCGGTCTTTTACGGTTACGTAGGCTACCTTTACTTTTTAAGGGTTAGACTTTGACTTGGTGTTGGTATAAAATAAATAACAATTTTATTCTATTCATGCAATTATTTGGGTTGATAGTGATAGTTTTGGATTTGTAGAAATAAGCGAAAACTGAGTTGTTTTAACTTTGATATTCTTATGTTTGTTCAAATAAAAATAAATTGATTTCGTTTTGTTTAATTTATTTAAAGCGTTTGCATTGTGCAACCAAAATTATTAATATGTTGGAATTAATAGATTAGATAAGAATTTCAGAACCGAAAAATTCAATGTTATATTTATATTCTACAATACCAGCTTGCTGCATCTAAATTTTATGAAATAATGCTATCAAATAAATGAGACCATCAAACTAATCTTAAGTACGTGCAAAAAAATGTCTACCTACAAACAAAACTAATATAATTATCCAGCAACCTAATCTATTCTACGCTACACTCTAAATTCGAACTTTCGTAATTAAAAACAACAGATTTGAAAATAAAATAACAAAAATACAAAAAGAACTCGACAGGTTAAAACTAAGTTGCATGCAGAGTGTAATAACAGACAATCCCAAAAACACCTAACGGCGGCGGAGGCACGAACCGACACTTTATTTATAACAACGTAGAAAGTTGAAAAATCTAATTTTCTACGCAGAGGGCACCCGAACAGTGCAGTGAACTTTCTCAGAAAACTAGACAAAAACCGTTTGGCAAAGCTCGCGTGGCTGAAATTAGCGTGAGAAAATTGCGCCTTAAGTGGATTTCGATGGCGACTTGCCTAGACTTGAGGCGAAAAGAAAACATTTCGGCACTGGATTATTTGTGTTTAATTTTTCGTATGAAAAGATAAATCGTAGCACGTTTATTGGCAATACAAATGCTACGCGAGGATTGTTTTTTAAAATAACATTTTTATATTTCAGAATTGACGAGCCAGAATTTTTTTTCGGACAGAAGAATCTCAATGAGCAGAATGAATAAACAAATCGTACTATATTGAATTAGGTCTTTAAATTATTTATAGACATTCATAAACAGAAAACCATATTAATAGAAATGATTTGTGAGCAAAACATTTTTTGTATTATAAACACAAGTAAAACATCACAGAAATAGAAACGTTTCGAATAGTAACATCGCATCCAGAAATACCTCGCTGTAACTCTGAAACAAAACACAATAATTTACCTAATAAATATTAACGTCGGTAATATAATACAATGTTTAGGTGCACCATGACAATAAACTACGGAGGAGATAAGGCACCATTAATGAAGGTCACTTTATGACGGTCTAGGTGCAGTTATCCTACCAAGTGGTTACAAAATTGCAAATGGCCGACTAAGTTGCAAACTACGTGAAGCTTCAGGCGTTGTTCGTATTAATCTCATTTTTATCTGTGGCAAAAATCTACATCACCGTAACGAAGTGCGTCCGTTTGAGCTTGAATGTTATTAGCATTTTAAAAGGGAAACGTTTTGCGGTGTCGAAATATTCACACATTGACGCACGGAGCCAACATATGTTTTGCACGCCAATTTCCTTTCAGTGATCTGCAAAATAACCCAAACGATCCTAAATCATATATTTATGCGTTGTCACAGGCGTTTGATAGTACTTTTTACATCTTCACCTCGTCATCAAGCGCAGAATGAATACATTTAAAGTCATTGTGATCAACAAATTTCATTGCCGAGATTTGCCAGTCACTAGATAAGGCTATAAAACAGACGTTAATTTCAACACCATATCAATGATTTATTGGAAATATGACAATAGTTACAACAAATGACTTTGCATATCAACATCTAATAAAATATACAATAGCAAGATGTTCAAGGTTCAAATCAGTTTATGATTTTAAAGTAGTTGTCGCCTCACACCTCGACAATTGAATGATCATTGATATTGCTCCCAAATAGTAAATGATTAGATTTCTATTGACAGTTTTATGTGCCTTGTTACACAGTGTAGAAACAGCCTTAAGGTCAATCGTATGCAGCGGGCCGGGAGTTGTGGGAACATGACTATGTAACGAAGCATCAATACATGTGTCAGATGAACGTGTCAAACGGAATCATGTCAATGTCAAGTTCATGCGTACAACGCTCGATTTCATGCGAAACATTTCAATATTGTTTTGAATGGACTGGAATGAGATATTTTCTTTGTTGTGGCAATTTAGAGATGACGTCAAACTCCGGTCAGGCAATCACAATCCACCCACAGCTATTACTCACTGCCTTTTATGGAGGGTTTTTTAACAGTCCAGAATATTTCCATATTTTTTGGTTTATGTTTTGAGCTGCACAACAACATTAATTCGAGTAATAAAAGTTTCAGCAAATCTAAGTAAATGTAAATTTTTAATTTGTCTGAAATCATACTTCGACAGCAACCTTTACGCACGCAAACCGTTCTTTTTTACGTGTAGAAAACAGCAGACATTTTAATTAATAACCTCTTTCACGTAGCGAAACCGCATTATATTTAGTAATACCGAGTACATATTTAGTTTATTAACATCCCTCGGCCCAATGGCAAATAGAAGTGACATTGTCTGTTGCCCTTGGCATCGACCCGACAACTTCAGACAAACCTGTTCATTTAGCAGATTTAAGAGATCAGAGGGCTCATACAACACGGTCGGTTTATCCTAAAGAGATTCAATGTAAATCTCTTTGCTTTATCGTGATTACTCTTCCGCCGAAGGAAGCTGAGCATAAATTTGGCCCCTCGCTTTAGAATGCTAGGTCAATTTTGTTAATAAATGACAGCTTGTTCGCTTGTAGTATTCATCGTTCGTCAAATGCGTGCTCGTTAGACCTCATACACATCGCCAGTTCTGTGAGAACCGCGGGATTACGTGGCAGACATGTTTTACAATTAAAGATAAGTACCCAATTTAGAGGCTCACTGTTTGTTCTTTGGTGACGTTATAAGCTGTTCTTTTAGCTGCTTATCAAGTTCATTACCCTTGAAACATGAAATTGTGAGCGATGACGTCAGCGTTACGATTGCGGATCTTTTCTCGTTTCATTAAGAACTTTTTACTAGAGGCTGTGATGTAGAAAAACACTCGCAATTACGCTGAAAAGACATATGACCGGTCATCTTTTGAAGTCTTTACGTGTCACGTCCTTTTACAAATTTTCGGCAGTCCAGAGAAGTGAAGCGGCTGTAATACTTGAATCTACCAAATGAAATAGATTCAAAGAAACATGCTTTCGTCAAAATCTTCGTAATTTAGTTGAATAAATTCACAGAATGAATAATGCCTTGGAACATTCTCTTGATGAAATACTTTTATAGGTTTTCTTGCGACTCTCATTCTGATCTCAAAATTGGAAAATTTAATAAGGCCCGTGAGTTTGTGCAACTTCTACCCGTAACCAAACAATTACGTTAACTGAAGCTACAGTTTACCTAACGTACATTTTCTTATTAAATTACTTTTAGTCACCGTTCTAGATATTATTATGTAAATGAAGGTAATAAGTTCTTGGGAGTTAAGAGACAATTACCAACCCTCTCAAGGTTTTGGCGTGGCAACACTGTCCTGGATTTCATCCAAGTAAGAAGCCATTAACTCTCTACAGGCTGAATGTGAGAAGTCTACAAACAACGATGGAATGGTGGCATCTGGACACGCCTTAGCGCATTTATTATAACAAATAATAAAGCCAGAATCTCTGGACGCGTGAGCAAAAATATGCAAAGCCAGATAGACCACTCGTACTAAAACACTAATTCTGTAAAAGGCTGGCTTGTTACAAAAAACCGGCCAAATGCGAGTCGGACTCGCAAACGAAGGGTTCTGTACCATTACCTACAAAAACGGTAAAAAAATCACGTTTGTTGTATAGGAGCCCCCCTTCAATTTTTTTTTTTTGTATTTGTTGTTATAGCGGTAACAGAAATACATCATCTGTGAAAATTTCAACTGTCTATCACGGTTCATGAGATACAGCTTGGTGACAGACGGACAGACAGACGGACAGACAGACGGACGGACAGCGGAGTCTTAATAATAGGGTCCCTTTTAACCTTTGCGTACGGAACCCTAAAAAGATAGCGGCCATACTAAAGCTCCTGTATCCATTTCTAAATTAGAAACAGTATAAATTTATTGGTTGTTACAGTGCGCCAGCGAGCTCATAATTTTCTGTTTTATCTGTAAGTCAATCACGCAAATGGTGGCCACATAAAGCACCCCTCATATGTCATATATGGTAGTAGCAACATTGAATAAGTCATGCATAGCGTTTATTACAGCTATGTGTCCTGTGAATATCGAAATTTATATTTTTTCACATTTATGGGTAGGTTTTATAACACTAGAAGTGACCATTCTTTTTTTTTATGGATAGGAAATCATCAAATGACTTCTTCCGCTCTGGGTGGAGCGGAAGGGCGTGTCTGACTCTTACTGACTAAAACCCATCCATGTTCCTTCTAAAGCCCTTTGCATTCCAGGGCCGCGGTGACTCCTACGAACAAATACCGGATCATGCATCCAGATATTAGCCATTACTGACTGGCAGTTTTTTTGCATGGAAGGTTCTCATTTTAATCATTTTAAATTACTTCATGAGACATTGGTACTTTATGAGCGATGGCTGACACTATCCGATGCAATATTGAATTTTTAAGAAGAGGTGACAAACAACCATACTATTTAGTGTTTAAGATGTTGAACATGCACAATGCAACCTGCCAGGAAGCTGATATCGACATTTTCAATACTAATAATTTTAAGTAATGGCTTCTTTGAGCGTAAATAGTTACTTTCAAGCTTCTATTTGTTTTTTTTTCTGTTTTGTGTTATATGTACCTATAGTTTTCTTTTTTTGAAAATTTACTGTTTTAAGTGATACATGTGGAAACTTGTAATTGGCCATATTTTGTTTAAACTTTTACTTATTGTGTTTGTTTAGCTGTAAGTTTTCCTAAAATAAATAAAATAAAAAGTAAACTCATTAGCGAGTCTCCACAAAAAAACACAGGCACCACGACAAAAAGCTAGATGGTTTTTTTTCACCCAAATTTTGAGGAAGGCGTTCAAGTCAGAACGTTAAAAAACATAAATCGTGATGAAGACGCGAGTGTCGGAGACTTATCGGTCGTTGTCACAACGCTATCACTCAAGATAACAGTCACAGTAGATAAATATACAGTAAAACATCTTCATACAAACGTGCCGCTCTCGGTTTGAATGTGTGCGTGCGCGCCGCGCGCCATGTCGGCACGCGATTTCACGCACACGCTAGCATAATATATGGGGAAATAAGGTGGCGGCAGTGCGGGCTGTGCAGCGCGACTGTGAGCACGCGCGTACGCTACATGACCGCTTGCGTTCGTCAACTCTCGCCGGCGCGGGCGGCGGACACTTGTCGTAAATTACGAGTATCATGACTTCAAAAAGAGGAAAAAAATATTGTAGTGTTTTCGGGTGCCTCAATAATGATTTCGCAAACCCGGACTTATCATTCTTCATACTTCCTACTCAACCAGAAATGTAAGTACCTACTTATACTTAAATATTATTAGAAAATATGGTATTGTATTGTTTATTTCACAGTTTATTTGCTTTATTAAGAGCGTAGCCGAGTCGCATTTTTCTGAATACTATGTTTAGAGCTAAAGTTTATTTTAAGAAGTCTAGTTTTACTATAAAATAGAGGATTGAGTACGAAACATCGTTTTGGTAAACATATTTTTCGCGTAGGTATAGTTGTAATAAGGACAATTTCACAATAATTAATAAATAATAATAAAGCGTTCCGGACGTGCAGAAACAGGAGAAAAATTTTCTCGGTATCAAATTTGTAACTTAGTATAATAAATGTTATGTGAATAAAAGCTTTTTATTTTTACTAAATTTATAAATTGGTAAAATATTCAATCATAATATGCTTTTTATTTTATAAATTTAGATCAAGTGCTGCTTGTTCGAAAATATTAACTAAAAGTAAAAGTGACAACCCTGGGTATCAACGCAAGAGTAGGCTAATAACTCGGCGGGCGGCCTTAGATAACCTACTGTATATTTATCTACTGTGTAACAGTTATGGGAGGTCGCGACATCTCATCGTTTCCTCAGCGAGCGCAATGGAAAACTACGAGTCCTTATCACCCAAGAATGTGAGTAACAAATGTGATATTAGTATTTGAATTTTGTAACTCCGAACTCCAAGTTGATAATACATAACACCGGTATGGTGTTGGTGTTTCTTCGATAAATGTGTTTGGATACTTGATAATGGCAGTTTGTTAACGTTGCTTAACTGTAACCATTTAAAAAAATATATATTTATAGTTAACGGAACCGATTTAAATTGAACTTTAAATTTTCTGTTACAAAAGTGCTTTTGAGAGGTTGTAAAAGCGTGTATACAGAATCAATAAAGTTAAAAAAAATACGTAATCTAAGTCTAGCAACTTTCAAATTAAATTGACAACATATAACAGCAAGCGCCTATCCTAATAAATCTCCTTCATTCCAATATAAACGTAATAACATAAACACAAAGTTGAAAATTGAATAAACAAGGTTTTGTCAGGAGCGGTTAACCTTTTATGGGTATTTTTATTTCACAGTGATTATTTACTTAAGCCTAACTTTTTTTTATAATAGGCTGGCTAAATGCAGTTTCGCAGAAGGGCCGTGTTGACACTGGCACTGTAGTTTCCGGTTTAACTTTTTTTTTTATTTTAGGGTCTGTTTACATATGTCAGAAACGTTTTGGCACGATCCCGTTGAGTGATTCCCATGAGGGGCATAAATTCCCCATGGTTGAAATAAAAAAGATATAAATGTCTGATATAAGAAATGTATCGTTTTAGAAATACTCTCAGTGGGTTTTAGGACGCGATAAAAATAATACTGAATGGATTCGAAGTGGGAACCCATTCATGTCTACTTTAGAAATAAACATTTCAGAATATATTATGTCAATTTATGTTAAATAATGACAGAATAAACACCATCAACGTAAAATAAAACGTCAATTATAAATTAAATTAACCAATGAATTTACGGAAGCATAATTTTCACTTATAGCAGCGGTTAACGTTTTCATTAAGTGTCTAAAATAACGACATTTATATTGGGAACTTGGTAGAAAAAGATTCAAAACATCAACAATTTTGTGTAGCTTATTTAGTTTCCAACTTATTAATACTGAGCAAAAAATTCAAAGGCAACAACAGTTAATCTGTAAGCAAAACGTGCCCACACGCAGTCAATTCTGAACGTCAAAAAAAAAGAATACAATATGGGGTCCGATTCCAAAATTCATTAGCGACGCGTGCGCCTATGCGGGTACCATTTTACAGACATGCGTTACTGTGTATATTAATGACTTAATAATAATAACCGTCCACTCATTCTATTTGAAATGATCCCGTATTGGCTGAGGATTCGAGAATTTCAATTGAAAGCGACTTTTTTTGTTTACAAAGTATAAGATTAAAATGTGTATTGAACTGCCCGCATGGCTACATTAACTATGAAGTTAAATACTCTCACAATCCATAAAATCAACGGTTAATGAATATGCTCTTAGTTTTAAGCCTCGGAGAAGCCGGCACGATATTTTATACAGATTTTATTAGATACGGCTGATTTCAAGTCGGGTAAACCTGACCATCTCGTGCCTGATTTAGGCATGTGTTATCTTATTAAAATTCTGAGAGAATATAACAGGAAGTGAATTTGAATTTCATATGGGATGTTGGGAAATGGGTTAGTTATTAATAGTTAACATGTAGATGGAATAGTAAGCGAATGATAACGTGACGGTCATCACTTCACGTTCACGTTCAAATATGAACTTGATGATGCACTGCAACCATAAAAAAAACAGGTCAATATCTTCAAGACTATTTATTACATTAATAAACTTGCAGGATTTTTTTAAAGTTGTTTCTGAGATAAAACATGAACAAACAAGGACCAAGGACCTGTGTTCACCTAGGATATAAAATAAGTATCCATATCAATATAATATAGGGAAAGAAATTAACAATTTACCCTAGGAACGTACCAAAATAATTCCTGGAAGTGTTAATTAAGTAGGAGTTCAATGTCATCTAAGAAAAATAGCAACGTATCTGGGGGGCTTCTCTCTTAGCCCGAAGTCCGTAGTTTCGGGCTTAGTTGCGGGCGTATCCTAGTCCGTATCACCTAACCACTAAGAATTAATTACAACACGATTTGACAGTTACTGTCAAATCGTGTTGTCATTTATTCTTAGTCCGGGAAATAAACGCAAGTCCGTAGGTGATAAGGAGTAGAATACGTCCGCAACTAAGCACGAAACTACGGACTTCGGGTTTAGAAAGTAGGCCCCCCGGGTAAGAAAACTAACTAAATACGAAGTGCTAATTCTACCATACACCGCGCGATGGATGGTTTAAGATAGAATAGAAGAATAAGAAAAGAATAGAAAACATTTATTCAACACAGACACAACACAACAAACACATACTAAAACAAAAAAAAGAAAACATAATGAAACATAACAAAGATATAGGAAACTTGATGATATATTGATAAGTGACGTGTCGTCAAGGGTTAAACCCCAGATGCGAAGCCTAACTGGTAGAGCCAAAAACAATAAATGATTCATCGGTAAGTACAGAGAAAAGCAAATTAGAGAATTATCAGTTGGAAAACCAACTCAAGCCCAAGATAACGATAGAAGAAAACTTAAGAAACATTGTAAATACGGGTCGACCTACATTTTCGCCAGTAATATAGAATGAAAGAAAACAGTGTCAAACGCTTATCTCCCGCGCAAATTGTATAAATAAACTGAGGGAGCCGGTTACTATGCCGGTCAAAATAACAGCCAGTGACGAAATGTTATTTATCTATGAAGACACTACCGTAAACAACGTTTTATGTTTTAACGATAGAGCCGCCAATGGATTTATACGTAGAATTATTACAGTAAACTCGACGATAAAGGTTTAAGTAGTGAACATCGTATGTGAATTCAAATAGAGAGATCAGGCTCAAATCAAAAACGAATCAAATCATTTATTCAAATTAGGCCGAGTGCCAGCCAGCACTTTTTGAACGTCAAAGTTCTACATAAAGACGGACCCCCAAAACGCCCGCCCGTCACCACTTCCTAGTGTTTAAGCAGTAGAATGTTCAACATGAATGTGATGTTCCACTTGGAATACCAAGGCTACGACATACGGTAGGCGTCTGCTACCATTAAAATTACACCATCGCAAAAACATATCGCACACCGGCCCTAAAATGATACCATCTTCATTGTTAGCCTTATCATTCAAGTCAATTTTGACATCATTAAAATCATTTGAGGCGGCAGCCGCAATTACATATGAGTCAGGGAGTAAGGCCCTTATGACAAAATTGGCAACGAGCGTACGTTGCATGTGACCGCAAAATGTGGGCTCAAATTGCTAACATATCATTATGTAGGGGCTGGGGCAAGATGTGAGATAACATTTTTAAATTATATTTGACGGCCCTACACCTAAATGTAAATGGCGACAATTAAAATTTATCATTTACAGAAAATATAATTGTTACTTTTAGGGTTGTCTATTGGGCATTTCTCCGTTTTCATTGGTGTTTCTTACGACTCAAATTGCTCTACCATTCGTTGTGTACTTCTATGATTTATTTTGCACCTTTGAAAGGACTGAATAGGTAATTCACTGACATTTTCTGCTCCAACTACGAAGACGAAAGAAAATTATTGTCACATCCCTTGCACATTCTGAATACCTACCAAAAAAACCATAACACACGGCTCAACGTTAAACACGGTGGTTGCTTCAGCTAATGATGTCAAAAAACTGCATAAGTAAATAGCTGCCGTACATATTTTCAAAGATAGGCCCCGTCAAGCTTACACAGTAAGAAAAACGACTATTAATCACGAAACTAAAGGACAATATATATGGTAATAGAGTCGGTCTTTCTGTACGCCTATGAGGGACACAAAAGATCTTTTCCTCTCATAATAAATTCATTTCGGCTTCTAAACAAAACTACAAAAAGAATTTCGTGAATGCATCTTTAAACAAAGATGATTTTTTGTCCGTTCGGCTTAGTAAAGTTTTCGTTGTTTTTGGTGTATTCTTGAGACTGTGGCTGGTAGCTAGTTTATTCTAGGTTTGTTTACGTTTTCTACTTCATACATACAAACAATAACAAACAAACTATCATCGCTTCCTTCATCATCATCATCATCCACAGGTCGATTTTCGTCCACTGTTGAACCTCTTCTGCTAACCCATGTTCCACGGCCTGCCCTCATCCTAGGTCTAGTCTTCTAGTGGGTTAAAGCAACATTCTTAAGCAGAAACAAGAGAAGATTCTAGACTTCTTATGCTTCGTTCACGCCATACATCTAGAGCTCTGCTTGGTCGTTTTATCTAACAAGTAAGTCTAACATGTATGGAATTGCCTATGGCAGTGTCCATCGTAATGTCATGTGGTCCCTCACAAGCCTTTCAGGACTTTTAAGAATCGTTGTCGCTTGTAGGAATGTCACTTCGTCTAGAACGGAGAGCCCCTGGCCCAGGTACGGAGTGCAACTCCCCGCTAGAGCCCGTGTTTCCCGAAAGGTACAACCTGGGGGTCTTAAGTCAAGAGTGAATAGGTTACTTCTAGGCTAGCATGCTCCATCTTCGACCACACCATCTCTTTCTATCAGGTGAGATTGTGCCACAATTCACAATCGCACCAATAACAAAAAAACAAACCTTGCCTGTCTTTGGGGACTGCCGATAGAAGTGAAAACTAAGTTACTTGTGAATTGTATCGTCGAGCTATTAGATTATTATTTTTGAATTTGGAAAGCGTTCGATGACGATGATGCGAGTTCCATGATTTTAGTTCACCCAAAAAGTGCTCAACGCGCCTAAAGAAGTTTTCACTTCAAAAACTACGCAGTTACTTACGCACCTGACCTTTTCGTCAAATATACTGTTATCAAAAGTGATTTGTCACGTTTCAATCGAATAGAAAGACCGGAAGCAACAGATGTTTAATAGAACGTTTATGTCAATTTGTAAAGTAATTGCTTTTCACAAGTTTTCACCCATTTAATAAATTATAATAGAAATTGTCACAGCCGAATTATTACATGCCACAAATGTTTAGGGCCCTGAATAACGATCTCCGTTTTTCTACAGCAACAGTTCATACCAATAAACTGTTAATTAAACAGTGTAATAACGTATATAATGACCCAGTAAAAGAATATTTATTTATATGTGTGAGAACAGACATAATAGCCCATTCAGATATATAATATAGTGTAAATGGGATTTATAATATCAATTCATAACATTAATAGGATTTAAATGGAACGAATCGCTATTTTCTTTACACAATGAACGTGAAAAAAGTTGCGAGACTGATTCTCGGATAAATTTTATTATTTATTTACACAAACAATAATACAAACATGTTTACGACCCGTAACAGGTTAAGTTGAGGTACAGTTAGTGCCAAAATATTGTTATTTTATTTTGGTGAAATTACGGGCAACCTCTACTTTACTCTACGCTCAGTACACATTACAGTGCAGTGCCAAAAAATATGGCCACTATTAAGAAGCGAGAGCAGTTCTGCGAATTTTGCATTTGTTCACAAAAATAACCGTTAAACTATTAAAGAACAAACAAGTTATATTCGATTATGGCGACAATGGTTGGGGTGCTTTTTTCCAATATTGTACATCATTTGTCACTGGTCCTCTTTTGAGGGTCGCAACTGGAATAAAGAATGATGGTGTGTGGTGCAAGGAATAGGAAGCAGCGATTTTGGAAATTCTATTTTGAACTTCGGGGATAAGAATGAATTTTGTATGCATATCTTTCGATCACATCGAAATTACTGCACGAGATAGCGCAAAGTCATTACTTCCCTGTGACCAACCTCCAATATATGGGATTTCATAAAAAAGAACATCTGTTGAATAATACATAGCATTAATATACCCATCCATTCCAAAACATCTTTTGATTGATTCTTTGTCTCCTCCATATTATTATATTGTACATAATTGCAAATCCCACGCGATGTTTTTGTCTGCATATGTCCACATTATCTGACAGATCATTTATAAACGCTAATGTGTCAAGTTTTTACTGCCTTCTATCAAAGTATGCCACTTTGTATTATCCAAGAATTCATAAAGGATGATGTAATTGATTTAATAATATAGCCGTATAGGTACTTAAATTTATGTGTTTATGTGACATTATCTTGGTTTAGTAATCAGCACTACTAGAATAACACAGTTTGCGTATACAAACTTTACCTACATTAGTGTGTATTATTGAGAATTAACTAGACATAAATGAAACGTTTAATGAGTAACTACAAAATACTCCGCTGCCGGATAACATAGAATTTATCATATTTCATCGGATAAAACTGACAGAGAATGTCACGCTTCCCGCGCCCTCTTCCGCTCATGTCTCGCACCGCACTAAACTAGAGCAGCCGCCGACAAACCGTCCGCCGATAAGTAGTGGATTTAGCAACCATTATACCATTTTCCCGACGTTTACAATGATTAATGTGGCTACACCACACTACACGACAATCTACCGCAATTTGTACCGAGTCCGCCACGCGTGAAAACTAAACAAAACAGGCTGTGTGAACCGCCGTCAACCATTGTCATACCCGATATTACGATTGTAAACTTTTTAATGACAATCATGAATAATCGCCGGTTGCGTATGAGCATTTGTTACAATAATTTCTGTGTCGCCATTAAAATATTATGTTTATTTACGACGTCTTCATACTGTTCATTTACACACACAAAACGGGTGGTAATTACGTGTTTCAAAAGATTATTATCATTATTTATGTTAAACAACTTGAGCTGTTGATATGGAAGCTAAATAAATCTGTGGTTTTATTAAGTTAATTTAAACATTTATGAAGAGTATTTATAACATTTTTTGTAAGATAGTTTAGTATTTTAGGAGCAAAACTCTCATCAATTTGATGAATTTATGCTTGTACGGATATGGACATATTTCAGCACCTATGAAGTAATATAATATTAAATGGAAAGGAAAAAAAACTAAAAAAAAAACAACACAACAAACTAATCGAACGTAGACTAAAACAATAGGTGCAGTACAAACAAACACAGGTATTCCCCAACCACGATACTATCTTACATAAAATATACTCATCAAAACCACAAAAATCACCTAAACTTCAGGTAGGTAAACTTACAGACGTACACAGTCGGCCATTAGTCACACAAACATTATTACCTATGTAAATCAAATAGTTATTGAACTAATTGAAACGAGTTCCTTCTATCACTAGCCTTTCATCATCATCTGCCTAGCCTTTTCCCAACTATATTGGGGTCGGCTCCCAGTCAAACCGGATTCAGCTGAATACCAGTATTTTACATGGAGCGGCTGCCTACCAGACCTCCACAACCCATTAACTGGGTAACACGGTACTTCTTGGCAAGACTGGATTCAGATTTACTGGCTTCTAACAATCCGTAACGACTGCCAAAGATCTACAAATGGCAGCCGGGACCAACGGCTTAACGTGCTTTCCGAGGCACGGAGGAAACTCGGTATGTTAAGATGGTCACCCATCCACAGACCAACCTTGGCAAGCGTTGCTTAACCTTGATCGACCCATACAGCTGTTATTATTTTAGCTACGAGCTCCTCACACTATCACTAGCCTTTGTAACTGCATAAATAACTAGCGCGCATAGAACCTGTTTTTCCGGGGTTAAAAGTAGCCATATTGCACTCGGTGATAAGATGTCTATCAGGGAAATAATTTTCATAATCATATTAGTCCTTCCAGTCATTACCTTGCCAAGCATATAACGTTTTGTGAATGTGAGGACTATGTAGATCGCCCGCCATATTAGGGTTTCGTTTGAGTTATTTATGCGGCCTACCCAAATGTCCTTACTTTGGTATTGTTCGTCAAACTATTGAGCTCCTTAAAGTTCTAAGTTTGAGCTACACGATAATTGACAAATGCACTGTCTGGACTGGTCCACTCAAATCTGTGTGGCACTTACCTCAAAAGGCCACCTCAGACATTAACCTACATGGTTCTAATATGATTTGAACAATATAGTTTGTATGGACTTTGAAAGACTTCGACTTCTGAGTTTGTTTCGGTGTTTCTTTTCAGAGTAGGAAACACCGGCCTCATCTAGCTTAAAATGACCAAAAAAGATAAACGTGTAAAATACTACTAGCAAAATAAATATCATTTAACAAGCACACAATCAAACATGTTCTTACCTTTTCATAATATTAGTTTAGAATATGAGAAAGTTTGTTTGTTACAAAAAAACGCATAAACAGCTGAACGGATTTGTATGAACTTTAGCTCACATGTGCACTAGACCGCCAAATACAACATACAATACTTCTTATAGGATTACACGGAGATCTACCTGGATTCGAGTAAAACCAGGGGAAGCCGCTAGTGCAGCTTATAACATTATAAACAAAACCGATAGCCGCGTGTGACTGTTTCGAGAGGAATGTGTAACTCAGCTACTTATTCTACTTAAGCCATGTACTGTATAAGGAAGTAGACAATTTTCCTGCGACTGCGTTCGTCACTTTGGTTTTGGTTTTATTTTTAAATGGCCTATTGTTTTTAATATTAACCTTTGTGGTCAGTTTATTGAAACAAAGATTATTTTAAAAGTGGACTATTAAAACAATTTAGGTACTAATAAATCCGCACAGCTGAGGTCATTTTTCGTACGTACTCGTATGTTTATATAGGCAGTAAAAAGTATCATATGTGTTAATCCAGGTCATAAACTTTATGTGTGCTAAATTTCATCCAAATCCGTTCAGTAATTTTTACGTGAAAGAGTAACAAACATCCATCCATACTTACAAACTTTCGCGTTTATAATATTAGTAAGATTTATTTATTTTTAAAATGATTAAGAAAGAAGAAAACGATGAAATAACGACTGGAAGAGATGCATGGTAGACGAAGACATTATGCGTAATCTCAAATAAATCCATTTAATGTGACCTGAGATAGCACGATGATCATGATCTTATGATTAACGACAATAATGTAATAAAATTAAGAGACAAGTCATTGACAAGCTATATTTTATATAGCCATTGCTGTCATATAGTCTGGCAAGGGCGTCCCCCAAGTGGCATTTAAGCCATCCAAAAATCCCACAAGTAATCCAATCTTCACCATACCCATCGGCTATTCAAAAAACCTCTGGTAAGTTTAAATCAAATATTGATAACCCCTACACAATATGAGGCACATGAAGGGAAAGCCATCGCTGCAAGTTTCATGAGCTCCCGTGGTGGTTTAAATCAATAGTTAAGTTATTCATCAGGGTCAACTCCGTGTGTACCGTACACGTCGCAATTGGATGAATGGGATCAGTCCCATGTTTGCGGGAAACAGACGACAATTTGTATTGTTTGAAACGATCGCCTGCCAATTTAGGGGAGTTGAGGAAAACGTGCTCGGTAACTGAGTATTGATGTTTTGTTGGAGGAACCGTCACTTGATATTGTGGATTGAAGTGCCTTTACTTTTAGTTAAGGACTGTTCAAACAAGGGGTGGAAGATGCGGATAATTTACGCCGTGTTGCAACCGCAATACTAGATGATCAAAGAGATTTTTTTTCAAGTTTTTCATCTTTGTAGGTATGATGAATGTCTGTATCTGTCACCGGAAAAAAAGCAAACTCCGTAAGATTATAAAATAACTTGAGAGATTGTAAACTCTCGATAGATTGTCAACTGAACGTTTGGAATAATATTTTACGCATCAAAATTTGATAGTCCATAATCGCCAAGTCATTCCGAGAAATTGTGGACTGGCATAAACGTGCGACCAATCAGCTGTCTGGTCTACAATTTATCTGTTTTGGTGTGATAGTTAAATTGGAAACTTGGCCCCTCACTGGTCTTTGTTGGTGTGAGCTCAAATCTGAACAGACCAATGTGAGAGCCTTGTTTCCAGGTTTACTATCACACGAAAACGGACAAATTGTAGACTTGTGCTCTGATTGGTCGCCATTTTATGTCAGTCCACAATTTCTCGGAAAGACTTCAGAGATATTATAGTCTATCAAATTTTGATGCGTTAAAAGCATTCCAAATGTTCAGTTGGCAATTTATCGAGAGTTTACAATCTCTCAAGTTATTTTATAATCTTACGGAGCTTGCTATATTCCGGTGACATATCCATGGCAAATTGTAGCTACGACAAGAGTCTCTGAGCTACACCGACGGACGGAGAGATATGGTGAAACTATAAGGGATTCTTGTTCTTTAACTACGGAACCCTAAAAACACTAAACTTTGGTTGCTAGATCTGTTCATTCATCCTCAGACAAGCAAACCATTTACATCTGAAAGACAAATTAACCAGAACGACTAACCTGAAATTAGACTAAAACAATACAAGACTGTTTAGGTGTAAACAAAGCATTTATCACTACATCGTATTTTCATCAGTAACGTCAAATAGTAAAACTAAACATGTGGTTTCCGGCGATTAATTCTGAACATGCGCAATGACCTAAGAACAATGATAGCCAGAAGCCGTTGCTACAATACCGGCTGGTCTGCCAAGTATCCCACTTCTGTTGTTAGATAACAAATGGGTACTTTCACTGTGTAGGACACACGCTTATTTTTACTTATTCATCCTCATGGGCCTTCTCATGCGCAATGATCTAAGAACAATGATAGCCAGAAGCCGTTGCTACAATACCGGCTGGTCTGCCAAGTATCCCACTTCTGATGTTAGGTAACAAATGGGTACTTTCACTGTGTAGGACACACGCTTACTTTTACTTATTCATCTTCATGGGCCTTCTCATGCCCCTTTGCCAAGATCCGCTTTGTTAAGATACTGGTCATGTATTTTGTGGTAACCGTATAAGCAGATCCGTTAGCTAGGATTTTGTAAGAATTCCATGTAACAGCAAGATCGACATAGAATAATCTATTTGTCATACGTGCATATTATTATCTGAAGTAAATGTTCCCGAGGATTTATTTAGTAACTATTAACTTATTTTGACCTCATCCCACCGGCCCCCTTCTACCATCGGACATCTAGACGCACTGCAAGTTACCACCCCACCCTGTTGCTATTCCACCAATTCGCACTAAACGTTTCCAAACGTCTTTTATAATGCGCACAGCAAAGGAGTGGAATTCTCTGCCTGCGTCTGTGATACAACCCTAATATCTTCAAAATTAGAGTAAACATGCTTCTTCTGGGTAAGCTCGCTCCACAGCTTATGCTAGGGGTTATGCCCGCATGCCAAACGAAAATTCCCTCAGTAAAAAAGTATCTTTTGACCAAATCCAGGACATGGTTTATCCTTGGGCCAAGTTCATTCATATCAGTTTTACCGATAAGACGTATAAAGTTAGTAGCAAACAGACCGATAGACAAAGTTATTTAGCATTTATAATATACTAGCTACCGCCCGCGGCTCTGTCCCGCGTGAATGTCGCAAATTATCTCAAGGGCTCCCTTGGGAGTATGCTCATACTCCCGGGATAAAATAAAATCCTATGTCCGTTCCCGGGACTCAAACAGTCTCTATACCAAATTTCATCTAAATCGATCTAGCCGTTTGCGCGAAGTTTGTTTTTAACATACACACACTCACAAACTTTGGCCTTTATAATATTAGTGTGATTATAAAAACTATACAACTTTGTCTGTAAAGGTGTTACGAGACGAATGCATACGAATATATTCATATAAAATAAAACAAAAATTAACATATTCATCTCGTAACACCTTCAACGCTATTCAGCAGAAGAAATAGCATTGGCACATTGTCATCCAACAAGTGAACAGCAAAATCTACCTAAAACAAAACTACCAAACCCATAAAACTAAACCAATAATATTACTACGGGAATCAACACCGCAACGAAACTAAATTCCCCTAACCCGACTGCCCATTTCAAGTTCTTTCACCATTTCGTATCCAAAGTCACAACTATACATATAAACATCCCAGGACTCCGTTAAAAGGGTTGAGTTTGCAAATTTTCCCGGACGTAAGCCATTTTCTATATGTTTATCCACATTTAACCCGTGGGTGAATCAACAGGGTCTAGTATGTCCGGTAAGGGTATCAGTTATGGTATTATAAGGACCGGATACATGGTCAGCATGTATTTTAGGGTACCAGTTTAGTTGATCAAGAGTGTGACTAAATTACGCATAGAAATTGATCAAAGCTCTGTATGGTGTCGGATGTAAAAGAATAGCACCATCCCATCACTCCCCGTGGGTAACGTAAGAGGCGACTAAAGGATTCACCAGAGAATGTACAGCAGCATTCTCTGTGCATTACAACAGCTATACACTGCGATCGCCCCCCGCCCTTGGGGAAGGCCTATGTCCAGCAGTGGACATCTTTCTGCTGATATGATGATGATCCTATAAATCTGGAATTAGATAGTAATGCTCATTGGCACAATATCATTTGGATACATTGTTATGTATTCGTATGTGGAATGGGGTATATAGTCCCGCAAACTCTATTGCAAAAGGAGGATCCTCCGACCAGTCGGATTTTGTGTCTTGTGGTCAACTGCCCAATGAGTTGTTGGGCTGTTATATATGTTAAAATCGCGCGGGAACTTAGATACGGCGATGAACGATTTGTGTGCCGTAAAATTTTTGATAGGCCGGATGTAGCGGAATAGATGCCGCTATGGATATATAATATTTCAAAGAGGCACTTAAGGAATGGCCTCGTAAATTAGCCAAGAAAAACCGTTTCATTATGAAAAGATCATCATCATCATATCAGCTGTAAGACGTCCACTGCTGAACGTAGGCCTCCCCAAATGTAGGAGGATTTGCCATAATCGCCACGCTTGGCAGGCGGGTTGGCGATCGCAGTGTAGCAGTTGCAATGCACAGAGAATGCTGCTGCCTATTCTCTGGTGAGTCCCTTAGTCGGCTCTTACGACACCCACGGGAAGTGATGGGATGGTGCTATTCTTTTACACCCGACACCATACATGAAAAGATGGATGAACTTGAATATTTCTGTATCTACCCACGATATTCTATGTGCGTAAAAATCCAATCCAAATACACCTTGGAGCACAATAATGCTGAGTAAACAAACGGCAAACGCTTGTAAATCAAACAGTTCAACACATTTCATGAATGATTTGTACTTGCCCCACAAAACTTGGGTTATTACCAGCCTATTCTATCATCATAAAAACAGGGAAATATGATTCATCACTCGCTAGAAATAAGATTGAAGGCGGCTGTACCGTTATGTTTGCTGTGCGCTGAACAGTTGCATGTCAAGGCCTGAATGATGGGAGATTTCAAGTGAAGAGCTGGAAACGACGGATTGAAATATTGTTTCAAGAGGAAAAAATAGAACTCTTTTGTTTACGATTTTTTAATAAATTGTACACTAACTAACCGTAAAGTTCGCAACTGAGTGTTGATTTAACGAACGAAGCAATATGAGGATTTCGTAAGCAGTACCGCTATTTCTCTGGCTATCGTCTTTTGATAATATTCCCAGACTGCTGACAAAATGCTTGTCTGCAGATCATAATATATTCCTCCGTTTTGTTTCGCCAATGAAATTTATTCGAATAACAATTCGGATAAGCTTCGCGAAAAAGAAATTGTAGAGGAAACTAGGTCAATAGTTCTAATCTTAAATGATTGTTTGAAATAGCCGTGAACAGTTTCAAAATATTTACTTCTCTGTTGCTATCTGTGTTTTTTACGCTGGCATTTTCCCGGGCTTTTGGTGTCAGCATATAAGTGCTATAAAGGGCCTGTCGCGTGCTGATAAGCCACCTGACTATTTTTCCCGGATTGCGGTTTGACCGGTATACCTACTACGTACCGGTCAAACCGCAATCCGGGAAAAATAGTCGTCCGGTGGCCTTTTTACCGGCACCCACGCTAACCTATACTTAAGTAGCCATTAAAGTACTTTACGACACAGGTAATAAATAAATAAAATAATAAACATTAATTGAAAGCAACGACTTTAACCCTGTACCGCTTCTAAAACAGTAACGACTCATACACGAAAACGAAAGACGTATTTATTTTACGACTTAGCAAAATACTACCGCGTTGTAAGAAACAAGAAACACGTGAGAATATACCTTGTGCCGGGTCTAAGAATATAACATATATGTAAATCATAGGATGTCGTCGTAACTGATGGTAACGGAGATAGTACTATGCATGTGTATATTTAGCTACTTTGAACCTCGCGCCCCGTAAAACACTGGATATAAAACTCAGTGATAGTAAAATTTAAGCTCAAAGTATAAATAAACAAACCTTCCGAGTCTTTATTAAAGTCGATACAAACGATATAGAAATCTCTGCTGTATATCAAGCAGACAACGACTAATGACCAAACTAATAATTCTGTTAATTCAGCAAATAGATGTAAACATTCAGACACGTAAACAAATACATAAAACTTCATAACCTTATTTAATTAACATAATTGTAATATAGAATGCAGGCAGTATCTGTGAACTGGATTTTCCTATACATAATTATGTCGGTGAGGTAAAATGGTTTAAATTGGTCACATTCATGGGTATCATGTGAAGAGTGAATGCACTTTAAACGAAGGTCATATAATGACTCAATAATGCACTCATACTTACGTGTATTCTAATTTTAGACACTTTCCCGTTAACGGTAATGGACAAATATCATTCATAACAGGTAATTTTGAACTATAAATGAGGCCGGTGTTTTCTAGCTGACTACCCTGAGAAGAAACACCGAAACAAACTCAGAGGTCAAAGTCTCTTATAAAGTCCATACAATCGTACTGGTCAAATCATATGAGAACCATGAAGGTTAATGTCTGAAGTGGTTTTTTGAGGAAAATACCACACAGATTTGAGTGGACCTCTCCAGACAGTGCAAGCATTTGTCAGTTATCGTGTTGTTAAACTTAAAACTTTGAGGAGCTCAACGATTTGACGAACAATGACAAAGTAAGGACATTTGTGTAGTCCGCATAAATGATTAGTAGTTATTCGGAAGTCGTGAAACAGGCCCTTAGTCATTACAAACCGGGCTTAGAACCTCAAACTCAAACTGTCAGACTAACATGAAATCATCAAATGACTTCTTCCGCTCTGGGTGGAGCGGAAGGGCGTGTCAGACTCTTACTGTCTAAAACCCATCCGTGTTCCTTCTAAAGCCCTTTGCGTTCCAGGGCCGCGGTGACTCTTTCGAACAAATTCCGCAACCCTGGAAATGAACCCCTAATGCTAGTATCTACATGGCCCTGACATTCACAATACGTTATATGAGGACCATGTAGATCAGTGTTATATGTTTATAACCAATCAGTTCCCACACTTCATTAGTATTTCCGTTAAAAGAGATTGCATTCACTCACCAACCAAGATACGACGACTACTGTGTGTGATGATTTCATATTAGTATATGGCAGCAGGACACAGTTCAATAGTAACAAAACCGGTATACGCTGGCTTCACATTCTATTGAAACCTTGTATTATGCTATAGTAGGCGCCAGATAATCGTGGAATAACGGTCATTGACCCACCTACAATTATTGACATTTTAAATTTGAAAAACGGAATTAATGACACAAAGCTGTCCCGAATCATCATCTCTCGTGATCCTTAACATTGTCTAATAATGAAAAACGATTCATATTTAATTGTTCAGGTACCTATGAACAGTTATTAGGGAAAGGTCAATATACTTTATTCCACATTTATCTGGCGCCTACTATAGGCAAGCTTAATGTCGATATTTACTACTGACGTGCGATCTACTGTACCATTCGTTGCATGTTTGCAGGAAAAGTGACCAATATTAAGTCATTAGCTTTTGCCCGCGACTTCGTACGCGCGTATCCGTTTTTTTCCCGTTCCAGTGGGAATTTTCCGTATAGTCCATAGCAAATCCGACTGGTAGTTCCAGAGATTAGCGCGTTCAAACAAACAAACTCTTCAGCTTTATTATATTAGAAAATAGCTGTTTATTGTTTGCTTCAATTTACTTGGAAATTGATATGAACAAACTAAAAGTGCGATAATTGAAACATAAACAATTTTTGCATAATCAACCCCTGACGCGGACGGGGTGAACGGGGTGAACAGTTGCGCTGATCCTGAGACCACAGAATCAGCCAGAAATGGCTGGGTAATTAGTGAAAAACGTTGTTCTTGATTTTCCAAAACTAACCTTTAAAAGGGGGTAGAGGGGGCGTTGAAGTTTGTTGAGTACCTACTAAATACGCGCGGACGAAATCGCGGGCGAAGTGCTTGTATATGATAAATTAGTAGTAGGCATTAATATAGGTTAGATGTTACTAACTTATGATATAAGGAGAAGATTGTACTTCGGGGAGAGTGTCCAGGAACTCCACGACCTCATCCCACCGGCCCCCTTCTACCATCGGACATCTAGACGCACTGCAAGTTACCATCCCTACCTTGTTGCTATTCTACCAATTCGCACTAAACGTTTCCAAACGTCTTTTATAACGCGCACAGCAAAGGAGTAGAACTCTCTGCCTGCGTCTGTGTTTCCGAACGCATACAACCCTAATCTCTTCAAAATTAGAGTGAACAGGCTTCTTCTGGGTAAGCTCGCTCCATCTTCGACTTTGTCTCTGTCATCTATGATGGAGACAAAGTCGACGATGACTAGACTAGAGTCAAGAGCAAACCCATATTAAATAAAAAAATACCTTCTCATGTCTGCGAAACGGAAGTTCCCAAGCAGTACTCACCCTGTAACAAAAGGAAAAAACACTGTCAAAACACTAATTACTTAAGAAAAAAAACATTAATTACGACAAACATAAGAACAGACAGACGTCACTAAAGGGGACGAAGTTTACGTCCACTCGAGTGTCCCAAAGTGCCCCAAAAGGTCTAGACCGGACGCTTGTTGGACAATTAATTGTCCCATTCCCATGTAGGGGTAGACAGGGGTAGGTCTGACGTCCCAGTCCCCTAACATTACCGAGTATGTGTCGTCGTTGGAGACTCATAACTGCATTATGGGCTATGGCGGCCATTTTGGCGGGTCATTTACTTATTTTAAGTATGCGTGAGGGAGTTTTATTATACAATTTCAATGTGTGGTCCATTTGGTTAAGCACTTGCTTGCTGTGAACTAGTGATTATAATTAGACAATTGCTGCTGATTAAATGCTCTTAGATATTTTATCAAATCAGATTGTCTCTATCGCTATTATCCTAACTAATGTTATAAATTGGAAAGTAAGTTCGTTTGTTTGTTACGCTTTCACGCCTAAATTGCTGAACCGATTTTGATTAATTTTGGTGCAGAGATAGATGGGTCCTTGGAGATGGCTTTGGGCTACTTTTTATGAGAAAATAAAACTAGAACGCGCGCGAAGCCACTGGCATAAGCTAATTAAATAAAGAAAAACATTCCCGCTGTTGAACATTTATTTTTTAACTAGTATTATCCAAACTTTCAAGATTTCAAAGCCGCACAGAAGACCAATAAAGTACCCAAAAAAACATCGTCTTCATTAATAATCGTCAACCGTTCAGAAACCTTTTAACAGGAAGTCAAATAACAATACAAATTTCCAGGAACAATTTCTCGTTCCCAGAAAATTTGGAAACTCTCAAGGACAAGTTACACCAAGTTCCGAAGACCAGATAAAGTATGAGAGGGACCGATACGTATTATAAAGCTTCAAGTTCGGAATTTCGGATATTATGTTAAGCCATAGCGGATGTTATGCGGATCAGGATGTTTAAAGTTGTTAAAGCGTTTATTTCGAAGAAAAATTGCTGATGATATGATGTTTGGGAATTGGTAAGAATGATTTAGTTGCGTCTTTCCTCCTTTCTTGACCACCATGATGAAATCTTTATATGTTCGCATTTTGCTCAAGTTTCATAACCTTCTATCATAGGGATACATCGGGCCTAAAGGGGTATGCAAGTACATAATTATATTGCATGCCTTTGTGTCATAACAAGTTCTGATTGGTGTATGTCACTGTAGCATGCAAGCTTCTTACATATTTTTGTGTTAGTAACAATCATGTATCTACCAAACCTGTATAAATACAGTCGATTTCTGAAAATTATGTGATTACCACACCCACATAAACCAACTTAAAAAAGCTACCATCACGCTTACAAACGCTTATCAATATGCAAATCTAGTGCCAACTACATGACTATGCGTTTCACCAGAAATGTGCGTCAGTAACCACATCAGTACAGTGAACGTATGAGCAATTATAATTAGTCTTATTAACACACCACTGTGTATTTAAAACCGATGTCCTTCGACCGCATTTTTTACTCAATGCGGGCTTGAATCCTAATGGAACCAGACATAAAACTGATATCATTGACATAACTATAAAATCTGGTGTTCCACTTGATTGCAATTTGTATGATGTAATCGTAGTAAAACTAGCATGTTTAATAATGTGGGTTATCGTAAAAATGTTTAGGAGTAAAAGGGGGACGAGATAAACGGATACAAGACTATGCCATCACGATGTAATGCAGGGGTACAAATAGGCTACACGCAATCCGCGTAAATATGTACCAATTGAAATTGTTTTCGTCCAACCACAATAGAAATGATTGAATGACATATTGTCAAGAAACGATTGATATTTGATCTCCGTAACCAAGAGCTAGTTGGATATACCAGATCTTGAGGTCAGACTTCCTGAGGTAAGGATTGACAGTAGCGTCTAAATTACGACGTAATTTCTAGCTACAGAAGTACTCAGAGGTAAAGTTCATAAGAATACGCACAAAATACGGGCGAAATGCTGTTATGACCCGACTGCCTCGCATCTACTCTGAGACTTTTGAAAATGTTGATATATTTAATTTATCCAACCATTTCGGAGACAAGTCAAGCAAATACTGTTTAGTGAATAATTTGTGCCATCACTCATTCTCTTAAGTTGTAATTGTTTTGATATTCTTTTTAATTTTGTCAATGTGTCAACAATTCCACATTATTTTTCACTTTTATAATTTCTTTTCTTTTTTCTTTTCGCCACTTTCTAGATAAACTATAGCTTGGTCAATGCCGTGAAACTCTATTATTGGCTTAAGAGATAATTGTTATCATCTCGGCATCAATGTTCAGTCTATGCAGGCTTTAAGATGCCAGTAACTGTGTTGCAATTGCATTTGGGCTGTTCATTGATGGGGAGGTGAACTGAACATTCATAACTCATGTATGTTAATAATAAGCTGTTGAGTTTCCAAATAAATAAATAAAAAAAAATAAAAAAAGAATGATAAGGTCAAAGTAACACACATAATAATAGACGGTATACTTAAGTTCTCAATAATTGCCAATCAATTGCAAGTAAGTAGTTACTTCAACAATGAAAAACTTGTAACAAATGACTCACTTGTACTTACACCTCAATAATGATCAACCATGAAGGTAAGTAAATACCAAGTCCGTCAAACAAGAGTACATGACAGTTGTTCACCACTCATCGCATAAACAAATATTTCATGAATTTTCATGACATCTGTGAAGATATTGCCGACCTTACGTCCGTTGGTTTTGGAGAATATGAGTAAGCAGAATCGGTAAACAGAATACCTACTATAAGCGAATTTGATCCTAACCAAGAAACAGAAAGCCAATATACTGATATCGATGCCAAAATAAGTTAGCAACTTGAACGTTATGGAATAAGTGATTCTGTAGTTCAGCAGAATGATATATATAATATTATATTAGATATATTACGTCAACCGTATTCATTATTTATCAGATAAACACTTACAAATGTTGACAATATGACTACAAGTTATTTTTATCCTCTCACTACGCTGGAGGAGGATTCCACCTATAACCTGCTGCATGAAGTATATGGGATAGACGACACAATCAAACAAGCATTTTAAAGTGCAACAACAGATGCACGACAAGATGAGCCTAAAAAATATCCCAAAAACGAACACAATTCAAATACCAATCAATAAAATACAGATATAGGTGCAGTCGAAGAGATATTTTCTAAGCACAATATAGTGTACGTCTACTACCATTAACTAAAGGGTATTATCGATGACATAAAGCAATTTGTAGTAGATTTATCAGAAGGAGGTATCTCGGTATCGACTGCTAATGACAGTGGGGAACCGGACGATACGATACAGATTATATTGGAAATTGCTATCGGTTTAAAATATATATTGTGAGGAGGAAATGAAGTAATTTTGGGTTTCAACCGGATATCTAGCTGATGTTAGACTTAAGGTTTATTTAGGTTAGGGAATTTATTCTGTTGCCAATCAACCATCGTCTTCTGTGACCGTTCTGCTCCGTCTTCTGATGGATGTAGGCTTCATTCAGCAGTATCTTTAGGGTTATTGATTGCCAGAATATTAATTTTACTTGTGTTAATAACATCATTCTAACCAATCTCTATTGTTTATTTATTAACACTTTACACACACAAATGTACAGAGGTGGACTTAATGCCATTGGCATTCTCTACCAGTCAACCTTTGGGTGATGCAGAGAATGGTGGCAGGTGCAATATGGAGAATAAAAACGATTGTTGTTTAATTAGATACGTACAATCGAATCTATTTTATGTACTACTTCCTGTTGTACAATTTCATTATTTCACTCTCACATAAAGCGTGGCCCTATCTGGTGTCGAACCTACGCACTTTCGAGTCTGTACCTTCAACATCAAAAGTGAGTGGGGTCTCCCGTAGGCAGTGAACCAGTTGATACGCCCATATAAAATGAAAACGGCACGAATCTATCATCGTTTCGAAACCTACACAAAACGATTATGATTATTAGAGTGCTTGCGCATCCGAAAAAACATGGCGCCAACTGTCTGTAAGTACTTTGTGTGTTTCATACATCCAATACGAACGCGACCTGTCTACATTGACCTCTCTCAGAGTGTTTTCGTCGAACTAAATGCATCGAATAAAGCGGTATTAATTTAGGAAAACTACTAAACTATTCAAAAGTCTAGACAGTTCACAAATTGGCATGATGATACGGAAGCCCAAAACCACCTCTAGCCGCCTCCTATCCAAAAATAAACCCCACTACAGTCTACAATCCAGACATACGAGTATATGCGGCCACCCATAAAGAAGACAAAACACCACATTCACGCCCACACAATACCACAAATTAATATCCTCTCACCAAAACGATAAGTCAGAGAGGACGCCATTTTTCTCTATTAACTATATTAATAAAAGCAAGGGAATTCACAACACGTCATAAAGACGGCCCATATGGATCACTCATGGTGCCCTTTTTCGTGGTCGAGTATAATTTGCGACCGCGGATATTAGATCTGCAAATTGGTCGTGTTATCTCCCGCCCTACCCGAGGGTGACCATTAGGAAACACGGATATTAGGGAAGTTGATATACCGGTAATATAATCTTTCTTTTTCTGTCAAGGATGTGTTGTGTTTCATCACTGCCTTTTGAATGGAGTTTCAATTTGAATTTTACGATGACCCATCAAGCTAAGAATTTGATGGCAGTTCACCGATTGTAATTCAAAGTAGCCAGTGTCAAACGTAATAAAATTATTTGTTAAAAGGACTTTGTTTTTAAAAGTACCATGTGTCCCACACATTTTAAGTATGACCGACTGGGAAACCCAAAACACAGCTTATGCAATATGGCACAAAAAATACTCAGAAATATTCCTAGATGTACATCTAAAAACAGTAGCAGACGGAATTTAAAAGGTAAAATAAAACGTAGCTAGATGACAGAGTGTCTGCTCTTCTAAGCAAAGACATAGTAGCAACATAATTAACATTCACGTCAGCGCCTTATAGGTTGTCGGAAAGTCAAACTAAAAATGGACGTTGAAAACGTATACTTTACCTATTCTTATATTTTTTCTACTATTGCGTGTAAGCATGGCATATAACGGAAACCTTCTAGAACGATTGCTATGTATTTTAGACATAATTTGGTCGAAAACGGAGTTTAATTTTGTACGAGAGCTTCACACCGCGTAGAAGACGCTAGACGAAGTACGAATCGAGCATATCCGTGGTAGTGTCTAAGCTGATCCTATATCAGAGAACCTAACCGAGAACCGGCTCAGATGGTAAGGTCACGTGTGAAGAAAGCAGTTGCAACTGCATTGTTACAGAAGAGAGGTAGAGGAGTGGTGGACCAGAATGACGAAGTCAAATTCGTATAACTGCACGACCCGACAACCCAGGAATAATTTTCCTGGCGCCACAAAATTAGGTGAGCCGAACCCACATTTAGTAGGAAGGCATCTTGATTATATGGACTCACCTTCTTCAGCCTTCACTTCGACATGTTTACAGAATCGACCGGCAGACTATGTCCCGAGACAAACAGTTTCACATGCTGATATAGTAACGATATTGACCAATATGTCGACGACCTTCATCTATTTAGTCTACCAATCAAAACCAAGAATCGTGCCAAATCCACCATAAGTTTAACATAAAATATTCTCAGATCGAGCAAGTCATCATTCCCAATACATTAGAACCATGGTCACCATACACCGCTCCCTCTTTGGCAGTCCGTAATGGCGGCCAACGCTATCTAATAGCTATATTGACCTACGGCCTATCCGCGAAATTTACTAAGGACTCTATTTATATCAACCAACTCTGATATGTACAGAAATTACGTCACTATTGCGACAAACTAACCGACTAAGATGAAATGACTACGATTATTAAACATGAAATGTAATTAATTTTCATTATAGTTAAGTGCATTGGGCATCCGTGCTGACTGCATTTGACAGAGACAGATCATGCAAATTCTCTATTTACTGCATGAAATCATCTATTCCCAGAAACTATTCAGATTTGAAAAGAAAACCCTGTCAAAGTTTCCATCTGCGTCACCATAGGTAATTTATATTGCAGTATTGCAACTCTGCGCCGACATTTATTTTTTTATCGTAAAATACATGACACTGGCTTAACTCCAATCTATGTTTTCACCAATAAAAACTGCGTTTCCTAGTACAAAAATAAAGGTCCAGGGTCACCTTGTCAGCTAGGCCTCTAAAATTGCATTTGCAACAAACGTTCACACGTAATGAAAGTGACATTAAAAAATGAAATAAGCGCTCGAAAAAATAAAAAGAAAACTTAATTTTGTCAGTTACATGTACCGATAAATAAACATATAACTTTATCGAATAGACCATGAATCTTTTGTCAGGTTGTAAAATCGCAATCGTATATACAGCGACGAAATTCAATTGGAGCTATTGCAGAGATAACTTGGCAAACATAATCAGAACTAATTGATCGGGGCAGACAGATAAAAAACTTCGCGATCGGATAATTGGAAAGGGGGATGGAGCAGACACCGACGATGGGGAAGAAACTACTATTGACAATACTGGCTGATTATTTTAGCTCGACTAAATGTAAGAAAAATCTGCAGTTTTGAGAAAAGTTACAGTTTGTCGAGTTATGCTAACAAAAATGAAATGAGCAGCTGATTTCTTTTTTAAGAACTGGGGCCCTACTATGAAGTCTTAAAACGATAAGCACTATCCCTTATTGGATGGCATTAGCATGTCATAGTAGGGCACCTGATATTTGCATCAATCGTGTCTTTGGTTGACCACAGACTGAAAAGAAGAATAAAAACTCCATGAAGAAACCATAAAGTTAGTTAAAAGACAATGTTTTATTACAGACAAGAATGCTTCAGAGGCCGCAACATAGGTTTCAGCCGTAATAATTTAAATAGCAAATATGTAGTTAATAAAATCACGGTACGACCTTGCGAGCGACAATGAGGAAGAATGGAAACGGAATGTATTTGCAAAAGTAATTCTGAACGATAAAAATGTTATAAAAGTATACAATGATGTAAAGAAATGTGCGATATCATCTGTTACTATGTTTGAAATCCTTGAGAAAATGAGTACACTGCTGCGTGTCAAATATTCACGTGTCTAATGTAAAAGCAAATCAGCTGTTCAGTATGCAAGAAGCGATTTCAGGTTATTTCCCACACTAATATATCATATTAGAGCGTAGTTGCAGCCCCTGAAAAACAGCCAATGAATTAAAAGAAAAGTCACCCTACGGTGTGAATCTGTGCGCGCGTGACTAGGTGCGTGCGCATGGCACAGTGACCGAGATGCGCGAGCGCCGCCGCCGGCGCCTACGATTGTATGACGCAACCATGTAGGGCACCTACTACGCTATCCGCGACCGACGCAACTATATCTATCGGTGATCTGTCGAGATAAATACCGCTTAGCAACAGCATTTACATACCACCATTCACTTTAAAATACGCTACACTGAATTTAGAACAGCTGAAAATTGTGGAAATGCATTCATAAACGTGACAACAGGTTAATCTCTGTTAAAAACCGACAAGAGAACATAAAACACTGGAAATACAAAAGCTAATTTCATAATGCAAAAGCATTTGCAGGATGACGCAAACGTAAGAAGAAATCTAGGAACTGTCCACACGACACGCAAATGTCGCGTGAACCTAGAATTTTTAGACGACAGAGACAACATTTTTCACCTCATAAACGACTGTTTGGATTAGCAAAAATACTTCACGAAAGAATGCAATTTTTCCATCACGTAACATTCCAAACAACTTTTGAATGCAACAATTTAAGTCATCTTGACCTAGCTAATGTTATCTAGCGACATCGCCATAGGGTGCCAGGTCAACGATACATTGCAACAGTTGCAGCGGTCACGTGGCACAGAACACGGTATTAGAGGGAACATAGCTAATTACCTGAGGCCCACATAATTCACAATAGACGAGGAAAATCACCGCTTGAATATTAACTAAGTAATTAGCAAATGGAATTGTTATAGGGCGTAAATCCCTAAGTACTGGTAGCTTCTTCATGTTTTATTTAAAACTAATGTCGTAGATTTGTTAAGTATACGGATATCAGGCAGTTTTAAATGGCGATCAAAAGAGCTAATCGATGATTGATCTTGAAGCTATATAAACACTAAGATATATCGTTGAACTGAATCCCAGACAGACTAGAATCTTATAATCTACGCCTAAGATATCGCATCATGATTCGAGGAAAATCTTTACATAGACCAAAGCCTAAAAAACGTTTGATGAACCAAATTTCAAAGAATGCATTAAGAACAAAGAAAATATTATGAAAGCCAAACACCCATTCAGAATTCTAGTCTAGGTAAAAAGCTAAATCTTACAAAAATGCTAAGCTTGGTGAAGAAAATGGCGTTGCCAAGCGGAACATGCTCTGAACTGAACTGGGTTGCATCGCCTACGCCCTACGACTGCCAGTTCACTGACATTTGCACTCTTTCCTTCAATGCCAAAATATTTATGCACATCTCATTTCAAATTACCTACTTTATGTTTTACTACTTAAATAACTAAAATCGAATGTTATGTTTGAAACCTGCCCAGCCTATTACCAGTCCCAACTATGTGGGGGTCGGCTTCCAGTATAACCGGATGCAGTTGAGTACCAGTATTTTGCATGGAGAAATTGCCTATCAGTCCTCCACGACTCAGCATAAAACGATACCCCTTAGCAAGACCGGTGTCAGATTTCTTAGCTTCTGCTTCAGCTTATATCACGACTGTCATATACCTGCAAATGGCATCTCGAACCAACCGATTAATGTGCTTTCCGAGGCACGGAGGTACATAAAACCTGGGCATGCGTTGCTAAACCTTGTAGGTCGACTCGTGGGGCTGTTATAATTAAGCCACGAGCCACTCTATATGTCAAACATGTTTGTTAATCAATCAAGACGTATCAACGACAAAACGCGTAAATTATGAATGTATGGCCTAGAAAAGAGCATGAGATAACTTTTATCCCTCTAACATGTTCTCGAGGATAATATTCGACTTGCAATGCGGGTGGAACCGCTGGCAAAAGCTAGTTTAGGAAACAGTTCTAACGTTACAAAAATACTGCGGAGGCGGACACGGCGTATCAAGATCAAACCGAATATGTTCTTTGTGAGGTGGAATTAGAATTCTTTTGATATGTTTCTGTTTGTGAAATGGGGTTAGAAAATAGAAAAATATATAGTAAGATACTATTGGAATGAGGCGAATAAATTACACCGACTGGGTTTGAAGAAGTTCGTGGTTTCTGAAGACTCCGAGTACCAGAGACACCTTGTTACCCTGAACGAGGAAACAAACACTCAGGACAAATGGGATAATTCGTTTGATTTGACCAAGCCAGAAAGATGCGAATATTTTATAGTGAAAGACATCGAGCACCTTTTAAACCACAAGATATAGATAGGCAATAGATTCAGGACAATAAGTCCAAGAGAGACCAATCCGTTACCCCACAATACTGTAACACAGGAAGCATTAGAAGAGCCACTAACATAATGAGCTCCACAACCATAAAACCCTTGAACAAAAACGTCCAAAGACCTACCAAAAATGGAAGCCAGTATTTCCTAACACGTCTGCATAAGGAAAGTGGATGCAATTGCACAATTGTCCGCAATGAATCATGAGGTATTTTAAGCAGGCGGCGTCGCATACATATCTTGGCACACGTAAGAATGCACTACATAGTAGATTGTCAATTTATTTATAGAAGTATACCGTTTACCTTTGAGTGAGTAGCTGTTCGATGCGGTTAGGTGTCTGCTGTAACTGGGGTATTGAAATAGTTGCTCACAGGTTGGCAATTTGAATGGATAACTTTGTGAGTCAAGTAGCAAAGTCTACATCTGCTAGTTGTCTCATCGCCGCAAGGTTACCTGCTTGTCGGTCTTCTACAGATTGTACTTCGGGGATAGTGTCCTCTTGGACACTCCACGACCTCATCCCACCGGCGCCCTTCTACCATCGGGCATCTAGACGCACTGCAAGTTACCATCCCTACCTTGTTGCTATTCCACCAATTCGCACTAAACGTTGCCAAACGTCTTTTATAATGCGCACAGCAAAGATGTGGAACTCTCTGTCTGCGTCTGTGTTTCCGAACGCATACAACCCTAATCTCTTCAAAATTAGAGTGTACAAGCTTCTTCTGGGTAAGCTCGCTCCATCGTCGACTTTGTCTCTGTCAGCTATGACCTAGACTAGAGTCAAGAGCAAACCCANTAGAGTCAAGGGGTAACCGATATTAAAAAAAAAAAAAATGTCACGAAGTTGAAATAACGTGAAACCATTGGTTGACTGGTAGAGAGTACCATGGGCGTTAATGGAATTTGAATCTTAAGGTGGACAGTAGATAGGACGCTCCTTAAAGCTAAATTTTATTGTTTTAGAAAAGGCATTGTGAAGGATCAGATGCTATTACGAAACTTAAAAAAGATTAGCAGCGGCCATTTTGAATCAAAAGCTAAATTGAAAAAGCTTGTCGCTATGGGAAAAGACTGCAGGAGCATGTCCAGCAAGTGGGTAGACCTAGGTTACTAGATCATGGCTTCCCACTGAATTAACTCTATTAACCCATTTCTTTCAATTTTACAACGTGTGTGGGTGAAAAAGCAGCTGATTCGCTCAATTTACGTAATAACTCTCTCGCTTTCAGTGGAACCGGGAAATCTTTTTTTTTTTTTCACTAATATTTATATCAGCAACGTCCCACCTGATTCTGTGCGAATTCCGTATCGTTTGGTGACGCAGAATGTTTTTATTATTATCGCGGAAAGATACTAAATGAGCCCCAGACATATGCTTTTCATAGTGTTTACCAACTGTTGAAAATGCGAGTGTTATTTTTGTTATTGATAGGTACACGTTTGACCAAAATCTCACCTGATGACGGAAAGCAGTGATGTGATGGGCGATGGATGGAATTGATAAGTCATTCATTGGTGGTTCAATCAGACGTAGCCCTAAACGGTGGTCCGACCACGTGAAGCAACACTTGGACACCAAGATCTCGGGCGCATTACAACAGACCAAACAGCGACACAAACGAACGGGACAAGGAATGAATGACAAGAAACATGAAAAAAAAAAAAACAAAAAAAAGATTACACAACCGAATTGAGAACCCCTCCTTTTTTTGAAGTCGTTTAAAATAAAAGAATGAAGTATTTTGTGTCCACAAAACTGACCTGCATACAAATTATGTACATTTCATTACTTGTAAGAAAACCTTGCAAATCCGAAGCGGGGTGCAAAATGAGCTGAGCTGGATTTGTGTCACTACTACAAAATTAAACAGTGGGATTTTTTTTTATTAGTGACTTCTCGCAGGACAACCTATTAGGTTGTCGACTGCTTAACCGGGCTTGCCTGTGGTGGCCTTAATATAATGTTAAAGCCTCCAGCCAGGACTTATAAAAAACTTACAAACTAAGCGACTACACGCTAGGGGGGCCGAGGCCCGTAACCCACAGAGGGCACCCCCTGTGGGGTACGGGCCTCGGCTTAGGGCGTCGTTGGTGGGAGGACAGCTAGGGACGAGCTGGATCGAACTAGATTAAACAGTGGTCACCGTCGCCCATGGCTATCCCAGAAATGCTAAAATATATTGTAATACTTAATTAGCAACAGTAAACAATTCCCACAAAGGTGAGATCAGTGGGAAATTAATGAGAAATATTAATAATCTTCTCATTCATTCACAGATTACGCATTCTTAGGTGATAATTATGATAATCCTTTATACACTTAGAATGTTAAAATAAAGGATTTCCCCGTCAACAGGATAACCAGTATTCAAACATAAGATAAACGGTTAATATGCAGATCTTAGTTAGTACGAAGTGTACGTTTTCCTTGTCAAAGGAAGATGTGACTATTCGTGGAATATTTTTGTGTTACGTGTTTCTAAATATTTACTAATATAATACTTAAAAAACTACCTAATTAGTTTGTAGAATTTTAAGTTACAGCATCGATTATGTCATCAGATTCCGTTAGCGTAAGTACGTTACTTAGAAAGTAGTCTGAATGTCCTTGAACACTATAACTATATCTTCTTGATCACTATACTAATTATTTTTAGATATCGCAGCATAAGCTGAGATAGGGACCATTTTGGCCTCGCATAGATAATTATTATATTATATAATTATCCATGTTTGTTACATTATATTACTGTTTAGTTATTAATTTTATTTTACTGTTTTGTTTGTCTTGTGCGAGTCCCGAATAAACATTTTTCTTTCTTTCTATAACCAGTCAGACGTCTCTTTTTTCTAATCTGCGTAAATAGTCATCTATAAAGAAAATCTTATTGGGATTCCACTCACCCAGCAAAACCTAACTTCGTTAATATCTGGTACGCTTTCGTATAAATCATCCAGCCATTTCTGGATTCTATCCTTTCGTATTTTCCTGGAGTATTGGACCCGTATGCATAACTGCGGTTCTGATGCTGCAGGGAAATATTTGATTTAGAATAATAACTAACGTAGTAACGTGAGCCACAACAAAGATCTATGGAAAAAGTGTCTGAAATAAATGATTTATTACGATTATTTCACTAATGCTTCAATAAAGTAGAATAAAAGGAAGACAAGTCTAGCAGGCTAAACAAACGTGCGCACGTTATCACCCGATAGGCATCCTCTCCAATCAGTCCACATCTCCAGTCGCCACACAAAGGCGACTGTAATCAAAACCAATAGCTTCCCAGCGCACACAATGCGATAACTTCCGACGATCCTACTAACCTATATACTCCCACTTATCGAGCAACCTTGAGGCACCAACCGAAGAAATTGGCACGATCAACCTAAATACACGAGTGGCATTGAAATCCGTAATTTGTGGATCCCATTCATTTTTATAAAGAGAATTATGCTAGAATTAAAAGTACGAAATGTCGTCTGGCCGGATAATTTAGATTACGTATATGAGTCGCATGAGTGGCGGAAAAAAACCGCAATATTTTACAATGTATTTAAGGAACTGGTTACGGCGTAGTAAGATGAATCTTCAGCGTAGTAACAGATGTTTTATACATTTTTAGTAGTGGCAAACGAGTATTGTTTCCGCGATTTCGTCTGTTAAAAATAGTTAAAAATTCCTGCGAATATTCTGTGTCGGACATAAAAGAATAGCACCATCCCATCACTTCCCGTGGGTGTCGTAGGAGGCGACTAAGGGACTCACCAGAGAAGCTGCTGCACTGCGATCGCCAACCCGCCTGCCAAGCGTGGCGATTATGGCAAACCCCCTTTTGGGGGAGGCCTATGTCCAGCAGTGGACGTCAATCGGCTGATGATGATGATGATTGTGGCTCGTGTTTGACCACAATCTCACCTGATGGAAACCGATGGTGTGGTAGACGATGGAGCAAGCTTACCTAAAAGTAACCTAATCACTCTTGGACTTAGACTCCCGGGTTGTAGCTGTCAGAAAACACAGCCTCCGACAGGGAATAAAATGAAAGTAATCCCAAAAAGTTTATATGTACAAAAACAGAGTAGTATCGTGACGTTTTAAGGGTTAGAAGAGCCTCAATAATGTGTCACGAGTCACCTGTCGTTATAACCTGACCTTCTTTGTATTCCTACTACATTTTGATTGCCCCCTGCCAGTTAGCATACATTAATCCACCACATGTTTACGATTTCCGTCTTTCCTCATTAAAATTAAATAATTCTCGAAGGTTAAGGTCGGTTTATAGGTGCGTTGTAAGTCGTTTCTATCTATAATAAACTATAGCGGGCCGTCAGTAATTGTAATCTATATTTAACCGACTCAGAAAGCTCATCAAGTAATTTCAAACAGTAATAAACGTTAGGCCTTTAATCATAACAGAAACTTGCGAAACATGGAAAATCAAAGAAATAGAATAGTCATTTGATTGGCCTTGAATCTCCATGATTAAACAGTGGAATTAATTTTCTTTTTGCTAACGAGTACATAACCTACGCATTTTTATTTCTGATACACCAAAGTGATCCACTCTATTTTGTGTCATTAGCAGAGATCGGAATAGGTAGACTACATTTACCTAATGTTCGTGGAGTAAGTAACATAGAGTTGATAATCAACGGGACCTTCTGTAAAATCCCGGAATCATAAATGGAACCCGGGATTATAAAAACATGTACTGGACTTTGAGTATAGTTACAAATTATTCTATTACTAATTATTACTCTTACTCTAAAAATCAACAAAAAATCACAGGTCATTTATTCAAGTTAGGCTGAGTGCCAGCACTTTTTGAACGACAAAGTTCTACATAAAGACAGTCCCCTAAAACGCCCGCCCGTCACCACTTCCTAGTGTTTTAACTGGAAAGAAGAAGTGGCGCAACAAACTCCCCAGCAACAAAACTCTACTAGATAGATAGATATGAAGCAAGGAAGTTATCATAAAAATGAAACAGACACCAGATCTAAATGTCCATCAAAATCATAGCTGTGAATTCCACAAGTTATGGAAACATCCTGATTTTTCTGGAGCACACTGGGATGAAAGACACTATTTCTACAAGTGTGAAATCAGACTAGCCCAATGATATTTCCCGTTTAAATGAGAAGTAGGAAGCATTATTTCGAAGGCATGCGAAGGCCTCATTGTGAAAACGGTGACGGATGACGTGAGCTTGAACAGAGCTATGCTGGCAAAAAGAAGCTGAAAGAATCTCCTTTATTTTCAAGTCCTCAAATCTTGGTGTCCATGCTTTAACCTTTTGAACGCCAGATCATAAACGCATCCCCGACGCCAAGCCACAAATTCGCCATACTTTTTGTCATATATTTGTGACGTACAGGGTACGCCCTAGCTTGTCATTTATGCGTGACAATGGCATTCAAAAGGTTAATTGCTAAGCATCATAAAGACACAAAGTTCTCTTGACATAGCATCTATATCTATCACAGCGACCGGCGATATCCTAAAAGATTGTGAATTCCTCAAATCAGCTAAACTGGCTTGACCACACACATCTTTTTCTAAAGTTTCCGAGTATGAAATAATTTGAAAGCATGTGTTCCCCTACCAGCTAAAACCCCACTGCTTTCTAAGTACGACAGAAAAAGGTATCTTCCAGGCAAGCTAGCTATCGTTAATTTCAGCCATCGCTTACAATGAGGCGAGATCGAGGTCAAGAACGCGTTCATAATGGAAAAAAAGAATTCCCAGATTGGTGATGCCTTGGTGTCTTATAAGAAAGCTCAACGTGTCTCATTGTGTCTGTGTAGTTCTTTCCTAAAAGATAATTTCAGACGCTGGTCTGCATGGTTCTCATATAACGTATTGTGAATGTGAGGACTATGTAGATCGCTCGCCATATTAGGATTTCGTTTTCCGTCTGGCAGTTTGAGTTATTTATGCGGCCTACCCAAGTGTCCTTACTTTGGTATTGTTCGTCAAACTATTGAGTTCCTTAAAGTTCTAAGTTTGAGCTACACGATAATTGACAAATGCACTGTCTGGACTGGTCCACTCAAATCTGTGTGGCACTTACCTCAAAAGGCCACCTCAGACATTAACCTACATGGTTCTCATATGATTTGACCAGTACGGATATTATGGACTTTAAAAGAGACTTTGACCTCTGAGTTTGTTTCGGTGTTTCTTCTCAGGGTAGTCAGCTAGGAAACACCGGCCTCATCTAGCTTAAATTGGCCAAAAAAGATTGACATGTAAAAGTGTTATGTTTGACCTACTTGCAAAATAAATATCAATCATTTATTGGTAATCAAAGAAACCCTGGGTTTGTTCATGAATATACGTCTTTTAGGAAAACTCTGAACACATCTGATTGCTACCATTTTTACGCCACCTTCCTGAAGTTCAAACAGCATCCCTGTTTGCAGAAAAGAAATAGCCGCGTCTATCAGCTGGGTTCACATTGTAGTCAAATTGAAAGTGTACCGCCGGTGGGCGTAGTCACGAGATGGTATGAATCAGCGGGTTATTCCCGACATCCTGGCCCGATTACATGCTACACTGGTTAAGGGGAAGCTGTACTGCCCGCTACCGGATTGGGTTCGGGAGTTGTCTTCGTAGGAAGTTAAGGCCTCGTTAAGTACGGATTATGATGTTAGTAGTTTTTTTTTTAAGGAGTAAAAGTGGGGATGTAAGAAATAATCAAATATTATAAACTAGCTGCCGCCCGCGAGAATGTCGATATTTATCCCAAGGGAACATACTCCCGGGATGAAAAGTATCCTATGTGTTATTCCAGACTATAATCTACCTCTGTGCCAAATTTCATCAAGATCCGCTCAACCGTTCTGACGTGAAAGAGTAACAAACATCCATCCATCCATCCATACTTACAAATTTTCGCGTTTATAAGATTAGTAGGATGGGTGAAATTTTGTGGAATAAAAATACTCTGAAGAAATGAAATTACAATGAGGGTCTAAAAAATAATAGGTAGGGTGTAGCAATATGCTTTTTATTAGTGAAAAAAAAAAAAAAAAAAAAAAAAAGTCTCTTTTTACTTTCGAAAAATGCTTGGTACCTATGAGATAAGCCCTATGAGGCAAGTCGCTGAAAAAATCTAGTTCATTATATAACTGGAGACAAATCTGTATCCTTTTAGTTTCTAGGTTAAGCAGGATAGTCTGCATTTATGTGGCTTTAGACGTCTGGGTTAAAGGTTACAATAATTTGTCGTTGTTTAAGCACTAATTCGGTGTAATCTTATTTAAATATAGTACTAGGTACAAAGTTAATTCTGGGCCAAGGATAATACGACGTCCATTTTAGTGGACCATTATTACGCTAAAGTATTAGATGCTTAAAATACTTTGTTAGTATATTGCACTACAATTATGCACTTTGGTAAAGGTTCAATTGGCAATGATTGTTTATCACATCACACTAATATTATAAAGGCGAAAGTTTGTGAGTGTGTGTGTATGTTTGTTACTTCTTCACGCGCAAACGGCTGGACCGATTTAGATGAAATTTGGTATAGAGATTGTTTGAGTCCCGGGAAAGGACATAGGATAGTTTTTATCCCGGGAGTAAGTTCCTTTGGGATAATTTTCGACATTAACGCGGGCGGAGCCGCGGGCGGTAGCTAGTTTGAAATAAAACTTAGAACAGATTAGTTCCGCAATTTCTAACTATTTATAAAGCACTGCACTCGTTCAATTAGCATTTTAATAAATCTACTCATTTGACTAATCATACCACTTCTAAAACACTTAATACTTAATTGCAATTGGCGTGGCCTGCAGTGAATGTTAAGTGCTTGTTTACCAATCATATAAATCATTGGACATTTAGATAACCAGCACAAATAAGAAAACGTATTAATTTATCTGGTCCAATCAATAAATGCGGTAATTTAGTTAAACTGCACCGGTTTCTTTTTCCTATGAACAACGATCGTAATGGGAAGTTATCGTATGTATCGTAGCAATAAGTCCCCTCTTTAAGGAGTGGTTAGAGAGGCGCCACGGCATCCTCACCTTCCGCCTGACGCAGGTACTCAACGGACACAGATGCTTCGGGAGGTACTCCCGTTTCTGATTCGGCGGGACGACACGCCCGGGTGTCACCACTGTGTAGATCGCCCGGAAGACACGGTGGAGCATACGGTGACGGTCTGCCCTGCTTGGGCGGAGCACCACCGTGCCCTCGTAGAGGCGATCGGCGGCGGCGACCTTTCGCTTCCGGCCCTGGTTCTATCCATGGTCCGGAGCGAGGGAGCATGGGAAGCAATCACTTTCTTCTTCGAAGCAGTAATGCAAGCGAGGGAGGAGGCTGGACGCGTAGGGGAGAGCCAAACCTCACGTCTCAGCCGCCACAACAGAAGAAGGCGCCCCGGGCGTCAGGAGTCGCAGGGCGATTCCCGGCCACCGTAGGCGCCGTCCGGTAAGGACCAAGCCCGGGTCAACGGGTATTGTGTTGCACGCGCGTCTCAAAGAGATGTCAGCATAAGGTACTTCTCACCGTCACTTATAGCCAGTGTCTGCCAGGGTTGCGGAATTTGTTCGAAAGTATTACCGCAGCCCTAGAACGTCATTTGGAGGAGGTTCCTCCAAAGGACATTTGGAGGAACACGGGTGGGTTTTAGTCAGTAAGAGTCTGACACTCCATTCCGCTCTGGGCGGAGTGGTTCATTTGACGATTTCCCATCCAAAAAAAAAAGAAAAAGGGGTCGTAATACCTAATTAACACAATAGAAATGCTTCTATTAACGTGAATTAAACCTTACCGCACTCCATTAAGTCTTATTCTCAGACAGAAGGCACGAGCATTAATCACCACGCTTGTTTAAAGCGGTTTAAATAACCAGTTTATGAGTGATCAGCAAAAAAAAAAAACACAAACCATAAATACTTAAAAATACATTTTATTGGACAAAGATCCTTGATCGCTTCGCCTTAACCCAGTAGCACGTGGGACGAAATGTAGACTATTAACTGAATCTTTATAGAGCCAATCTCTAGGAATGCGGAATACCAACTTGACGATATTCGCCTTAGCAACGGCCAAATAATACAATTATTGAATTAATTCGCTGCGGCTGCGAAAACGTTTTACGACGACGGGGCGACGGAACGTAACGCGACGGACGGACGGATGCTTCGAATTCCGTGTCATTGATGAAAGTGTCCGGAATAATACGGTTCTTGAGATGGTTGCTATGGTAAATATACTTTCGATCTCTCTATTATATTTATGGCAGTATCTGAAGCTGCACTTTCTAGGTTTGTCTGCTTATATTCCATGAAAACAACGCACAACCTAAATTGCAGGGCTAGAATAATGAAACAAGTTTTGAAAATCCAGCCCCAGTTATAACAGAAAAATGAAATTTTTGACGATGGAAAATACCATCAGGTTCACACAGGCTTGTTGTTTATCAAGTATTTCTAGTAAGTATAAATTCGTTTCTAAACCCCAGACGATCCCCATGTCGAAAACTACTTTCGAAACAAGACTTCGTTTTCACGTGTGGCATGATCAAAACAATACTGTTATTTTCAACATACAATAAGTTTCAATTCAACAGAACAAAAACAAACAATTGATCGACGAAAACTGCCTGTTTCCTGATTATACTTTGACCTAATAAATTATTGGTATGATTTATTACCGAGACTAAATAACTCGATTAGCGAGTAACGTGATACACGCACCACTAACAATTCATTTAAGAAAACTGAAAGGCAACACATGAAATAATCAACGTTTAATTTTCCCCGTACTGATCAATGTTACAATATTTATAGAGAACCCCTACAGGACCCCATGAACAAATACTATAAAAATCGAGCACACGTGCGTTTTTATTTTCTATTTTTATTATGGTGTTGCGTTTATTGGAATCACGCACGCATTTCCGCGGCCATGTTGGATTGTTGATAAACAAACAATAGTAGGAGTGATATTGAATATGTTAATTAATTCAACATAATGCTTGATGAGGTATAACGTAAGTAATGCTCGGTTAGTGCCACATTACAAGTGTTTGTTGAAATTATTGGAATACTCGACTGTTAGAACATTTGTATGGAGATTAGGACCACAGAGCATCGAAACGCCTCGATGGCCACTGCAAGACGACATCGTTTAACCTTTCCAAACAAACCAAGCTACTCAGTAACTGTCAACATAGGAATTGACGGCCAGAGACAACTGAATTCTGCCTATGGCTATGACAGTCGAAACTTGTGCTCAGAAAGAAAGAAAGAAGAAGAAAAAGTAATATATTAGGCACACACACAATATGGGTACAATTAAATAAAACTTGATTTTAAAACAATTATATTGTGTGCCCCGCGACTGCGCCAAATAGGTCCAGTTCAGCACAATGCCGTGACTCAGAAAGCAGGATAAGCCGTTGGTCCGTCATATGTAGATCATTGACAGTCATTACGGGAAGTCTTAGGCAGACATTCTGACATTTGTCTTGCCAATTCGTGTTATACCGCACACCTCGAGTGTCGCTCCATGGAAAAATTTTATTCAACTGTTTCCTGTTTGTCTGGAAGCCAACTCCAACATAGTTGGGAAACGGCTGGGTAGACTGACTGTCCCAGAAGGTGGGTTGATGACCTAGTGAAGACCACGGGAATCCGCTTGATACGAGAAGCACAGGAGCGGTCGATGTGGCGACACTTGGGGGAGACTTATGTCCAGCCGTTCGATTCTTTAAACATGTCGAAGTGAAGGCTTGGGTGAAGTGATCACGAGGTGAGCTGTCAATCCATATAATCAAGATGTCACGTGATCACGAAATGAGCTGTCATTCCATCTTGATTATGGATTGATAGCTCACTTTGTTATCACTTCACCCAAGCCTTCACTTTGACACGTTTACAGAATCGACCGGCTGTAGTGGACGTCAGTCGGCTAAAATGATGATGATAGTCGAAGCCGGGTCCAGAGGTTCCGTACTCTGTGATAATGACTGATAGAAGGGGTTTGATATTAAGCTGTTTATCGTATTGTAAGAATCGAATGAGGAAAACGAGATGCAACACTTCAAAGTGCATTGATTTGTAAAGCAGATACGGACGAAATGAATTGGTGTTATAATTTTTAAATAATACGGGCAGCTGGTCAGCGTGAGGAACCTCGTTAAAAAGTCGAAAAACGTTTCTTTTATAATTTTAACATAGGATAAGAAAATTCTCGAGACTCCTCCGTGCCTCGGAAAGCACGTTAAGCCGTTGGTTCCGGCTGTCATTTGCAGATCTTTGGCAGTCGTTACGGATAGTCAGAAGCCAGATAATCTGACACCAGTCTTGCCAAGGAGTACCGTGTTAACCAGTTAATGGGTTGTGAAGGTCTGGTAGGCAGCCGCTCAACGTAAAATACTGGTATTCAGCTGAATCCGGTTTGACTGGAAGCCGACCCCAATATAATTGGGAAAGGGCTAGGCAGATGATGATGATAAGAAAATTGACACTCAACAGAGCAAAACAAAATAGAAAACACACAGGTAAGATATTAGATTGCGACATTCACAAACATTTTTTAAGTAGTTACCTGTTTGCTTTCCTTATTTGCTCAAAGTTGATAATGAAGGTGATAAAGGTAAATAAACAATGATAACTGTACCAAGAATTCAATTGAAATCACCACTGCATTAAGCATATTTGTCGCACTATCACATAATGTAAGTCTAAAAGATTTAGAAAAGAATATACCACAAAAAACGCTGTCCTGTCATTTTTAAGGTTCCGTACTCAAAGGGTAAAACGGGACCCTATTACTAAGACACCGCTGTCCGTCCGTCTGTCAGGCTGAATCTCATGAACCGTGATAGTTGGACAGTTGAAATTTTCACAGATGATGTATTTCTGTTGCCGCTATAACAACACATACTAAAAAACAATAAAATTAATATTTAAGGGGGCTCCCATACAACAAACGTGATGGTTTTGCTCGATATTGATAACAGCAAAAGGTAGACGCTTGAAATATTCACTTAATATTCATTTTAAAAATAAATAATTAAAATAAAAAAAAATATTTAAGGGGGGCTCCCATACAACAAACGTGATTTTATGCCGTTTTTATAGATAATAGTACGGAACCCTTCGTGCGCGAGACCGACTCGCACCTGACCGGTTTTTGTATTTGTTTGTTTTATGTGTCCAATAGTACGGAACCCTTCGTGCGCGAGACCGACTCGCACCTGACCGGTTTTTGTATTTGTTTGTTTTATGTGTCCAATAAACAATAAAAACAAAATTCTAGCCAAAGAGCACGACACACATCCAAACTTCACAACTAAACTGCAATATACCCGCCATTTAAATTCAACCGGAATTGGTATTTAAAATGATTTACATAGAAGGAATGCCGGAAACAGTCGCAGCTGGTATATTTCCCGCGCAAATTGTTGGTGTCAACTAAGGGCAATGAGTTGCCATGGTACTTGTGACAAGCGTGGTACAGCTAGGGTTAGTTATAGAGTATTGTACTCTATTTCGCCCAGGCGAACTTTATAGTATTATCTACACTAATATTATAAATAGGAAAAAAATGTCTTTTTGTGTGTGTGTATGTTTGTAATGAATAAACTCAAAAACTACTGTGCCGATTTCAAAAACTCTTTCACCATTGGAAAGCTACATTATCAGCAAGTAACCTAGGCTATATTTTATCCCCGTATTCCCACGGGAACGGTAACTACGCAGGAATTAACTGGTTTTTTTACTCGGCCATAATTTCAAAGAGTTAAAAACAGGGCCATTGAAATTGATGTCTAGTAAATCTACAGTTATTTCCAAAAAAACTAAATGTACCTATGTAACTACTCTATTTTATACGTCTCTACTCTGCAAAAAATCTGATATACTATTTCTCTTCTTTAAAAAGTTGGTAACCCTGGGTATAACACTAGTGTTTAGTTTAGTCATCGTTGGATAGGCTTCATGATGTAATCCGGTGGCTAAATGATGTCTTGCAAATCGTTTTAAGTCAATTAACGAAGCGATGTGAGAATCAAATGCCGAGAGTTTTTTAAGTTGCTATGTCGTTAGTAAGTCCTCCCGCTGCCATTGGAAAATCTGGAGCCCTAGAAAAGTTGGGTTCAGTCAGCGATGACGATACTTTAAAGATCTTAATTTGATGGGTTAAGACTTATTGAAGACAATTTACACATAGCTACAGACAAATCTTAACTACCTAAATGATAATATTTTGAACTTTTCGACAATCATTACCCCTGGTAAACTATCTCAAAAAGTCATATCAAATAATACGGATTTGTGTCCTACGATTAAAAAAAATCAAAAGCATTCACTAAAATAACGTTGCTTTATTTGAAAACTCAAGTAAAAGGATCAATTTAAAAGCTTATTCATTAACAGGAACTATGAGTAGAGCAGCAACCAGAAAAAACGAGACGCTATCCGCGCCGTATCTCAAACATTATGAAGCAACAAAAGTTAATAACACAGAAAGAACACCTACGTTCTTCACCACAACACACCGCTTTTAGTTCTTAATTAAAGCCATACGGAATATAACAGTCGATTAAGGTTCCGTACACACCAATAAAACGCGTCGGCTACATCAACCAGCATACAAAAGAACATTCTCAAAACGATAACCACTTCAACGATCGCAATCACACGGCGATTCATTTAAAATTTATTGCCATTTCGAAAAAGATAACATACGGAGTCGAGCGCCCCCCTCTAACGTCGAATAATAACGTGCCCATCGACAATAACCAATAACTCTTTTGAATACGACGCGAAAACGGCGCGCGAACAATAAATTCGTAAAGAAATCGCCTCCCGTTTACCCCCATACGTTCTATATTCGAATAATAGTGTACCGGTATAAGTAACACGGCATTATGGCGACACCCAATTTATTTTTGAGTTTATCGCTAGGTTTGCAGTAATAAATTTCTTGGTGCATTAAAGATGGGGCGCATTGTATTGTAATATATTTCGCGTGATAGTTTAACCGTCTCCTCGAGAGTGTTTATTATAGCTTTAAGTTACCGTTGAATATTTAAAAGCGTATTTAAAAATGCTATAAATTTGATGTATTTTTTAAAATTCTTATTTAAGTGAAAAAGTGCAAGCACGTGCAATGTTTATTTTATTGTAATCTATAAAGAGTAAGAGTTACGAGTTTTAATTACAGCGCCTCAAGCGCATTCTCGTAATAAACGCAAGGGTTAACCCCTTAATAGTCAGGATTACGTAGCGTTACGATATAATATGTTTTACCTTATTTATATTTATAATATGACACGGCAATATGAGTTTAACAGCGCTTTATATTATCCTTTATTTGTGTGATCTCTAGCATAGAGCCGAAATGCCTCATAAAAGTCATTACAAGGTCGAAGGACTATTAAAACGATATCAGCATGCACTCGAAAATTATTTCAAAACACGTATTACTGCGGTGCATCCAATAAAAACACTTAATTCTTATTCATACCTCCTTTACGATGGGAAATTGTAATTTATTCAAAATATTACTGGGTGCACGGTCTAGCGGCTCGGGCCACGGGCTATGGACTTTCTTTAATGCGCAGACAACTTTGTTAAACTTATTAACATATATCGCGATGCACATTTGATTTTAATGTTCGAAATTGCAAAAATCCATGTCAGCTTCACGCTCTGGGGGTTTACAAACAGTAAGCCTTGAATCTTAATCGTAATCTACTGAATGGATTTATTATTCCATGTTTTATAGAAATATATGTTTTTATTAAGTAATGCTACTGTATTATCAATCAGATGGGTACTTCTTATCTGCTTAAGGTGTGAAAGAATAGCTTCAATTAAATTAAATCTGATGTTTAAAATTCTAAGCCAGTCCCTTTGCCTTCGAAACGGGTAACTTTTTTCTAATTTGAGTTATCCTCTCATAAGTTCTCAGAAACCAGAAGAGGAAACGACAGATCTCTTTAGATAACTTTCCTACTAATTCTTAGAACTAAATATATCTCAACTTTCGCGGCAAGCCAAAAAGAGAGCAGATAAAAAAAAAATATATAAAAATAAGTGCCACACAAAAATCGCACGCAGCACTCAACCCTGTCACTGCTCAACAAAAAGCCACTACCCATTACTCAAAAAAAAACCCGTTCGAACAGACACATGCCCGTGATGATCACGCACCACACCACCTGCATCCACGGGTTGGCGATGCGTGCCCCTAACTGCCGGAACACACTGACGTCATAAAATTGATAAAGAAAGGCTAACGATACTATAAAACGGCACCAAAGAAGCCGCTCTGACCTTTTACTTTGAATTTTTCTATGAAAACGTTAATGCACATTGTTAAAGATATAGTTAGTGCAATCCTACTAATATTATAAACGCGAAAGTTTGTAAGTATAGATGGATGGATGGAGGGATGTTTGTTACTCTTTCACGCAAAAACTACTGAATGGATTTTGATGAAATTTGGCACAGGGGTAGATTATAGTCTGGAATAACACATAGGATACTTTTTTTCCCGGGAATATGTTTCCTTGGGATAGTTTTCGACAATCACGCGGGCGGAGCCGCGAGCGGCAACTAGTGATATTATATATAAAAGAGGTAGATATCGAACTAGCGCGCCAATTGTTGCAGACAAATTCAGACAATTGTTGTAATTTGCCATAATAAAGCTATCTCTTTCTGTATCATACGTTCCGTATTATCTATCGCAGTCAAACAGTAAACATAATTTGAAATAAGAACGCAACGATATCTGAACACCGCTCAGTAGGAACGTAGCGTTTCTTTCCTTTATAATATCATTGAGTTAGTGGGTATGTAATTAATAAGTATACAGGCCTTGAAAAAAGATAAGTAGGAATCTACTATAGGTTTTTCGTTCATGTCCGTCAAGTGCTTGATGGTTTTATCTCTGCTTTCGTTGCGGGGAAGAACTAGCGGCACTTGAAGATAAGTGCACGTCATTGGATTTCAGAACGCTTTTTGTAATCATCGAGGTAAGAAGTTCCGCGAACAGCAATCAAACGATTCAGGTTATTTAACCACATACTCATAAACAGAATTTTATTTGATTCAGGACATACAAACAAAGCTGATGAGAGCAATATAAAGTGTAGGTACAGTCAACAAAGCTATTTAGTATGCAGGCAGCTAACTTGGCAACTACTTTTAAACATTGTTGTGAGTGTGTTGAGTAGACAATTTTACACCACACAATTACAACCACACTCGTAAGTATGTCATACTCATAAGCTTAAAAAGTTATTATACACATTAGAAATACATATTACCAGTACAGTAAAAAAATAATATTTTTGTATTTAGATAAAGCTGCTACATAAAAACGTCCTAGATTACATAGATCTCAAGAAACACTTCTGCGACAGACAGATAAAAGTTTCCTTATAAAAGTTCTGTTTTTCTTTTAAGGTCGAAACCCTAAAAAACCTGTCCCTTATCACACGGACTTGACTCTGAGCAAAATCATTATCGAATGACTTTCTAAGTTTTAAAAGACCTGTAGAATCATATCGACAATATTAACCTATTATGTCCAGGGGCCCTACTATGAAGTCTTAAAACGGTCATGATTCCGCTCTAAGAGAGAGACGCAGCTATACATAGCGAATAGCACTATCCCTTTCATATCATCGGAATTGGATGGCATTAGCACGTCATAACAGGTCACATAGGCTCATAAGAAAAAAAAAAGCGGTCGAAATGTCAACCGAATCTCTTAAGTTCGAACTTCGAACTACTCGGTCGCCATATCTCGTTGGTACCTATTTTAGGCTTAAAACTAAAGCAGTTTAATAATAATCATATTTATTAGTTTATTACTTTAGCATTATTTTATTAGTATTTTTATATTTTTTTCCGAAACTAAATGATGTTTTAAATTTTATTTATTTGTTGTACACCTATCACAGTGTAGTTCTTTTGAACCCAAAGGTTGACTGGTAGAGAATCCCTCGTTGCATTAAGTCCGTCCATGTACCACTATTGCACATAAAGTTAAAATAAATAAATAACCAAGAACCGTTCCCAATTCCGACTAAACACTCGTGTAATCACCCTTCAAAAAAGCAATAAAACAATATCATGTCAATACCAATTTAATACACGCCAATAAAACAGACAATACGCTTAATAACATTGTACCGGGGTTCGTTTTACGATCGACGTACCAACATTGCATCGCTGCAGTTATCAAATCATTGGATGTATGGTGTTGCGTGTTTGTTTTGACGGCCCACGCTACAAAGCCACAGCGTACAGTCAATAAATAAAAGGTAATTGTGTATAACGTGTACATATGTACGGGTATCCGTGTCTAGTACATTCATGTTTTTTGATGCTTGTCTGTTCGTTAGACGGGGATGGATTTTCTTTAGGTTTATCTGTTTAGGTATTCATTTTATTTTATACTAATGAATAAAATTCTTCTTCCCTATGTCCTTTCCCGGGACTCAAACAATCTCTATACCAAATTTCATCAAAATCGGTCCAGCCGTTTGTGCGTGAAGTAACAAACACACACACACAAACTTTCGCCTTTATAATATTAGTGTGATTTTAGTGTTTTTGTGTTGGTCCAAGCTTAGGTTTGATGACGTAGACCAAGATTTAAACGTTGGAGTAGAAAAATGGGAATAAGAAAGGAAAAATATCCTTTTGGGTCTAAACGAGTCTGCAATACCATAGATAAGGATGTTTTTTGCCAGAATGAAATACCTGAAGAAAAAATCTCATAAAGTCGTTGACTTACTGACGTAATGATAAGATAACTATTGCAGAATTTTACAGACAACAGAGAAGATGACAGTGAATGAAACCAATTTCAATAAAATATACAATATGTCACCTATCCAATCGCAGGTAAAAATAGACACGCAATATCTTTAAAAAAAAAAAAGTAGAAAGTTTACTTTGTGTGTGGATTCCTCAAAAATATTCTGTAACATTGCTTTTCAAAGGACGACTGCTTAAAATGAATATCAACAGTATACGCAAACGGTCAGGTAAAGATGGGCAGGTAGTGACCATCGATGGGTAGAATATCGGAACCAATAACCAAACAATACGTCCGAAACCTTGGACAGACAGACAAACAAAATTAATCAGGTTTTTTTGTGAATTCGTGAAGCGAACAAGCCGGGTAAAAGCTGCATTTCATTAACAAAAGATGGATTTTTGAGCCGACAAAGACATGAACAAAATTGACAATCTGTATTGTAACTATCAGTGTACATTCCTAGAAATTTGTTCCCTCGACTACGCCTTAATGTTCTCGCACAAAACCAAAACAAATCAAGCCCCGATATTATTAACAAGAAGTCAAAATGCGCATTAATTAAACAGTACCTCCATCCCATCGCATACCGTGCCGAAACCAATCCTACACCCTTTTAAATATTAAAGGCTCGCCTCCCTTCGCACATCGTTTTAGTGTGTCCAAATTCTCGGTATGCGCCGAGCCAATATTTGCTCCGAACATTAGATAAGCATGATCGACTGGTCGGTACGTTCACGATCGATAATCTGTCACATTCATTCATAATCCGACAGACCTTGGCTTTAGAGAGGAACGAGCTAAAAATAGAAGTTCGAGGTATTTATAATTCGCCAGTTTAGATCGGTATGTATCGTAAACGGAGCAATAACTACAGAAATTCTACTCTGCGAGTTACTTTTAGTGCTGAATTGTCAAGGATATTACCATAGCGATAAATCTGTCTGAGTCCAGTACTTTCCGGAACACATACGCAACTGCCATTAAGGATTTAGGTACAAATAACATCAGTGCATCCCCCACGACATAAGCAGCAATTGAAGCCAGAAAATAAGTTATAAAACAAAACACATAAAGGCAAACAACGCCATTAAATTTGAATCCCCCATACCCTAGACCTTTGATATATTTATACAGTCTAGACAAAAATATTGTTCATTGCACAATAATAGAAATGATTTAGAATACCCTAAGGCTCCGCGCAAACGGGCCACCGACCACGGCCACCGGTAGCTGGCGACAAGCTGTTTACATGATTTTTAATACGTATGGAATCGCCGCACACGTGTCAAATCCGCGCACAACTCAATGTCCGCGACATGTCACTGGTAGAAGCCACCTTCGATTGCGCGGTACCAAAGGACGTGGCGCACGACAGCCACCGGTGGCTGTGGTCGTTGGCCCGTTTGCGCGGAGCCTTAGTCCTTGAAAGAGGGGGACGAAGGTGAAAAGTGCTATTTGCAATTCTGTTCTGTATTAAGAGCACTTAATCTAATAACACATAGGGGAAACTAAAATAAGACTGACTCACTGAATAACGGATGAAAAACAAGCAATTTAGGGTTCAGTACATCAATAACAAAAAAACAATATAGAAAATTAACCAGACATATTGCCATTAAAGTTAAAATATGGCCTGATTTTGAGCAATTCATTCAAATGAGAATTGCTGGCCATTATAAAGACTGTACCTACATGAATGAAGAGCATTTTTTCCTAAATATAAAAAACACAAAAGTTTTCTAAGAAACTTTGAATAATACTGTTGAGTGTATTGTCTAAGAAGCCAACTTCAATAAGGAAATTCTTCTCGTCAAAGAGCAAAAAAAAAAGATAAAAAAATTACTTATGAAAATTAACTAATTGCCAATATAAAAATTACCGATTGTTTCAATTACTTATGCAAATTCAATAACGTTGCATTAATTAAATCTCTCGAAATTATCGACAAAAAGTGGCGTAAAATTAGAACGTACTACGGTCTACCTAGTACACTAAAAAGGCGGTCTAGTAAAAATTAAAGCTTATCTACGGTAAAATATAATTGCTCATACATCTACCAACCAAGCGTTCACTGACGCTCGAACGGCGGTACTGACCAGTTTGACACCAACGAACATTTTCATAGCCAGTAAATACGTGACCATGCTGCCTCCATTGTCAACGTTACGCAAATCAGACTTCGTAGAAAAGTAATATAACCTCACTGGCCTTTCATTCCTTAAAATATATTTTAATCTAAGTGTCCCACCGTACAAAAAACCTTCAAACGCAAAATGTTTAAAGAAGCAATTACTTTTTTGGCAAATCAATCTCATGAAGCGTTTTCGTTTCTAAGAATTAAATAAAACCAAATCTCATTACTTGGGTAAACAAAAGATTAAACGAGCGTTTGAACAATAAAGTTCAGTGATCGTTTAATTCAAATAAAATAATAACATTCATTACAGGAGGAATGTTTGAGCGTAGGAGCGAATGCAAATAGCCGCGCTGTATATCTGACTAGACTACAGCGACATCCTAATTTCGAGTCTCCGGAAGGATCCCATCTAGGCATGTACCTCATCAGAAAGGGGTTGACGCCGTCTCGTCGCGTAGTATTCAAATCCGCGCGTTTATCGGTCCATAACTCAGAACTGGCGTTGTTATGAGCGTCCGACATTCCTCCGAGATTAAAGCCAGCCCCCCGAATGCTAGATGCGCCTTAACTGTCCCTACGTGACTCGAATTCGACGGCGCAGACTAAAAAGTGCCCGCTAATTTTGTTAGGCACAAAATGGACAACTGGCGAATTTAAAATGAAGACGTTGCGCAAGATTTATAACTCAATTTGGACATTTGGGCGGTGCTTACGTCATGTAATGGTTGGAAAATGCCATTCGAGCTTTCTATGAAATGAATGGACATTGACATTCCAAGACATATGGCGAATACTCATGCCCGGGGGAACATGTAATAAAATGGAGCTTTAAAGAGATTATAGACTGATTTAATGATAGCCGTTTTATGTTCTGTTTATAGACTTGAGTGAGTTGTTGCCTCGGCCAGTTCATTGCCTGTCGCACAAGGGAAATATCGTTATTTCTCTTGTGCATTAGGAACAATATTAGATGCAATGGAGTTCATCCCATCAGGTCAAAGGTTTCTATTCAGTCACTCCTTCTACATTTACGTATCAGGTTACAGGATCCTCCGAAATAGTCCAATAACGAATTTAGAGTAAATCTTGTACGACTCAAACATGTCTAAACGAAGCCACTGAAGGGTCTCAGAAATTGTTCACGTCATCGTTGCTACGTGCTTCGTTTGTTCGATACACTGAAACTGTTGAACACACAGACGTTAAAAGGGCTTTTTTACTACCGACTTTTTAGAACGAAAGCGATAAAAATGTAGTACCAGAAGCACAAGTTTTTGCGGCGAACTGGCACAAGTAGGCCACTTGATTCTAAGTGTTTAACTGAGACACTTGAGGCCGCAGGAGGGCTGCCGATGACTATTGAAAGGGTAGGAGTCCCTTTGAAGAAAAATAGAAGCGACGAATTTGTAATATTTAGCGTTGGCCCACTAAAATAATGTTTGGCTTGATAAGAGTGGTAAAGGAATAAACAAAAAATATGCAGGTGTTAGTGCATAAGCCGCTGATTTATTCGGTTTAGAAGCGAGAAATTTGGCTTAGCTATGCCGTGTAAACAGAGAACGTCAACCGCATTATTTAAACGACCACAACGATTACTTATTCCAACAGCCATTCAATAAATCAATATTAGAGCGGCTACTGAATAAATAATAACGAACAAGACCCAATTTTAAAAATTATGTACCCTCACAATATCGCTACCATTAGAATAAAACGGGAGCTTTTAAAACTGTAACACAATACATCAAAATCAATGCTGCAATCGACATCTCACGATCGCAATCCCCATACCTGCATTACCCTCAATACTAATCCGAAATTGCAAAATGGTTCCCACAGGCTCATAGAATTCATAGAAAAAGAAAATTTGCAATATGCCTTAGAAAAGCGGAGAACCTAAGAATTTCACCGTAACAATGCTGCGTTACACAATGGAAGTTACAATAGTAGTGATCACAATCAGTTTGGGGGCAAAAAAATGGGTGCTTGGTAGAGATGGGCAATTGAAAAGGGAACGTCTGAGCCGAGCCATCTGCCGCACCCGGCGGTGCCTGCCTGCACAATGTGACCAAACGATCCCATTACCAGGACTTTGCCGCTACAGACGCTAATTTTGACAATCGCTCAACAAAGAGGACTGTCGTAAAAATTTAAGACTTGTAAGGGGACGGGTTATGATTAAAGCAAGTTTGGTCATAAATATGACGATTAAAAGTTATTATTTAAGGCTAGGGTGAAAGCGGGACTGGTCTTCAAGTTCTCTTGTAAGTTACACGCCTCAAATTAGTCCTTTGTACCATCCATTGAGATCACACCCCAAAAAATGAGACTGAGAACCTGCACATAACCCTTGAACTACACAAATCAACAACTAGTGCTTACTTGAGCCATCAAGCTCTAAATTTCTAAGCATACCTAAAATATGAAATCAGATAATACAAAATGTGATTACCTGCTTACAAACTAAAATCATACAGGACTTCTACACGAAAACCAATCTTCAACATCCAAACACCTTCAATATCTTTGCCTGTCCCACATCCCCTAAAACCCATGGCCACCCCATAGCACACCCTACTCCGCATCTAACTAAACTATATCGTACACGTCTCTAGAACCCGTAATTTCTTCAAGACCGCACGTGTTCCGATTCTATGGCGCAATTTGATGGTAAAAAAAACAAAGCGTCCCCTGTTTGAGGATTAGATCCGATTTTACTTTTTTTTTCTACACAATGATTTGTGTCATAACAGGGCAAAGAAGTTTTATTATAGCTGAAGTTAATTTTAAAGGTGTAAGAAGTTGAAAACGGGCTATGATGATACAAATGGGTGGAGCTACTCGGATGCATTTGTTTGCAAAATTATTATTTCATAATGTAATGGCAAACACCGTTTTGATCCCGTAAAATGGAACTACATATCGTGTGCAATACACTTTTCTATTAACGGCAATATCGTAATGAAATTTCTTAGCTAGAATTATCACTAAGTTAGTTATTTTTTACCGCTTACAACATCCGTCAAGCATGCTAAGAACAGTTCGTCGACACATGAGTCGGCTAGCCTGACCGCAAACATACTTTAATGTAGGTTCTTGACATGTAGGATGACTTATAAATTGATTTACAAGGTAAATTTAATGTAGTTTTTCCTATCACAAACGCAACTAGAAAGTACTTACTCGTATAACAAGCAAAAAACCTCGTTTCCAAGTTCTTTTTTTTTGTCTTTTTTAAGAGCCGTTCATTCACATTCCGAACGTCGTAATTCAAGACGAGCCACGGGCGTTTTCTCACGCGTTCTAATTTCAAATTTAGGCGCGAAGTTGTTGTGCCAGACACCTAGGGATGGGCGGCCATAATGACTAATAACTCGTAATGGATTATTTAGTTACTCGTAATGTTTTGATTAATCATTCTGTTATACTACTTATGTAACTGACGCTTAGTAAAAGCTTAGCAATGTATTGAAATAGTTTGTGGTCTTCTTTCTTCTTAATTAAAGATTATTTACAAGATTCGATGTTACATAAAAGGTCAGTTTTATAGAAAATATTAATTAAATTTATTAAGAAGTTAAGCGCGGCAAAGTCTGCACACTAACATTACACTACACATAAAACTACGGCTGGATTAAAACATAGAAATGAGCTACAAAAAACCATAAAAAAATTGTTTAATAAAATCAACCATTTTAATTTGATAAATCGATAATGGTTATTCGGAACTGCATAGTGGATTAGTCGATTATGCAAATGATTCGTAATGGTTCATCACTAACGTCTCGGCGATTGCACTCCGCCTGTCATGTCTTAACGAACGCGTTTATTAGCGCACTAGCTTCTACCGGCTTCGCCTGCGTGAATGTCGGAAAGTATCCCAAGGGAGCATACTCCCGGGATAAAGCCTATGTGCTATCTAGACATAATCTATCTCTGTGCCATAATCTATCCAAAATAGAATCCTTATATTAAAAATATTCCGTGACTGATTGACTGAGTGATTGACAAACAGCGCGTAGCCGAAACTACTGATCGTAGATAGCTGTAGCTTCCTTGGGGGGTGTAGGGGAGCGCGAAGAGAGGATTGCTTGAAATTCCTACGGGAACGGGGAAAAACAGGATATGTGTGTACGAAGACGCGGGCAAAAAAAATTAATCTATCCAAATCTCATACAGATCCGTTCAGCAGTGACTGAGTACCTAACAATCATCCATCCATCCATCAAAACGTTCGCATTTATTATACCTAGTAGTAAGATTTCTGTTAATTCGATAAAGAACCAAAAAGTTTAGCCATTAAACTTCGTGGTAGACCTCACGCATTCTGGTAATGCCGCCCACACAATAATTGCGGATGCGAAATGAATTTGCAGCAAAAAATAAGGCTTGTAGATTCATTAAAGATTAAATATGGCGTCATAATAGAGGCAAGTTGCCAGTGAATGTTTGTTTACTACTTGGAACAGTCCATAGCACTATGAAGTGTCTTTCTGTGTTTAAAAATTTGCACAAAGAAAAATAATAGTAAAACAATCGAATCTAATTTGAAGTCGACTATAATATCATCGAGTCTATGATTAGTCGCGTCACTAAAACTCAATGAGGGATCGATATGAATACATTATCTCCACTGCAAATAACTTGCATAACATCAAGTTACCTACTAAGTATTTTTCACATTTTCCTTAAAGGAAAATAATATCGGTTAAGGGTATTTCCCTCCGGGTCGATAGGTAAGGGCACTCACTGATTAAGCGTTATTTTTAGACAAGACCAGTATATAAAGGTTTTTCCGTTACATAAAAAATATATTTTGGACACAGTATCAACGGTTTTAGCCTTGTGTTTCGTGCTAAAAAGTTCTAACATGTGGGCCACTTTATCTACAAGGAAAAATATATCAAAAAAGAAGTTTCCTCGATACCTAATACGTTTTTACACACGATTTGTGGAAAAAAAACAGTTAAAAAGCAAATAAAATTGCAGTAAGTCTGCGTCACTCCCTAAGGTCCTGCTGCCAAGCAATTAATTTAACATCGAAAACAAGTTGTCACCCTCTCAGCCGCCATATTGCACCGGGGGGCCGACTAGCCGGGCCAGATTTTATTCAGTCCATAAAAAGCGACTTTACAACCTACTTCCCGACTAGACGCGGTCGCGTGTGAGCTAACGATCTCCCATTAATATTTAATACATACTTGTTAGTTACATACATATTTGAGTTAACACGGGCCGACTCCATGTTATATCCCGTAAGAGTAGCGTAGAAACGCGAGCGTAGTGGCCCCACACGCGAACTTAATGTGCTGAAACATTGAGAGGTTTTTATTTGTTAAATAAAGACGTTATGTTTGAAATGAATTGCTTAAATTGTTACCACTGTTTTCGCTGGATATTTTTAGGGATATTTTTAAGTAGCGTACAGTCTGCGCTTACTACACACGCATTTTTGTTTCAATAAAAATAAATAATCGTTGTTTTGCAGCAATTTTATAGTTAGGATGAAAAGTATGACACATTTTATTATTTTTGCCTCGCTTCTAAATTCCATTACGAATGATTTGTGAATGGCATTTATTCATGACAGTATGGAAGGACTAAGTTACTAACGAGATAAAGCCCCTAATAGCCTAATAGTTGTGGTGATCTAAAACTTCAGGTTTCAATATAATTAATGTAAAGGCTGTTTAATAGGCTCCAGTCAAGTACCAAAGTTTTAAGACCTGAATTACTTCGCCGAACATTCAAGTTACAACTTAGCGAATCAGTCTAGACACTATAAAACACTGCAAAGACGCTCCACCCCAAAAATAGGTTTAATATCCGTAGAATCCGTACTTTTCCAAACTTTCTCTAGTCAAGGGGCCTGTCCAAACAAGCTGGGGAGACGAAAAGAAGCGAAAAAAAATCAAGGCAATTTTGTAAAACGTTATTTTTATCCCTCGCCAGGCCAGATTGATTTTTATAGATCCCCTCCGCTAGTGTGGACACTGTTCGATATTTGAAATTAAATGTCAACCGGCTTTCGATAAAGTCCGTTAATAATGCTGGCAACTCACAAATACAACTAGGGAGTGGGTGTATATGTTTCCCGATGTTAATTAGTAATTGCCCGTAAAGCGTAATGCAATGTTTACATCCAGATGATTTTGAGGCAGCCGGCCGGCTTCCTCGAAACTCTATGAACAAAAACTAATAATAGTCCCGCAGATATTTCGCAATGTGCAATTACACAGTTTTTCTTCGGTATACATTACAGTGCTAAAAAGATGTTGGATTACAACACGAATTGTTTGAGTGTGCGCGCGCATGCGCGGACATCTCAAATATCCGAAGATCGCGCGCTTGCACCCATAGAATAACGGTATGAATTCCTGAGGAGGCTTACTGTGAAAAAGATATTTAAATTCCTTCTACTGTAAAAGGGATATGAACTTAGAGAATAACAAAGGCATAAATTACCTAGTTCGAAAGAATGTTATTTGTAATTAAATGGTGATGGTGATGGACTTTAGTCAATTAAAGTTTATGATTTCATGGAAAGATGGCAGAAAGATTGCACTGACAGAAGGAGAAAATGTACTCAATGTCTCAAAAGTTATCCGTAACAGATGCACAGACGGAACTTTTTTATTGTTAGAAGTTATTTTTCACCAGCGGAAGTAGTTGCCACAGAGTAGCGAAGCAAACGATAATAATTATGCAAAATGTCGCATTTAGATTCAGGTATTCATTCGCCAGTATGTGCAACTGAATATAAAATAACATTTTAATGCACGAACAGCTGCGAGCACAGGCTCGTTACGGAAATCTTTACATAATTCGACATTATTAAAATTAATTATTTTTTTTATCTGAATTTGCACAGCGGCGTTATCTACGAGTAGATCTGGCGCCAGTGGAACACTGATTAGTACATTTTTTATAGTCTTAAAACGACTGCGGAACTTCCTACTTCTCATTATGAGTATAACTTTAATAATTAAAGTTTTCTTTTCGTAAAGAATAATAATTAACTAACTAAGCGAAATTCTATCATCATTTAAAAGCCATCCAATCAAAAAGCCATTAATAGCCGTTTACCAAACCACAACAAATAAATACAGCTTTTTACGAAGCTCATCATTCAAAATCACACACTACAATAAAATATTTATTTAATTTAGTCATACACACGAGTACAAAGCCAGTCATCAGCCGCCCGCAGCGACCCATTCACTCGTTCAATCATTCATCCCGTAAAAGCGCGGGAACCATTGTTGGGGGTATCAAACCGATTGACAGACTGTGTCAACTGTCAATTCTGATACTGTGGCGGCGACAGCACTAAAAATATACTCCCACGCGTTTAAACTTGGTGCAATCTTGCGCAGAGATAATACTGAAACCATGTAACGCATTTACCACTAATCAATTTTAGTATTTTTAGAGGATCCTCTGTCAAGCAGCGTTAGAGAAAGAAGAATAACACACATTAATCTTGTGATTTTCGTGGCAACGAACTTTAGAATAACCATCGTTTTTAGTGACTAATTGTTGGCTACGAAAATAGATGATGTTTCAAAGAATTTTACTGAAACGTTGTTTTAATTGCTTTCGATCTGTATCTCTAACGTTTCTTAGTTTAAATCAGCAGGATATGAACGAGACTTAAGTATAAAACAATATCAGGTGAACGTTAATCGTGTTTATTCGTGATGGCGGCAAGCTGCGCCTTCACCTGGGACCGAGGCAAAAAAAACTATTAAATATAAAGCAAGCGGCACGCGACTACAGTCCAACGAACTAACGTTTGGACATTCTGGATAACCATAGTTTTTCAACAACCCCCCTTTTTACCGATCGTTTTTGTGCAAATCTCGCATCCATTGTAGTTTGAAACGAAACCGTCCACAATGCTATCAAGAAAAAAGTACCACTCGCACCTGGCGGGAAGACGCCGTCGCCAACAAGCGCGAAACGACGCAACCGCCACAACGGAACAGCCGTAAATCAATACTGTCCCTCTATAAATAAGGGCTTAATTGCTTAATACGGAACTGGGGTTGCTCGCGGCAAAATTCGCGTCAGACAATAGTCTTGAACACACAAAGGCACAAGACATTGAGTAACGAGACGCCAAATATATGGGGATCCATTTTTTTCACATAGACCAGATGCAGGTGATGCCAAAGTTATAGAAGAAGGTAAGATTCAATTATTCGTATATTGACAATGAGAATTTGGAGCGTTCCTAATCCCGTTGCCATGCGGAGCGGAGGAGCTCATTCAAAGTTTCGAAAGCTGCACCGCCCCGAGGCTGTACCGGCGCGTTAACGTCAGCCATTATACTCCCTGAAAGTTATAATAACATCATATGTATGAGAATAATCTAACGTAATAATTAAGTTCTATTTTCAAATCTAGTCTCCGCAAAAAATGGCGGACTTCATTCTATTCGATATCGCTGTGTGCGGGATAATAATTTGTTCTTTATATCCGTTTGGATAAGACCAAAAATTATAATTTCTTGTATGTAATGAACACAGCATAGCAGAGTCAGTAGCGGAACAGAGCAAGTCATCCTATTCACGCGAACAGACTTGCGTGTAAAACTTAATTAATTAATTAAATTATGATAGCTACCGCGAATATTAATTTTTACTTGCGTTACACGACATTTTTATATCCAATACGCTGGTATAATTTTGTTGGCAGTTTAGTTTTTGAACGACAATTACGTATGGTAAAAAATGTAAGACTTTTCATGCGTTTTTGTATGTGTTAATATATCTTAGACGACTGATGTCATCCGTCTTCGATAATCACATTTTATTGGAGGCCCTGGACACCACAATCTGTGCGAGGTCCCCTTCAGAGCTTAGCCGTACTATACAGCATAAACAGGACCCCGACATAACGTCCCTTTAAGAGCATCGTAAACTAGCACTTTTGCGAATTGCTCGTAAATTATATATACGAGTGAATAATATGCAACCATTTAAACAACTAAGTATATTATCATATACTTTCAGATGAAATAAAGTTTATTGTGAGTGAATACACAAAAGTTTCGGCAATTGTTCGATTTTATAGATCTATTCTGCTCTTTATAATATGGTTGGAGTGTAATAGTGAGTGTTAAGGTGTAATTTGAGGCGCCTCGGTGGTGCGTGCCTGTCTATGGGACGGATAATCCCTAGGATTTGTAATTGTTACAAGTAATGCTATTATACCACAGGATACTAGGCCGGGTTTGATGTGTGACACAACTATACAAGGTGGAGACGACGATATGACAATAAATCAAAACACTGGCAATACTAGTTCATACGAATATGTTGTCTTGTATCACAGATTTGATGTCACGAACTGCAACAGACTGCTTGGAATATATCGTCAGAATAGTAGTCACTATCCTTGACTGGGAGATTTTTTGACGTTTTACGTAATTGGAAAGTTTATTTTTAATTTCGGTGGCAGGATTTATAATAGTTTCAAAATATTTCTATGAACCAGTATTGCCAGTGTTTTCATTTATTGTCGTATCGATGTCTCCACAAAGTATAACATAAAATCACGACTATTCTCATAGAGGTTAGGCAGAGATGTACGGTTTTTTCCTATATTTCGCAGTTATTATGTCCCAAGTAATATGGGGCTTAAATTCGGACTCTGGACTGACGAAACTTAACGGAAAAATAACACTGCCCGACCCGGGAACCAAACCAAAGCCCGTATGTTGGCAAAGAAACAGATATTATCATTTTTTTTAATTAGTCAAAAGAACAAGTCTACAGCAATGCTATTAAAGGCCTCTCCATTGGCAAATCGAGTTACGATTCTCGAACAAAACCCCTGTTTTTGTTATGAAAGTAACTTTGTCAGTTGAATCTCATACCACTTCACAACTCCCTTCAATCCCAAGGTTTCTGATCTAAGTAAAACAGAAGCAATAGCTCGCAGGCAACAAGTCGCAAATTCTCGACGAAGCAACATCAACACGTTTTGTTTTACAAACAAACTTAAACAAAACATTGTGCTCTACAACATATAGACGAACAAAATAACAATATCTGACTCGTGTTTTCAACATTTATGAATATGGATCAGTTTGGGACAAGGAGTATCTTGATATTCCACGTGGTAAACTGAGAGAAGCTGTTTTGTTTCTACGGGGTCAAAAGAAATAGGGTATTTGACTAAAACAATCTAAATAGTCCGTCAGATAGATTTCCAAAAAATATTGGACATGAACTAGGAGTGTTTATGGCAGTGGTACTAAACTTTATGTTACATTAAACGATGTTGAAAGGAGTCTGCGTATAACAGGGTATTTGACTACAAAAATTTAATTAGTCCGTCAGATAGGATTTCCAAAAAACATCGGACACGTATTTTTTCTTTTGTCACGTAAACAAAAAATGAAGACGACACAAGGCGTTGAAAACTCGTGTGACGTCCCTTACCAGTACACTTTTTACTGGAAAGTGACGTTATAAGCCCCCACTCCTTATCTTTGATACGTTTTATCTTCGTATTTTTTTATTGATTTAATAAAATAAAAAATACACGTATCCAATATTTTTCGATAATCCAGCTGACTAGGGCTAAATAGAATCATATTTTACATCCCTATTATGTTGTTTAGAATGTTTAAAAAAAAAAAAATTAGCTTCAGCCGCGGGGACATACTCCCGGGATTAAAATAACACTAGGTTCTATTTCAGGACGAGTTCTTCCTTCGGTGCGATTCTGTCAGTGATCACGGAGTGAGCTGCCATTCCATCTTGATTACATGGCTCACTCCGTGATCACTTCACCCAAGCCTTCACTTCGACATGTTTACAGAATCGACCAGCTGGTCCAGAAAAGCTTGGAAGACCTTCTAACCTGAATTTCCGTCCAAATTTAAACAAGAAACTGAAGGCATACAACTTAGATGTCCCTATAAGTTCCTAGATGAGAGTTCCTGGAGACTGATAAAATTGTATTTTTTATGATTGAAAGGCTCGTGTTTAATCACAATCTCACCTGATGGTGGATTAAGATGGAGTACGCTTACTTAGAAGCAATCTATCCACTCTTGATTAAAAAGATTTTAGTTATCATCCATAGATATAATAAACATTTTTTCTATGGTATCATCCGACTCCGAAAGAAAATGTCACTATTTACCTTTCGCACAAATACTTTCAATTTTCTTAAAAATATTTTTTTATGGATGGGTTTCAACAGCACCATCAGTGCGTTACTATTGATCAAATTAATAAGACCAAGTCATTAATTAATATTACCCCTTACCGCTATAATTAACAGCGCAATAAAATAAGTGGCCAGACTTAATAAAACTGTACATAAAACTTTAATTATTTGCATATAAAACCTGCACATAAAGGAAGCTTCTACCTGCAGACATACCCATTAAAGAATCACTTGTTAAGTGTAACTTGAAGTAACGTACGCCCGCATTCATTAGGCAAGCAGTATAAAAGATTAATGATATTCTAACATCATTACCGCATCGCAGACTTTGTGCATGACCTGTTCAACCGAACAGGGTACGCTAAGCAGTGCGTATATAATTTACGAGCACATATTCTGTTATTACAATTATAAAAGAATTAGCTTAGAAAATATTACAGAACTCTGACTGGAAAATAACGCGGGAGATGTCTATCTTACTTATTAGATAGAGGAAGCAGAATTGTAGTAATTCCCTCCCTCAATATTGGATAGGATTCGGCTTATTTGACAACGAAACGATGTCAAATAGAAATCTTGAGCCGGACGCCATCGGAATCTATTGAGAATACTCGACGTCTACGTCAGACATTTCCGACTTCCAATTGATTCCAATAAGGGCCGTAACTCGAACTACTTGTAAGACAAACAATACCCATAATTGAACGAGAAAGTGGCGCCAACGGGTCACGGACGACACAATACAACATTTAAAGTGATCGAAAAGTCAACAACACTATAATCGTCTGCTTGTATCGACTATAGATGCGATTATATCGATTAAAAGTATCGATTCACCCTTTTATTTTATCCACTTCCTTTGAATATTCCATATCTGGACAAAACATCCGGTGCTGTTAACCCTTCAGCTTGGCTTTGTTTGTAAATATAAAAACATTTAAAATGTTAAACTTTACGTGAGTCACACGGCCGGCCATTAGGACGCAAATACACCGGTAGCTTAGCGACAGAAAGCGAAACGAATAGTATTTTTAAAGCGCACGGTTTTATAAACATAGGGAAGTTTCGTCCCACACTCGACGTAGGCGACTTTCTAGCTAACACGACACTGTTTTCAGATCATCGAACTTTCGTTTGAAGTTCCTAATATTAGACTTTAAGAAATTAACGTTTTTAAATAGTACTCTGATTGGCTTGAGTGTCGTTAAAACTGCATACACGATATAAGTGCTCATATTTCAAATTAAGAAAAAAATATTTTTGCGATGAGAGAATTGAAATTAATGCGGCAACAATTCGTAGGCAATCGATCTAATTATCTAATTGCTTTTTAAACTTCCTCTTTCTAGACACCTTTAACCAGATTTTAATAATAAATAATCATGAATAGTAAGAGTGGGTTCCTAATCTAGTAGACAGCCTTAAAAAAAGGTTTTAATCCAATGATTTGTAGAATATGCTTATGTCAGAACAGATGCTATAAAAAAACAAAATCTCAGCGCCCCCAATGTGTCGCCATCTTAACCCGACGCACGGGTCAAAATGTCCCAAAAAAGAAACAATAAAACTAATAAAATAAGGCAGTTTGTATTCTCTAAATACGGTAGAAATGTGGCACTTGTAAGATGGTAGTAGATAACATGTTTTTTTAGCAGTTCATAAAGTACGTGAGATTGTTGAATTATTTATGTCGGACACCGAATTTATTATTCAATGTATTTAAACCTACTTAACGTTGGTATTGCAGGGTTGTTTTACTACTGTTTTATTATTACGATAGATATATCGCAGCCAAAGATCGCAACGCATAAACTAATCTAAGTTCTTCAACACAAGCTTTCAATTCATATAACAAAATTGAATGACAGTTCACTTGAAGCTCACTTGACCTAAGTTTACACGGTGAGATGTTCTCAGATTATCTATTTATATCTGTCGCAGCCAAATAGCTTAATCAGTCGTTTAATTAAAAGCCTAGCCTTTTCATTGAACTGCGCCGTTTAATCAGCGACATAAGTGACATGGGCAAGTCATTAAACGATATTGAACCAAAGATGTCACTTAGGTCGCTGTCGCTGCAGTTAAATGCAAGGCTAGGCAACCAATGAAAGGGGTGATTAAGCTATTTGGCTGCGACAGATATAAATAGATTACTAAGCTGAAGGTGGATTACCGCCGATATTCTAAGAACATCTCACCGTGTAAACTTTGGTGAAGTGAGCTTGAAGTGAGCTATCATTCAATCTTGTTTATTAGTAGATTGACAGCTCACTTCACTTTCAGTTCAGATGAACAAAACATGAAGTGAGAACTTAGATAAGTTTAAGCGGTGCGATCTTTGTCATAATCCAGATGAAGTTGCGAGTTAAGAAGCCCCAGAGTCTAATACCAGTCTTACCGTGACACACAGTAACTGCGTTTTGGAAGTCCGGTAGGAAGTTGCTCCAAATACCACAATATCCTGATGCATTCGATTATCCGGAGAGGAGCTCGTGGCTAAAGAAAAGATTAAAGTTAAGCAACGCTTGCCAAGGTTGGTCTGTGGATGGGTGACCATCTTAAAATACCGAGTTTTCTCCGTGCCTCGGAAAGCACGTTAATCCGTTGGTCCCGTTAATCGGCTGTCATTTGTAGATCTTTGGCAGTCGTTACGGATTGTTAGAAGCCAGTAAATCTGACACCAGTCTGGCCAAGGAGTATCCGTGTCACCCAGTTAATGGGCTGTGGTCTGGTAGACAGCCGCTCCACGTAAAATACTGGTATTCAGCTGAATCCGGTTTGACTGGTAGCCGACCCCAATATTGTTAGGAGAAGGCTAGGCAGATGATGATTCGATTATCCGGAAGAAGATACCAACATAATAAAAGGCAAATAAAGTTATGTTGATATTCCATTTACTACTAAACTTACCCACGTAATTTGCAACGGAAAACTTAGAAATATGCACCGTTGCGAATACTAAAACCATTGAACCTCCTTTTTCCAGAAAGCTATTGCGTAAGCATATAGGTATACATAATATGCAAGTCAAATAATCAAGATACTCGTAATCAAAGTATTACCTAAGTAATACGGGTACAATGCGCTGACATATCAAATCAACATATGTATGCATATTCTTGGAACAAGGCGTAAATGCTAAAATGTGACGCGTTGAGTTTAATTAATTCTAAAGCGAAGAATGCAGTGTCCTCACGACTTTCTGGGCAGGAAACGTGCTGACTTCCACCGTAGTTGAATGTATTAGTAGCCTCTTCTTAGAAAAGCTGTATTTATGAGAACTAGATGACTACCAAGGAAACCTTAAGGTGGAAGCGCCAGGGTAGCCCGCGAAATTTCAAATTTTCTTATGTTTTTTGCAATTTGCAAGTCAGTGTCCGCTGTATGTTGAACAAAATATGATTCGCGACCGTAACACGTATTTATTTACAGAATTAAAATCATCAATACAACCGTCAAAGTTCATATAACTCGAATGAATGATTATTTCATAAAAAAGTCATTAAATCGAGTTACATAAATGAACCTGTATTGATGATTTTAATTATTATAACTCAGTTAAGCCATATTTGTTACGGTCGCCAATCGTATTTTTATCGACATACAACCTGACACTGCAAAATGAAAAAACGTATGAAAATTTGAATTTCGCGCTACCCTGGCGCTTACACCTTAACCAAGAGACGCAGAAAGTAGGTATTATAAGCACTAATACGTAAGAATGACTTGAAATCAATTTAGGTAGTGTTGATTCCATTTAACCATTCAATCTTCAAGACATCATGCCTAGAACTTCCATATTCGAGGAATACTTGAAAAAGATGCAGGTATGTATTTATAAGCTACATTTTGTGTCTCTAAGAATTTAGATAGCAAATCGAAAAATACGTCTGTTACTAGTTTTTTTTTAAACTTTGCTAAACTCTAGGAATTTCTCCTGTATCGCGCCAACCGTGTCGCAAGCATATTTTACCCTTATAGCAGAAATTAAAGGATTTTAAATTCATTCGTGGCCACTACGTCCTCTGAGGCCCTATTCCATTGAATTTAACGACTAAAATATTAAGATGAGTAGGTATTTAATAACCAAATATTTATAAATCACGATTCTCGAACCTAAAATTAGCTACAAAAACCGTACCTACTTATGATAATGAAGAGACCTCTCGTAAAACACAACCTTAATGGTCAACTTTCAATAATTATTGCCGTAATTAATTTAATGTTTGAATAATACTTATGAACGAGAAGAATTATACATAGGTAACGCTTCACGACTACTATGCCAGCCAACGGTGATGCCGAGAAATGTATTCAAATTGACATAAGAAAGGAATACTAAATAGCGATGCGTTGTACCTCAATGGAGGCCGGAGACATTCAAATTACTTTTCCGAAAACCGAATTCCAAGTAGTTCTGTCGACGTAAGTGAGGTTCAAGGCTGGTTTATTCAAATTTCCTATTTGGATTGCATAACCTGTTATTTCACAACATTTCACACGGCTGTGGAGCTAGACAGTCCTTGACCGCGAAGCTTCTTTAAATAATAGATGGCCGCCATCTTTGGAAATATCTACGTGACTGTTTAATTGTTTCATGGTGTTGATAGATATTTTTGTTTATGTGAAATTTAGAAGATTTAGGTAATGTGAGACGGTATTTTGAAAAGTAGTCCCTGGTTAATTTTCTAAATACCGTCACGCTACGCCATTGACGCCGCAGGAGACAACTGAGTATTTCGTTCCAATACCATAAATATAAACCCAGAATTCTATCTTATCTTATAAATCAATCAAATAAAATGGAAAAAAAAACCACATTTAATTTTTTTTTTAACATAAGTAGGATTAGATTATTATATATATTAGATTATTCAAAAACTCCATGCAATAATTTAAAAAAACCTAAAATATTGTCTAATAAATCAATAATGTTCTTAGTTCAAGCATTTCTTAATTTATAATGCTTACTCTTTATATGATATATGTAATTTATTTAAAATTGGGTAGGTACTATCACCATTTTAACTAAGTTGGTTTATTATGTTCATTTGATTCAAGTAGCGCCATCTACATCTTTACGAAACTAAATTGATTCGCGCTACTCGCCAGTAGATGGCGCTGACGTCTAAGCGACATCTAGTGGCTATGTCAGTTAAATAAAGTTATTTTGAAACTTACCATTAACGCCATCTAGCGTGGAGTAGCCGAACAAGTATCTCACTTGTTCAACAACAATCCGAACAGCGCCATCTAGCGAAGAACACTGCATCCAATGTGCACTTTATAAACACAATTCGAAAAACTGTTGAACTCACATTTCAATAAAATTATTATTTTTCACGTAATATATTGGTCGTTTGCACAATTTCTCTTACAATTGTTCACTATAAAATTACTTTTAGCACGTATTTGACACTGGCACATGTGGTATTTCATTTTTGGGTTATTTATCTGAAACAAAAGAAAATTTATTTAATATTTTGTACATACACATTGTTGACAGAATAATAATGCATAAGGTAATTATGATAAAAATTTCATTGTTGGGTAGCAGAATTATCAATTCCGGGATTCTCAGTAAAAAATATTATTAGGTCAAATGTGCTAATTTTCTAGTTGCATATACCTTTTAAAACATGTCAAGGAATATATATGAAAATATAATAGACACTTTAAGAACAATTAACTTGGCAAAACTGCTGACTCCATCAATCTGATGTAACTTGGATACCATCTCGGCAATAGTGAACACACCTAGATACAAGAATCTATTTGTCACACAGTCTAGCAAATGATGGTTTAATCTAGTAATATCTATGTTTAACTGAAATAAGTTGCTTTTTCATTATTTTGGCCTTTTGAGTCTACTAAATTTTAAGAATCAAGTTTCGTAATTTTCTGAAATTATGGCTTATTCTAACTGGCTTTACGGCCTGTTTACTTAATACTCATATTGCACTTGTGTGTCAAGATATGATTATTAATTGTCCTAATGAAGTGTTTTGTTGTTACATAACCTATTGCACTTTTTCTGCATAATATAAAATAATGCTAAGATACTTCACTGAGCGCTTTTTATAATTATTTCCACCCCCAATTAAAGATCTAAGATTAATATACAGAATAAGCTTGCATAGCTGCCACAAAAGTAATTTTCTTTCAAACATGTGATTAAATTTGATTAATGCATTTAGAAGTTGACAATGAAAAGACTGCCTATGTGGCAATTGCACATGTCTGAAAAATTGTTTTTCTTGTGTTGGATATTACTACATTAGAGGACACAGATTTTAACATACGATTCTATTTTGATTGCAAGGAACACAAATAAATATTAAAATTATTGTTTATAATATTTTTTTCCCCTGACTTCTACTGCATTTTTTGGGCCTTCAGGCTATTGTCATGTAAGGTCGCATGATAACTACAGGTGGAACATAACAGAAAAAAAATAAAAACATTATGACCTTTCTAGAATGTCCTTCAAATGCAACTTGTTTTTTTCCTAGTTGCAGTAATCAAAATAACCCTATTATTTTGCTATACGTACCACAGACACTTCATCCAACTGAATACTAATCCAGGATGTAGGATTCATGATGACACTGGTTCGCAATAAAAGAACCAAAGTATTTTCCAACCTAAGATTTCAAACTTATTTTAACACTGTTGAACACACGTTTTCTAAAGGATAGACCGAAAAACTGGGCTCGGGCGGGGGCGGTTGCGTAAATAAGACAGCTCTTATGAATCTAAGGTCACCTTGCAGCACACTTTTAAACTGAAACTTTACAATTAGCCTGAAAAATGCAAGCACGTGCACATAGAAATGCACCTAATATGCACTACGTAATTTTGTCTCAAAATTTTATATATTCACACACTAGATACGCCTAATGAGCGTCAATATATCACAACGAGCCGATTATCGAGAGTTTACAGCCAATTTAACACGTGAACTTTATAACCAATTCGAATTACAGCGGCTGAAAAAACTACACAAAGAAAACATATGATCGATCGAAATTGAAGTGCACATGGAGTTGTCTTTGGTTCGTCTCCTGTCATCTGTGAGGAACGGGAAATGAAAACGAATATTGAGCCATAGATAACTTTTCTCAAAGTGGAAATAAATTGTGAATTATTTTATAATTTATAATATTGTATAAATCGCGGAAATTATAACAATGGCCATAATATATAAATTAAAAAATATATAATTGGTATGCACGCTTTAAAAAGAAAATGAACGAACTGAGTGAATGATATTGTGGGAAATGCCCTGAAAAACAAGTTTATAAATTATTTCAGCACTTACCTAGCGATTGTACGCAGTTGTGCAGTGTTTTTTATATATAATCATGATGTCATCGTCATTAATGCCTGCAAAAATTAAATAAATAAAAATTAAAGCTATGAAAATAATTATTTCAGGAGCAAGTAAATGATTAAATAAACAAGAAATTACCGGTTCGTTTTCCACCCATAAACTTTCGAATTCCTTTTCGAACTTTCCGACTATATTCTGATGAGATGTAACTATAACACTTTCGTGATTTGAAACCATAGCCTGGGTAGACCAGTTTAATGAACCAGACATAACGAAACCTTTGATTGTTTTGTTCTTTGGTGCTTGTTTAATATTTTTGGAAAACTGTGCATGAACGTTCAACATTTCCGCGTGTGCTTTTAATAAATTCTTTCGTTTTATGGCTTTTGGCCCGTCAATAATACAAAACTTGTGGTGCATCAAAATTGTTTTTTTATTCGTCTGCACTTGGATGAAACCTGGAAAATACAAAGCATGAAGTTACAAAATTGAAATACAACAATCACAAAAGCTAGACTTAACTGCACACCCAATGTAACAGTTGAATGATTGTACTCACTATATTCTTGTAACTTTTTAATTTGCGATGGTGGTGTGAAAGCCATATCACTGTCAACTACTATTCTCACTATAACATGTTTCTGTCCCAGCCGTATAATTTGTTCTGCTATTTCACTGCTTGTTATCAAATACATACACACATCCAGGGTCTCACGTGCTGATTTTATGTATTTAATTAATTTGAAGCAGTTCAGCTCTCTACTTTCACAAATAGTTATGTCCTTGTTAGGTGGTACCCTTATTGTATGTCGGACTATGTCGTCTGAGAACAGTATCACATCGTTTATTTCACGATTTTTAATACTCAAAACTTCGTTACATGTGTCGTCACTGGAACTCTCATGTTGAGTAGTCTTACTTGAATCGAAGAAATACTTGTAAGCTTTTTTCACTATTTGCGTGGCGACAACCATCGTCGCGGTAGAGGCGAGCAGAATCTTTGCGTTTCTCCAATCCATCTTTAACAATTAACTGCATTCGTTATTAATTTTAAAAAATATCAAATTAAAAAGATACTTTAAGATATCAATAGTCCACCATGTTGTCCACGCATCTGCCTAATTTTTTAACATGTCTTTAGTTATTTCGAATTTTCTTCGAATACCCGCAACTTTCGAAATTATTAAAAATATAAGTTGCCAAGAGTCATGTTGACTTTTCTGTAATTAGCACCTAAATCATCGAAATAATTGAAAAACATTCTGGTTTATTTTATAATTTATTTTAGATCAATTGATATTTATTTCCACAGACTATGAATTGTAGTTTACACTCAAAATTGAATGAACTAAAAACTAGGCATAATGAGTTTTGACTTTTGCCTGACACTAGTCTTTGATTAAAAAAAAATAACAACAACAACAAACGGATAGATAACGAATTTTGATAAGTTCTTGATAAATAGCGCCTGTTTTAGTATTTTAAACTAATCTTTATGTAAAATATAAGTGAATTTATTCTCTAGCCATATTTAGAAAGTTTAATTGTCCTTTAAATTACAAGGTTCTAAAATTAGATTCATGGATTCTGTGCATCGCATTTAGAAGAAAGAAAAATGCCAAAGATACCGTATAAATCACCTGAATTATTACATGAAGATGACGACGATTACGAGATTGTGTCTTTTGAAGACTTTTGTGACAAGTCTCCTGGTTCAAAGACGGATTTATTGACTTTAAATGACAACATAAACTATCGCCTTTGTTACGAAGGTGATAAGAATTCTAAATTAGCTGAAACTGAAGGCGAGAGTTCAAGAAGTGCTGATAGACAATCGGAGACTTCACTGAATGGACCCAAGGGTGTTACTTTTAAGAGGAAATTATCAAACTCATTCGCTCCTTTTGGGCGGTACAACAATGCTAAGGCGGGTAAGGCTCCACTGTTTAGTGGCGTCATTCCTAAGCCGAGAAATGACGGAGAATCAGGTTCTAGGGAGCACAGGTAAATTATGAATATTATTATAATTATCATAAACAAAATAATCACATTCAGTATTAAAGCATTTTGTAAGTCCTAAGCTTAACTGGGGTAGGGGCAGTGCCTGCCAGGGCCATGGATCGCAATGGGTATTTGGAGGAACACGGGTGGGTTGTAATCAGTAAGAGTGACTCTCCCTTCAGCTCCGCCCTGAGCGGCATTTGATGATTTCCCGTCCAAACTAATAATAGTTGCTTTTACTGGGGTACGATCCTATGTCCGTAAACCAAGCACAGACTTAGACAGGGTGGGCAGATAAGCTGCTTCTAAGAAGTTCCTGATTTATTAAAAACAGTTGATAAATTATCTAAAACTGCCAAGAGGTTAAAGTGAGGTCCAATAAATGGGTTGAGCTCAGACAGGCATTAGTTCCATGTAAAATACTGGTTTTTAGCGATTATACTGGAAGTTGATCCCCATTGTATTTGGGAATAGGCAGATAATGAATTATCTGATTACTGATGTTTTACAATAAATTTAACTATGTTAGATAGCATAGAATAGAATACTCTTTAAACATTACAAAGGAGACACAATGGGCAGCCTTATTGCTAAAAGCGATCTTTTAAAGACAACCTTTGGATGGATTTTAAAGAGAGAAGGAAAGATAGTACTGTAGGTAGTCTTAGGTGTACTATTTAGATTTACAATAAATTCATAATAGAAAAATTGCAATCTTAATCCTTAAACAACAAAGATATTTATACTATAGTGCGTGAAAGAATGCAAGACAAATTGTTGTGTGTTCTTCATTTGTCTTGGCTTCATGATAATCTGATTTTGCATATTTATGTGTTTTGATAGATCTGTCACAGCCAACTAGCTTAATCAGCCGTTTCATTCAAAGCCTAGGCTGTTTATTAAACTGCGCTGTTTAATCAGCGACATAGGTGACATGGACAAGTCATTAAACAATATTGAACCGAAGATGACACTTAGGTTGCTGTAAAATCGCTACAGTTAAATGGAAAGGCTAGGCAACCAATTAATTGGCTGATTAAGCTCTTTGGCTGCGATGGATCCAAAACCAAATAAGTCTAAGCTGGTTGGAGACCGAGAGCTTGCAAGGCGGACTTTACATACACGGCTAAATTTAAATAATTGAGGTTGGCACGCAAGTAATAATAATTCAGTTATTGGTACAGCTGCTACCAGATTTAATAAATTTTAGCAAGACAGCAATAAATACTTAATTATTGTGTAGGTAAATTATTTGATTTATAATATTAAATTGTTGCTGTTATATGAGTTTCAAGTTTTATTTATTTCATAACTGAATAACAGTTATCTTTATTAAACTAGTTATCTAATGCTAACATAAGTCACATTATTATTAAGTTCTTTGACCTGATAGTCATTAGTCCATTAAAACAGATACATTAATGTTATAACAGTTGTCTTAAATCATTACAAAAACTTCTGTGACCACACTTTTTATTATGAACGGAACTAGGAATGCCTAGTCATTCCTAGTTCCGTTCATAATAAAAAGTCCAATTAATAATAAAAATTAAAAGCAGAACAAATTATATTGAGGTGATACTTTTATTTACATAGAAATTATAACCGTTGTAATAAATACTTAACTATATACACTAGAAATAATAATAAATACCTAACTAAATTAACCCTAAAATATGGCGTCAAAATATTCATCCGTGTCGCTGTGGACTGGAAGTGAACCCAAAAGACTGGCGGCATTGCCACGGTCTATGGCAATGCTTATTCTTTGACCAAGGTAAAAGGCAGCCCTTGGGTCACGCGTAGTGTCAACTAAGCGTCTTGAGAGATCTTTAAGCGCACTCGGACCCCAAGACCCGAGAGTTTCAACCCCAAACAGCTCGAAAATATAACTACCAACAAGTTTATTATATTTCCGCCGCTTGTGGTTCTCTGCAGCCGCAGCACAGCAGGAGGAAGATGGGATGGCGCATGAGTATCGACACAAGTAGCGTGCCACACTAATGGCCTAACCATCTGAGAGACAATTTTAGAGAATATATATATTGATCTATGTAATACCACCACCATTGAACAAGCTGAACAGGAAAATTCATTAAATTTTTTTCGTGAATAATAATTCGTATGATAGACAAATTGTATTATCTCGGGAGAACTGTGCAAGCAATACATACAGAACTTTGACTATCTACCATCAAAATCTATGTGGAGTAAACAGCAAGAAGGATGACCTTGAAATATATTTGTGCGAATTGAACAAAGGAATAGATTTTATCTGTATTACTGAACATTTTTTAAATCAAACATTAGCAGCCCAGTTTAGTTTAAATAATTATAATCTGAGTTCCTATAACACTAGATTAAATAAGAAACGTGGAGGTACTTTGATCTTGTCATTAAATGACAAGAAAGTTGAAGACCTACAAATTTGTAAACAACTTTATAAAATTAACTGTTTTGAANTTTTTTTTTTGTTGCCTACATATATATTGTTAAAATCACTAAGTTTTCGACACAAATGTAAATTTGTTGAAGAAATAAACGAATTTGTAATTTGTAAGTACTCATCTCCTGTGGAAATAGTTAATCGTCGTCGCGTGCCAGGCCATTGGGTTCTAACACAGCCGGAACGCTGCGGTGACAAGAGCTCGTAGGATGATGTCGTTAAGATTCGCGTATCGCGCTATGCGACCCGCGCTACGGCTGCGTGACAGGCCGTGGTGTCCGAGGCTGTTGACAACTTCGCCACAGTGGCAGCGATGAGGAGAACAACAAGGAGCGCCAAGATGCGGAAAGTAGTGTCGTCGAACATGGTGCCAATGTTCGGCGACGGTAGTGCGTGAAGTCAGATACCCGACTCCCACTCACCCACAGCCAGTAGGCGCGCACACTCTGCAGTAGCAATTGATGTAGCAATAAGGTTTTCCTGAACTTGCCTGCTGAACGGCTCATCCCACCGTGTCTCTGGGATGAAGGGTAGTCGGGCGGATTTTAATTCGGGCAAGCTAGTCTCCAGGCTTCCACAGCCTCGGCACTTCGAAATCAATCAGTGTAGAAACTAGAATATTCCTGATTAATTTATCAGTGCCGTGAACCGAGGATATAAAAACCGGTAATTTTTAATTGCCATTTTTAAATGCATTTTTGATGTCAACCTTCAGGAATAAATAGATTACTCACACTTATATGAATAAATTACTTAAAAGTACATATGTAGTGACAAGGTTCAAAGTGAAACAACAATAACATCACTCATTGTTTTATTATTAATCATCAAATGATTTACTGGGGAAACATGAACTTTGATTGAACAATAAGTTGTCTGATATCAAACTTATATAAATAGCATCACACTCTCTTTAGTGTAACTAATACCGTGGGTGAATAAACTTGTGTTGGATTTTTGTGTGATTCTGCAGATCATGAAAAAGTGAGTATTTATTTGTTTGTTAAAATTTCATGCAACACAAAGGTACAAAGGTATATTTAATACTTTAGGCAGACAGTATTGTTTTCATTTAATAAATTAACAGTATTAATGTTGTTAAGATATTTATTGATTTATTTATTATTGGGTACACCAACAGCAATACATACACAAATACGAGCAAAAAACAAAAACCAAAATATAAGTGCTGGTATGTATGCCTATTATAAGTATACACGGCTTACACATGTAAAACGTTAATGCTTACAGTCTAAAATAAAATAAAATAATGGTACTATCGAAAGAAAAAAATAAAAAATGGACACAAAAATCATAACAACAAAATGCTAAAACAACAAATTTATAATTTATTGCAGATATAATACAGTTATAATAAGAATAATAATTATATATTTTTATAAAAACGGGGACAAGTCAGTAGGCAAAAAAAATAATCTCTAATTATTTTCCCTTGTTCTATGATCAAGACAATAATTTAATTTAATTATATTAATTCAGACAGCATTAAAGCACTGCAATGTTTGTTTTAAATTATACTAAATAACTGACATGTTAATTTAAGCGGAAGCTAATGGACATGTATATTCTCCCCATTTTAACCTATGGTGCACCAACTTGGTTTTTGACTTAAATCCAAAAGTCCAAACTCAAGGTTTGCCAACGTGCTACGGAGCGCAGTATTCTTGGTGTTAAATTAAGGGATCGCGTTAGAAACAGTATACTGCGCTCCAAAACAGATTGTTGACGTGGCCTAGAAGGCTGCCCAGCTTAAATGGGTTTGTGCGGGACATGTCTGCCACATGCCCATCGAGCAGTGATACACAAAATGTTTTCCTTGAGAATTGACAATAGGCACAGAACTGGGAACGTTCGAAAGAATGGATAGAGGCCTTTGCCCAACAGTGGGACATTTCAGGCTAAATGTAATAATAATAACTGACATTGTCACATATAGCTCAAAATAATTTTTAGTTGATTCATCTAAAATATGTGTATAAAACTGCATCTGTAGTCAGACTGAAGTTTGGGCACGCCACAATTGCGGCGGTAAGGCCCCTCTTTGAGGAGTGGCTGGAGAGGCGCCACGGCGTCCTCACCTTTCGCCTGACGCAGGTACTTACCGGACACGGCTGTTTCGGAAGGTACCTGTTTCGGATTAAGCGGGAGGACACGCCCGGGTGTCAGTACTGTGAGGATCGCCCGGAGGACACGGTGGAGCATACGGTGGAGGTCTGCCCTGCTTGGGCTGAGCACCGCCGTGTCCTCGTCGAGGCGATCGGCGGCGGCAACCTCTCGCGTCCGGCCCTGGTTGAATCCATGGTCCGGAGCGAGGAGGCTTGGGAAGCGGTCACCTCCTTCTGCGAAGCAGTAATGCTAGCGAAGGAGGAGGCGGGCCGCGCGAGGGAAAGGCAAGGCCTTCGCCCCAACCGCCGCTACAGGAGAAGACGCCCCGGGCGTCGGGAGTCGCAGGGCGATCCCCGGCCACCGTAGGCGCGGGCCTGCGGACGGCGAGCGTTGGGTGG